>CM042149.1:119573381-119580881 GCA_023376005.1 Doryteuthis pealeii
AAACCAAAAAAAATAAGAAACAAAAAATAAAATAAAAAAAAAATAAAAAATAAAATATTAAAAAATAAAATAAAAAAAAAAAAAAAAATATAAATAATAATAAAAAAAAAATTATTAAATTTAAAAATAAATAATTAAAAAAAAAAATAAAAAAAAAATTATTAAATATAAAAAAAAAAAAAAAAAAAAAAAAATAAAGGCAATTACTTCACACTACGAAGGCTCAAAATTTGGAACTTCCTTAAACGTCATACCCCAAGACACTAAGTCCTCAGGGACTGCCTTCTAGCATATAAAGATAAAAAATGAGTTTACAAAAAAATGTGTTAAAAAGGTTACGATTTTTGTGGCCATTCTTTTGGCTTCAGACAAGAGCGCTGTCCAGCGGAGATCCTTTGTGTTAAGCAGAGCGCGATCCTTAGTGAAGAATCCTTGTGTTGTTCCTTGGTGCTCCTCGGTCTTGCAGTTCCTTCGTCAATGATTGCAAATGGACATCTGTCCGTATCAGCGATTAAGTCGGTAACCAACCACGTATTCAGGCTGTTGATTGGCTGAGGTTTAAAACAGGTGATCTCGCTTAGTCTATAAATGTAAGTGGTGTATTGCAGCACGGCTTATATTCACCAAATAATGGGCATCTCATTTGGTGTAATGATTAGCAAGCTAGATTCGCAGACCATTGTTAATGAGTTCGATTCTCAATGGCCGCCCCATAATCTGGCCTTGTACCACATCTAAGCAAAGCTTAGTAAATAAGTATATCCACCAAATAATCCAACAAAAATATTAAATAGGTAAAAAAAAAAGAATGTATAAAACAAAACGTCTTCGGCATAAAATAACCCATCAAGGGTTGACATGCCGCGAAATCCAACCAAGCAACCAACCTACACAGAAACATTTCTTAGTAGTTAAATGGTACACCTGCTTTGAATAACAGAGAATTCATTTTTCCTAGATTATTTGCCTCACCAATATTAAAGAACCGAGTCTGTCCTACTATTTATGCATAGCAGGAGAACTCATGGATTCATGCCATTCCTAAGAACAATAATTCACAGTGCAAAAAATAGAGTCAGCTTTACAATTTGAGCCGAGTTCACCGATTCCTTTTCTTGTGACTGTAACCGTTACGCTAAGCCCGACTCCTACATTTTTTTAATTGGAAAAAGTTAAATTTTTGACAGCTGCTGAAAATTGAATATTTTCAAACAGTCTGGCGTGCAAGAGCTCACAAGGAAAGTGAATAGAAGTATCAATAAACAAAGAACTACTAATTGATTGATTCGAACTGGCATCGTTAATTGTTAAACTAATTGAAGTAATTAAAGAAAAGCATTGAGCGAAAATAACGTAACATGTCAGCAAGACAGTACGGTGAGCAGGCTAATAGTGTCTAGCAACTTTACAGGGTTTTGCTCACATCAGAAACCGTTATTTAAATGCAAACAATATGAAAGATATATTTGAAAAAGTCAACATAGAAAATCTTCTGTCCTTTTTGAAGGAAATAGAATTATACCATAGAATGAAACCCTTGGACGTCGTACCATACATCTTATGGATACTATAGGGTGGTCGTCAGTGATGCACTATCTTTTTCACCGATTAACGGTTCTTGTGCACTATATCGGCTCCGATAGCAACCCCACCTTGAATTCCGCATCTTCAAGCTGCCACCCTGTAAAGCTACGTGCTGCTAGTTTTGACATTTTTGCTGCACAAAGACTCGACCTCATGAATCGAGAAGCCAAAGTCAGTGTGGGCCAATGAAGAAGTCCAACCCCCTACTAATATGAACTGTTCCTTAGTTCTTATTTCCCCATCTTCAGTTCTCTACGGTTAACTTTAGGGCTTCATTCGCTGTTGGGATTCAACGCGGTCAAATCTTTCTGACGCTATGCTCGTAATTATTTTCGTCATGACAACTAATACCTAAGAGTTACACATATTACAAGAATAATAATTAACATAGATTAACACCTGTACCCCCGTGGACTGAATAAAGGGTTAGGTTCAAAATTTTGTGATGGCTCCCGATTACGATAAGGAGGTTCCCCATTACGACAAGAAGGTTCCCGAGTCTGACAAGAAATACCTGAAAGCCGGTGGAGACGTACTATTTATCCAGAGCTGGAGGGAGAGTAGGATTCATATCTTTCCCAAGTGCATTAGCGCTAAAGGAAAATTCAATTTCCACGTCCAGCATTTGAACTCGGTAAGAAAGCCGGTGGAGACATCAGCCAAAATGCTGTGCAGATAACAATGAAGATGAGGACAATAGTCCGAATAATACAAATAATATTATTACAGGAATCTACAGATTAGGATAAACAACCTGGGTTCTGTGAACAATAGAACAACTGAACCCCTAAAATAGGAACTAAGATATTAACACACTGCAGGTGGAAAAGCATGTTTGCATTTCACATAGTACTAATACACGGGGAAGGTATGGATCTAACTATTCTCTCTCCAGCTACGAATAAATAGCAGAGCTATTGGACTATTTAACATTGTTATGGCAAACGACATAGTAAAAGGAAAACTATTAATTCAAACCTGTTTAACTCCGGAGAAAATTGACCTATTGTCACATCCTGCTTGTGGCGATAAATTATTCGGACTTCACCCGCCCTGTCGGCTGGGTGATAGAATGCCCCGACTGCACCTCTGCAGAGACTCCCCCAATGGGGCCACCTGTTGGCCGTGGGTGGCGACGCGTGATGCTTAAGGATACAACCCAGGTGGCTGAGCAGTCCATGACTTGCAATATTCCACTTTAGGCTTTTCTTGGGCTAGCTATATGATTGTCCCAACCCTATTGCCCTTATGGCAACCCCCATTCTTTCTTATCATATGGATGCTAAAAGGCTGTGGCTGAGGGTCTACATGTCCTAGGAATGACGTTAAACTTTATCTGATGGTGAGGTTCCAGTTCTGGAGGTTTGGAGAATGTGGAGCACCCCTTCATCACCATTGCCTCCTGGTCCACTCTGACCCGGAGTGGTAGTACCTGTTAGAGTCCCATCTATGGGTTGAATAGAAAAACATGAGTTTATAAATAAAACTGTATTATGCATTAAGAAAGAATTTATTTCACAACTTTGTCGACATTAAATGATCCAACGAGGTTGATATGCCGTAAAACAAAACAAACCAAACCAAAATCGGACCTCACAGGTGTTTGATTTTGTGAGATTTTTTTGTTAAATCTTCAATAATATTTTCGAATTCTTGTCTTTATTTTTTATGTTTTTAAACACTACATTTCAAGCGATCTTTTCTTCGGGCTTGGCATGTTGTCTGAATTATAGAGATGTTCTTTCTCAATATTCTGAAATTTATTTTACTGGAGCCTGTGCAACAGCAAGTCATTATAGGTTTTCAGGACTCTTCCGGGTATTCTAGCCGATCTTAACAATACTATTGTCTGGTTGGTTTCGATTCTTCTGATTTCCAATTCCTCCAGTCTGTTTTCTAAACTCGTAGGGACCGTTACAACAGCACCACCTACAATTAGTATCACCTTCGTCCTCAGATTCCTCAGTTATTTTTAAAATTCAAGGTATGTAGGGATTAAAAATCAGTATTGGATTAAAAATTCAAGTATGTAGGATTAAAAAATTTAGGTATGTAGGGATTAAAAATTTAAGGTATGTAGGGATAAAAATTCAAGGTATGTAGGGATTAAAAATTCAAGGTATGTCAAGGTAGTGGGATTAAAAATTCAAGGTATGTAGGGATAAAAAATTCAGGTATGTAGGGATAAAATTCAAGGTATGTAGGGATTAAAAAATTTAAGGTATGTAGGATTAAAAAATCAAGGTTTGTAGGATTAAAATTTTAAGGTATTAGGGAAAAAAAATTTAAGGTTTGTAGGGATTAAAAATTTAAGTATGGATTAAAAATTTAAGGTATGTAGATTAAAAATTTTAAGGTTTTAGGATTAAAAATTTAAGGTATGTAGGGATAAAAAATTTAAGGTATTGTAGTTAAAAAAGTTTGAGGGATTAAAAATTTAAGGTATGTAGGGATTAAAAAATTAAAGGTTTTGTAGGATTAAAAAATTTAAAGGTATTAAAATTCAAGTAGGATTAAAAATTTAATGTAGTTAAAAATGTATGTAGGGCATTAAAAATTTCAAGGTTTGTAGGATTAAAATTTAAGTATGTAGGGATTAAAAAATTTAGGTTGTAGGATTAAAAATTTAAGGTTTGTAGGGATTAAAATCAAGGTATGTAGGGATTAAAAAGGTGCAAGGTATGTAGGGATTAAAAATTTAAGGTATGTAGGATTAAAAATTTAAGAGGTTGTAGGGATTAAAAATTCAAGGTATGTAGGGATGAAAAAATTTTAAGGTATTAGGGATTAAAAATTCCAAGGTTTGGTAGGGATTTAAAAATTGAGGTTTGTAGGGAATTAAAAATTTAAGGTATTGGTAGGGATTAAAAATTTAAGGTTTGTAGGGATTAAAAATTTAAGGTATGTAGGGATTAAAAAATTTAAGGTATGTAGGGATTAAAAAATTGTAAGGTTTGGTAGGATTAAAAATTTAAGGTATGTAGGGATTAAAAATTCAAGGTATGTAGGGATTAAAAATAAGGTATTAGGATTTAAAAATTTAAGGTATTAGGGATTAAAAATTTAAGGTATGTAGGGATTAAAAATTTAAGGTATGTAGGATTAAAAATTCAAGGTATGTAGGGCATTAAAATTTAAGGTATGTAGGGATTAAAAATTCAAGGTATTAGGGATTAAAAATTCAAGGTATGTAGGGATTTAAAAATTTAAGGTATGTAGGATTAAAAATCAAGGTATTTAAAAAATTAAGTAGGGATTAAAATTCAAAGGTAGTAGGATAAAAATAAGGTATGTAGGGATTAAAAATTTAAGGTATGTAGGGATTAAAAATTTAAGGATGTAGGGATTAAATTCAAGGTAGTAGGATTAGAAATTCAAGGTATGTAGGATTCATTAAAAATTTAAGTAGGGATTTAAAATTCAAGGTATGTTAAGGTAAGGATTAAAAATTTAAGGTATTAAAAATTCAAGGTTTGTAGGGATTAAAATTTAAGTATGTAGGGATTAAAAATTTAAGGTTTGTGGGATTAAAAATTTAAAGGTATGTAGGGATTAAAAATTAAGGTATGTAGGATTAAAAAATTTAAGGTTTGTAGGATTAAAAAATTTAAGGTATGTAGGCGATTAAAAATTTAAGGTATGTAGGATTAAAAATTCAAGGTAAGTAGGGATTAAAAATTCAAGGTATGTAGGGATTAAAAATTCAATTATGTAGGATTAAAAAATTTAAGGTATGTAGGGATTAAAAATTCAAGGTATGTAGGGATTAAAAATTCAAGGTATGTAGGGATTAAAATTAAGGTATGTAGGGATTAAAAATTCAGGTATGTAGGGATTAAAATTTAAGGTATGTAGGGATTAAAAATTCAAGTATGTAGGATTAAAAATTCAAGTATGTAGGATTAAAAAATCAAGTATGTAGGGATTAAAAATTTAAGGTAGGGATTGGTAAGTTTGTAGGGATTAAAAAATTCCAAGGTATGTAGGGATTAAAATTCAAGGTTGTAGGGATAAAATTAAGGTAGTAGGATTAAAAATTAAGGTATGTAGGGATTAAAAATTCAAGGAGGGATTAAAATTAAAGGATTAAAATTCAAGTTATGTGGGATTTAAAAATTAAGGGGATTAATAAATTAAGTATGTAGGGATTAAAATTTAAGGTATGTAGGATTAAAATTTAAAGGTTTGTAGGGATTAAAAAATTTAAGGTATGTAGGGATTAAAAATTTAGGTATGTAGGATTAAAAATTTAAGGTTTGTAGGGATTAAAAATTTAAGGTTGTAAGGGATTAAAATTTAAGGTATGTAGGGATTAAAAATTTAAGGTATGTAGGGATTAAAAATTTTAAGGTATGTAGGGATTAAAAATTTAAGGTATGTAGGATAAAAATTTAAGTTTTAGGGATTAAAAATTTAAGGTATGTAGGATTAAAAATTTAGGTATTAGGGATTAAAAATTTAAGGTTTTGTAGGATTAAAAATCAAGGTAGTAGGATTAAAAATTTAAGTATGTAGGGATTAAAAATTCAAAGGTTGTAGGATTAAAATTTAAGGTATGTTAGATTAAAAAATTTAAGGTTTAGGGATTAAAATCAAGGTATGTTAGGGATTAAAAATTTCAAGGTATGTAGGGATTAAAAATTCAAGGTATGTAGGGATTAAAAATTTAAGTTATGTAGGGATTAAAAAATTCAAAGTATGTAGGGATTAAAAATTAAAGTATTAGGATTAAAAATTCAAGTATGTAGGCATTAAAATTCAAGGTATGTAGGGATTAAAAATTCAAGGTTTGTAGGGATTAAAAATTTAAGGTTGTAGGGATTAAAAAATTTCAAGGTATGTAGGGATTAAAAATTCAAAGTATGTAGGGATTAAAAATTCAAGTATGTAGGATTAAAAATTCAAGGTATGTAGGGATTAAAAATTCAAGGTATGTTGGGATTAAAATAAAATAAAAATAAAAATTTGAAATTTAAAAAATGACAAATTGCCATGACTTCACCGAGCATGTGCGGGAAAAGACCTCTTTCGCCCCACCCCAAAATATATCAGTCATTCTGACTTAGGCCTTAAATGTGTCTAGACACTACAACAGCCCAGGGAGATATTTCCTTGCCACGTGGTGGCTATGACCCGTGAATAAATCCTAAATCATGAAATCAACTTTTGTCTTTGTCTCTTCCTTTTCTCTCCATGAATTCCTTTTCAGCCCGACCACCCAATAAGATGGGGTTAAAAGCACACCCTAGGAACACGCACCAAGAATAACCACGACCCCCCTTTACACCTAAAACTGTAAACATCTTGCCACCCAACAGGTCCAAGTATTTGTTTCCAATTGTTTTCCAATTCCTTTTGTGTCCTTTCCAGCATTTTCATCAGAGTTCGATCACAGACTAATGATGTTGCGTGTATTTCATTGATGGTGCGTGTCTGTCTTGAGGCAAGACTTCAAAAGACTTTTGATTGGAAACGTTCGGAAATTTAACGATCACTCTTGAAGTGGTCACAATTCCACCAGTTCCACAGTTCATTTCCGCTCGATTTATCCTGAAATTTATCTGTTCACGTACAAACTAATGTCCACATTTGTCCTCTGCATTAAAATCGGGAGTTTCGCATGTTGTAATGGACAGTGTCCCAGAAATAACAGATAAATAACAAGAGGCACCACGTCGTAGTACAAGGTCGTCTTGCAAGTATATTCCATCATCCTTAATTGCTTCAGAGCTGTGGCTGGTATAATATATATATATATATATATATATATGATTGATTGATTGGCATCCTTCCGTCTACTAAAAATGATGGCGTAGTGTCCACTTTTCTTTTTTGTACTCATTTTTTCTTTTCTTTTCCTTTAATCTGCAGCTGTGTGAGTGACTGAACAGTCCACCTCTTGAATGGCAATCACTG
>CM042149.1:119585881-119590881 GCA_023376005.1 Doryteuthis pealeii
TCACTTCAAATAGCAGTGGTCAGATTTCACTTGCCGTCCAAACACTTTCTTCCTCACTCCCCTGTCAGCGACAGTCCGTCTTTATTTAAAATCCATGGCAACCGTTTTCAGCGTTCGTTGTACGTTTTAAACACCCAAGAACGCTCGCCTTTTCACTCAACATATATTTACTTATATATAATTTTTAATTCGTCGTTAATTGTTTTATTACATGATTTCTATTCATGTCTTTTGGGATATTCTCAAGGCACCCTCACTATATATATATATATACATTATATATATATATATATATATATATATATATATATATATATATATATATATATATATTATATATATATATTGATATAAGTTAAAAGAAAGGAAATGAATCCGACAGCATGAGTATGAAAAGACCCAAACACCACTGAATAAATGAGCTCTGATGATGATTTTTGTAAAATCGAAATATTAATCAGTATCAGCTATGATTATATTATAAATTGTTTTGTCTTTAACAGCATTGTGTGATGTTTTCATTCCACCTTTTCATATATTAATATATCAAACTAAAGAATGTTTATTTCGTATTTCTGTATGCATTTATGCAAATCAGCGATTTTTCTTCCAAATCTATATTTCTATTTATCTATCTGTGTATAGATCTATCATCTGCCTATCTATATCTATATAATAGGTGCGTCAAAAAAGTATCGAGATTGAAGTTGTATTTACCAAGATATAAAAGGAACAATGAATGGAACGTTAATTTCTTTCAGAATTCAACGTGTGTCATTAAATTGCCGGGTTTCATGCTGTATTTACTAAAATATAAATGAACAATCAATGGAATGTTCATTTTTCATAATATAAGGTGTGTCAAATAATAAAAAGAAGTCTCGATACTTTTTATATATATATATATATATATATATATATATATAATATATATATATTGGTTAGGAGGTTGATTTAGAAGGCCATCACAATGCAGTTTGGAATAAATAAAAAATAATAATACGGTAACAATGGTGGTGTGTGTTGACCTGTCTTTTTTTATTATTTCTTGAATTTTCGAGGTAATACCTCTTTATCAAAAGAATTGAACTGAAGCAGTACAGCTATGGCATTTCTTCCTAAATGAATTTTTTTTTTTTTGAAAATGACGTTATTTTTTAAATAACTGTATTCCCGTGTGAGCGTGAATGTGTTTATTTTTATTTTTTTTTGTACGTGTGCGTATGTTGTAATGCGCGTGACATTGAAAATGCGTGTTGGCTGTGACGTTAAGACTGTATCCTAGCGCGGGATTTTGTACGTGGGTATGTGCGAATGAAAAGTGTATTTGTGTTTTGTGACGTTTCCTGTTGGATTTTACATCAATTTAATCATTTAATATTATTAATATTATTATTATTATTAATATTATCATATTTATTTGCTTATTTACTTATTTATATCTAATTCAATTTATCTTTTTATATTTTATAATATTTTTAAATATATATATATATAATATATATTATATATATATATATATATATATTTAATTTATTTATTTATTTAATTTTTTTTTCCTTAACAACTAGTGTGAAATGGCTTGTGTGTTTGTATGTGTGGGCGAGATGTTGGGCTATAGATTTGAGTGCGTGTTTCGTATTAGTCTTCTCGTTGTAGATTTGTTTCATTAGTAATTCTCCATTGTGCATATGGGTATGTGTTTTGTGTGTGTGTGCATATACTGTTACATGTGTGCATTGGTTGTGGGTTTATTGTATGATGAACTCTGCGCTGAGTTCACTCCTGTTATTGATGTCTGGGTGTAATCTAGCGATTAGCAAGGCCTCTTTAATTCTGAGATTACCCAAATTTCTCTCTCGAGCCTCTATATTGACTTATATTTCTTTCTGTGTTGTTGCATTTAACTAAGTGTTTACGGAAAGTGGATGCTTGTGTGTGTAAGTGTTCTTTGATTCTAATGTGTAGTGGTCTTGTGGTGCTACCTATGTAAAATTGGTTACATATATTACATTTTGTGCGGTATACCACATTCACTTCGTGGCACATACCTGTGTCGCGGATGGGGCAGTTCGCTAGTGTACAACTAGTGGCCTCCTTATGGCGGCTTTTATATATATATATTTAAAAATATTATAAAATATAAAAGATAAATTGAATTAGATATAAATAAGTAAATAAGCAAATAAATATGATAATATTAATAATAATAATATTAATAATATTAAATGATTAAATTGATGTAAAATCCAACAGGAAACGTCACAAAACACAAATACACTTTTTCATTCGCACATACCCACGTACAAAATCCCGCGCTAGGATACAGTCTTAACGTCACAGCCAACACGCATTTTCAATGTCACGCGCATTACAACATACGCACACGTACAAAAAAAAATAAAAATAAAAATAAACACATTCACGCTCACACGGGAATACAGTTATTTAAAAAATAACGTCATTTTCAAAAAAAAAAAAAATTCATTTAGGAAGAAATGCCATAGCTGTACTGCTTCAGTTCAATTCTTTTGATAAAGAGGTATTACCTCGAAAATTCAAGAAATAATAAAAAAAATACAGGTCAACACACACCACCATTGTTACCGTATTATTATTTTTTATTTATTCCAAACTGCATTGTGATAGCCTTCTAAATCAACCTCCTAACCAATACATACACAATGCTTCAAGCAAATTATGAAACTCTCTTATATATATATATATATATATATATATATATATATATATATATATACAAATACATATATATATTATTATTATAATAAATTCGCTCTACTTACGTACTGAGCACTTTGTATTTGTTATATCGCTGACTTATCATGGGAAAAGCTGTATCAACTAAGCATTGAGATCAATTTCACCCTTAAGTCATCCCTTTTACATCTCTCTCTCTCTCTCTCTCTCTCTCTCTCTCTCTCTCTCTCTCTCTCTCTCTCTCTCTCTCTCTCTCTCTCTCTATGTATATATATTTTTTTCAATTTGTTCATACGTCATTTTTTTGTATCTTCATATATACATGTTGTTCTTAAAAAAGAGGTTATCTTAGTCGATTCCCCCCCCTCTCTCTCTCTCTCTCTCTCTCTCTCTCTCTCTCTCTCTCCATATATATATATATATATATATATATATATATAAAAAAAAAAATATATAAAGGTTTTACATATCTATTTATTAGGTGACAAAGGAACATTCACGACATTTGAAACATCTTCACCTGATGATTGCCTCGCATGAAACGAATATGGTCGTGAATGTTCCTTTGTCACCTAATAAATAGATGTGTAAAACCTTTATATATTTATTTTATTATATTACATAACAGCTCTACTTTATATTGAGCACTCTACCAAAAATACTACGTTTGGTACGCCATTCCAGCAAAAGTTGAAACAGTGACCATCCCACACTATAGTATATATATATATATATATATATATATATATATATATATATATATATATATATATATATATATGTTGTGTGTGTGTGTGTGTGTGTGTGTCGGTGGATGTTTATGTTTTCGAGGATCAGTTGATAAGTTCCTAGTACGAGGTTTAACGATTTATTTTTACAAAATTATCATTCAATATACCCCCCACACACACACACTTCAAGTGAACGCACTTTGGCCAAATATCTTGGAGCTTCCGGATTCCTACTTTGTAGACGGTAGCATCTTTCTACTCTAAATAGAGCTCCACAACACCAGTTATGTCATTGTCAGTAGCAAAATGGCCACCGCTGGTCTCATTTCTCAATTCAGGAAACAGCTAGAAGCCCTATGGGGCTAAAGCATGTGAATAACGCGGGCGCTTAACAATTTCAAAGCTACAAATTTTGAATAGCAGCAAGGGTCAAAGCTAATTTGTTAGCTGGCACAATGTCATGCTGGAAGAGTACCCCTCGAGCCAGCTTCCCTCACAGATTTTCCTGAATTTTTCCCGTAGCATAGTTAGGGACGTCATACTATGCACGTAAGGTTTAAAAAGTCTGAATTGAAATTTGGCATAATGTAACTCATGTTCTTTTACCCCTGGCTACAAACTTTTCATCCGCCATTTATATATTTACTAGAAAAAACGTGACCCATTGGATCACCCATTGAGCTCTGGGTGGATAATTGGGATCAGGGTAAAGTGAGTGTGCAAAGCGAATTAAATTAAAAAATAAATAAATAAATACGACCGGTGAATTAAAAAAGAACCTAAAACATTAAAATCATTGCGAAGAAAGCGAAAATTTTACCTATTTTAGATTCATTGAAATATGAGATGTTGGCCTGGCTGGCTTTTTTTGAAAGGTATTATATAATAAGTTTCATAATTTTCCGATAACTTTCTCTACGCGTACTGAGAAACTAACATATATAACGAGGGGGTAATAAAGATATACATAGAGAGGGTGAAAGTGACAGGCAAAATGTCAAGTGAGAGACAGTTTTTTTTACTTAATTTCAAATTATGACCAATTAAAACTAATCAAACTGGATTTTTTATTAAACATAACTGAACTAAAACTAAAGAATATCTTAATATGACTTTCATGTACTTAAACTAAAAGTAAAATATGGCAGAATAAAAATGTTCGACATAAAGTCAATAGCGCTTGGTAACTGTCAGTTTCTAACCTATGTGGGTCATGGTTAACAGAATGAGAATTATCTACCCCAATGGATTAAATAAAGAGTTCAGTTTGAATGTTCTGTATGACACAACGTGTGCCTGCACGTGTTGTGATATGCAGCTGTAAGAGTGTGTGCATGATTATATAGATAAGTAGATTGATCGTTGATTGGGTTTGTGGCAACACTTGATGCACCAATTCTTTCCTATCGACTGTGCCAAAAAGTGTGGATGGTCCAACACAAGCCTTCACCACTATAAACACATCCCTATGTGGGAGTTCATTGTGTGTATGAACCCTCATACGTCGAAAATCGTCGAGGGAGTCCATTATATATATATATATATATATAT
>CM042149.1:119595881-119598381 GCA_023376005.1 Doryteuthis pealeii
TGACCCAGGGTGGTAGTACCTGTTAGGGTCCCATCTATGGGTTGAATAGTAAAACATAAGTTCATAAACATTTTTGTATTATCCATTAAGAATTGATTTATTTCAAAACTTTATCGACATTAAATAATCCACTGAGGTTGATATGCCGTAAAACAAAACAAACCAAACCAATTGTTAAGTTGAAAAAATATCTCTCAATGTCTCTCTCTCTCTCTTTTTCTCTCTCTCTATATATATATATTTATATATATTGTATATATATAATTTTGTTCATATGCCTGTATCTATCTATCTATCTATCTATCTATTTGTCTCAGTCGTTAACCTTCTATCTATCTATGTTCGTATCAATATATGCTCATAATGTTTTATTCATCTATCTCAAACTATTCCGGTATAACTGTTTCACTTTTTTATATATCTATCTATCTATCTATCTGTCTGTCTGTCTGTCTGTCAGTTTGTTATTATGTAGTTTTATATTTTCCAGCCGATATCTGCAAATAAATATTCATTCTGGGCATTATTCTTCATGCCCTTCTCTTTCTCCTTTCTTTCTCCCCCCTCTCTCTCTCTCTCACACACACACACACACACACGCACATACACACACACGCAGACACACTCACTCTCACCTTTCTCTCTCTCTCTCTCTCTCTCTCTCTCTCTCTCTCTCACTTCCTCTCGTATGACTTTCTTTAATTCTTTGTTGCATTTAAATATCCTTTTATTTCTCTCTTTTGTTTCTTTTCTCATTCCAATATTTTCTTCCGCTTTGAATCCTCTTCTTGCTGAGAAAGCCATTTATGTAACCGTCAGATCTCTCAACCCTTTAACAATTATTTCAATCCAGCCCAGACTCTCTTCGAACG
Organism: Doryteuthis pealeii; assembly: GCA_023376005.1. Lineage (NCBI taxonomy): Eukaryota > Metazoa > Mollusca > Cephalopoda > Myopsida > Loliginidae > Doryteuthis > Doryteuthis pealeii. Next base: position 119,596,754 of record CM042149.1, read on the forward strand.
CAATCTAACCTCATATTCACCCCCGCCCTACGAATCCGTATTTTGCTCTCCTTTTCACGCTCTCCTTTTCTTGCTCTCCTTTTCATGCTCTCCTTTCCTTGCTCTCCTTTCCATGCTCTCCTTTCCTTGCTCTCCTTTCCATTCTCTCCTTTCCATGCTCTCCTTTTCTTGTTCTCATTTCCATGCTCCCTTTCCATGCTCTCCTTTCCTTGTCCTTCTTTCTATACTCTCTTTTCCTTGCTCTCCTTTCCATGCTCTCCTTTTCTTGCTCTCCTTTTCTTTGCTCTCCTTTCCATGCTCTCCTTTTTTGCTCTCCTTCCATGCTCTCCTTTTTTGCTCTCCTTTCCATGCTCTCCTTTTTTTGCTCTCCTTTCCATGCTCTCCTTTTCTTGCTCTCCTTTTTTGCTCTCCTTTCCTTGTCCTTCTTTCCATACTCTCCTTTCCTTGCTCTCCTTTCCATGCTCTCCTTTCCTTGCTTTCCTTTCCTTGCTCTCCTTTCCGTGCTCTCCTTTCCTTGCTTCGGTTCCATTTCTCTTTGTTCTTTGAGCTTATAACCTGATAATATTTCCAATAAGAACGCTGTTATCCCCCCCCGCCTAATTTACTATACACTCTTTCAACTACTTATCCCGTCGACTGGCCGAATGGAGACACTTGTTATCTGCGTCAAATATCTCGATATGAACTCCATAAGCAAAGGAAATTAATAGAGAAATACGCTTGTAATGATAATCTTCAGCTGGCGTATACAGTTCGATAGCGAGCGATGGCACAGAAAGGCGACCGAAGAGAGAGAGAGAGAGAGAGAGAGAGAGAGAGAGAGAGAGAGAGAGAGAGAGTTTGGTAGATACAACAGAGGTCTTCACGCTGGACAGTTCATTTCGCGCTGTTTCGGAAGATGACTGTCTTATCATACGGACGAGACATTGTTCTCTTCCCCTAACTAATCCGGAGCTGTGATTCTTATTCAGAAGTAGCAGCTCAAATAACTGGAGTAGTCTAAACAATGGGTCTGGTTGCGTCAAAACTCAAAGAGAAGTGCATCCCAATTATTCCAGTGATTTTTTTTGGGAAAGCCAAAATGATCTGATGGAAATTCTCTTTTTCACTCAATATGAATGACGGCAAACAGTTGCAATTTAATAAAAATCTGTTGTATGAGACTTTTCTGAATAGCAGTTTCAGAGTTCAAGATTGAAAAAAAAGAATATCAGGTATATATATATATATATATATATATATATATATATATATATATATATATATATGTAAGAATGGAAAATGAATCCAACAATATGAGGATAAAATGAGGGAAAAAAAAGAAATGTAGACGGATAAAAATGAATTTTATCGATATCATTTTTAATCGATATCGCTTACACATGTGTTTCGGTCTGTTTATGAGTCAAAAAATAAAAATCACTCTGATGAAGGTCGTAAAAATCTCTCTGTGTACGGAACATTTTATACATTTTTCCTATTATTATTATCATCATCATTTCAACTCCATCTGATTATTTTAATAATAATAATAATACCGTACATCCGTATAAATTTTCATAAACAGACCGAAACACATGTGTAAGTGATATCGATTAAAAGTGATATCGATAAAATTCATTTTTATT
>CM042149.1:119600881-119610881 GCA_023376005.1 Doryteuthis pealeii
TTTCTTTCTCCCTCTACCTGTATGTCACTTTCTTTCTTTTTTCTTTCTTTCTTTCTTTTCTTTGTTCATTGTTTTTCTCCCCAACTCCATTTTAATTTGCATTCTGTCTCTGTCTCTAACTTTCTTTCTCTTGTCTTTCTTTCTTTCTTTCTTTCTTTTCTTTTCTTCTTTTCTTCTTTCGTTCTTTTTTCTTTGTTCATTGTTTTTCTCCCCAACTCCATTTTACTTTTCATTCTGTCTCTGTCTCTCGCTTTCTTCCTCTGGTCTTTCTTTCTTCCTTTCTTTCTTTCATTCCTTCTTTCCTTCTTTCTTTTCTTTCTTTCTTTGTTGTTCATTGTTTTCTCTCCAACTCCATTTTAATTTTCATTCTGTTCTCTGTCGCTTTCTTTCTTCCCCTTTTTTCTTTCTTTTAACTCTATTTTAATTTTCCTTCTCCCTCTGCCTGTCTGTCACTTTTCTTTCTTTCTCTTTCTTTCTTTTCCTTGTTCATTGTTTTTCTCCCCAACTCCATATTAATTTTCTTTCTATCTCTGTCTCTCTGTCTCCTTCTTTCTTTCTGTCTGTCTTTTTTTTCTTTCTTCATTGTCGTGCTCTCTATTCTATTTTAATTTTCTTTCTGTTTCTGTCTCTCTCTTTCTTCCTCTTTCCTTTCTCTCTTTCATTCTTTCTTTCTTTCTTTCTTTCTTTGCTCATTAACTTCCTCTCTACTCCCTTTTAATTTTCTCTATTTTTCTTCCACTGTCTCTTTCTTTTTCTTTTCTTTTATTACTCTTTCTTTATTTTTAATCCACCCCTGCAACCCATTACGCATACCCGCCATTTTCCCAACACTATATTCTTTCATCTTCAAAACAACTTCATTACCAACCGACTTTTCAATATCTCCCCATATCCTTTTTCCTTATTCTCTATTTTTCTCTATCCTTTCCATTTGACGCCATATCGTTATTCTTTTTACTTCCATTTTGGGCGGACATTTTCTTTCTGTTTATCTCGCTTCTTATAAGTACTCAAATCACGAAAGTCAGTCTCTCTGATCATCATTATTCTTTTTGCTTCATCTCTACATTCTTCTCTTCCGGCCACAAATGTTCAAATTGACAGGTGAAATCATTCTCATTCGCTAAATGATGCTTTCTGACGTACCTGATTCAGAAGAATTGCCAACAGAAACAGGAAGCAATGGCCGACCATTCGGCGCTCATTCGACATAAATGGGAACGCCTCGGTTTACTGATTAAAAAAAGAAAAGAAAAAAGTAAACAATAAAAACAAAAAGTAAACAATAAAAACAAAAAGTTAACCATAAACATTGTTTATTGATTAAAGTAAACCTACAAGGCCGTTCTCTGAAGTAATACAACTGCGACATTTTTTGTAAATTATCAACTTACTTACAAATCAAGTGTGGGGTGTGAGGTGTAATGGCTAGAGTCGTTGTAAATGGACTTGTCGATCCAAGTTCAAATCCTAGACGAAGCTGTCTACATTTCACATAGCGCTAATACATTTGGAAAAAGTATGCACCCACCGGCTCTCCCTCCGACTATGGGTAAATAGCAGGGCAGACTGGGCACTTTAACCATGGTTAGGCAACCAGTCGGAGAGAAGGAAAACTCTGAGTTCAAACCTATTAAACCTTCGCCTAAAAATAACCTTTTGTCACATCCTGCTCGGGTGGAGGGGTTGGTAAATATATGGACGCGCGTGGTCTAATGCTTAACCTAGCCTGGCATAAGGCTATATGAATAGTAAGAGCTCGTGGAGGCACGTGGGGAAATGGTTAGAGTCATACGAAATGGACTCGTCCACCCAAGTTCAAATCCTAGACGAGGCTGTCTACATTTCACATATCGCTAATACTTTTGGGAAAGGTATGCATCCACAAGCTCTCCCTCCGTCTATAGTTAAATAGCAGGTCAGACTGTGCCCTTTAACCTTGGTTAGACAACCAATCTAGGAGAAGAAAAACTCGGAATTCAAACTTATTAAACTCCGCCTGAAATTTGACCTTGTGTCACATCCTGCTCGAGCGGAGGAGGTTGGTAAATATGTACTTAGAAAGCAATTCACTGTCCTTCACAATGGTTCTGTTTGAAAGTCAATCACCGACCAAGACAACATTGTCAAATCTGGAAGTCTTTTACTGACACTGTCGTTACTAGTTTATTACACCCTGTATTAGTTTGTATCAAGCAGAATGGGGTTACCATTCCACTGCATCCTCGCTATTCAAAATAGAAGCCTGTGTTAACTGGGTAAATGTATCTGTCGCATTGTGATAAAATGTATCATCAACCTTACCGCATTTCCTTTATCTTTCTCCAAACCTTTTCCGATTTAACGTCATTCAGTTCTTCTTTCTGATTTTATTACCGACTTTAAAACACAGCTCAATGCAATAGTCTCTCATTGCAGCAACGCAAAAAGCCTCACACTCCATCATCACGACGTCTTCTCACAAGTCACGTCCTTCATTTAAAAGATTTAAACAAAACGAACACCGAAAGAAAAATAGGAATTGAAGAATGAAAATAAAAAACGGGGAAGGTTGAAATAAATGAAAAGAAAAAGAAAGAAAGAAAGAAAGATAGACAGAGAGAAAGAAAGAAAGAGAGAGAGGGGGGAGAGAGAGAAAGAGAGAAAGAAGGGTTAACGAAAAGAAAGAAAGAGATAAGCGTTCTTTCAAGTTATGAAACTACGACATTCTTTTCATAATCAATTTACTTGCAAATCAATTTTATCTCCTTCAAAATTGTTCCGTTTGAAAGCCAGTTGTTCTCAATCCTGGAAGTTTTCAACTGACACTGCCTTTAGCTGGTTTATTACATCCTGTTGATCAATTTGTAATTTCAAACATAATTCAATCCTAAAAGTAAGGAAAAATTTGGTATAATTTTCGTGTCATTAGACTAAACACTAAAAAAGCCTTTAGGAAGCAAAAGTTGATTAACTCAGTTTTAGTATAAAATATATATATATATATATAATTATATATATAATATATATAGTATAGTATTACAGTGTATATAGAATTAACAAACTACTTTCGAGTTTCACCATCAAGTTTTTCCCAAGGTTAATTCCAATGAATTAATCAAGATATTGATTAATTACAGGCAATTGCCGAATTGAATAATTTCAATGTTCACTTTCGCAATTGCCTGTAATTAATTAATATCTTGATTAATTCACTTTGAAAGACAATCCCCGACGAAGAAAAAGTTGTTCTCAATCCTGACAGTCATCAACTGACACTGTCTTTAGTTGGTTTATTACATCCTGTTGATCAATTAGTAAGGTTACTGGTTGTCCAGAACGGGGTTAACCTTCCACGGTCGCATAGTTATTCAAAATAGAAACCGCCAAATAACATTATCTCCTGAAGACTGTGTTAACTTATTAAATGTATCAGTCCTCTAGTTCTGAAATTCATAGCAAACTAAAAAGGTCATTCTCTTGTGACAGTTAAATAAAATATAACAACTTACAAATGAAATCGTTCCGTTCGAAAGCCGATTACTGAGTTAAATAGTACCACTACTACTCTTCTAAAGGGATGTATTTGGTATTAAATAACCCCCGAAGATTGATATGGCATTAAACAAAGAGTACTAATGCAGAATAGCGCGCAAGAGATAATATTAGATTACGTATGAAAAGCATTTCACGGAAATACCGGAAACCCTTGAAACGCTAGAGTTAGGGTTAGGGTTAGTTTTAGGGTTAGGGATAATGTTAGGGTTAGGGTTGTATCAGGGTTAAGTTATTTCAGGTGCTTCCGTAATCTAATGCTATTTCTACGTAAAAGACGGTGTTCTCAATCCTGGAAGTTTTTAAATAACACTGTCTTTAGATTTTTTTTAAGTGACCGGATCGACAAGAAGGGTGTTAATCTATTATTGTTTCCCATTATTCAAAGTAGAAACCGCTTCCCCGCGATAATAATATATATATATATATATATATATATATGTGTGTGTGGTGTGGTGTTGTGTGTGTGTGTGTGTGTGTGTGTTGTCATTGTCCTGATCTTTTTTTTTGCAAGCCTATTCAGAACAATGACACATATATTAAGTAATGAAATTGCATCATTTTAATTATTGATCAATTACTCATATTTATTTAGTAAAATCCCACTTTGTAGTATTTTGTTCGCAATTGATCAAAGTCTACACACTCTATCAGTATATGTTTCACAGTAAATCTCTCTTGGCATGTACATTAGGACGGAGAAGTATTCGGAATCACATCATAATACTATGTAGAGACAGGGAGAGATGGACCAACTGAAATACAGATGTATAACTACACTCGGATCATAGGCAGAAGTACTTAGATGAATTTTAGATATTTGGAGGATACAGACACAAAGGTAGACATATAGACAGACAAAAAACCAGACATGCTAATTCTGGACAGACTTCCTGAGGGTAATTTGGATAGTTATTTCATAAAGTATATTTAAGTAGCGAACATATCATCTGCTTTTATGTCTGGGTGTAAAACTGCATCCAACAGAAATAGGCGGTGATAATGAATTAAATAATAAAATAAAATCTTGCCTAGAGACTAGAGATTCATTCTTCACACAGCACCTGCTCATTGCTTTCAATTGAGCAGGAAAGGGAGGGCTCTGTAAGATCTCCAGCAGAAACAGATGTTTTCAAGCCAGAACTAAGATTAAAAGAATAATACAAGAAAAAAGAGATCTGTGTTATAAATTCCAATATGTGAGCGTTCAAAATGTATACAATGGATTTCTTCTTTCGAAAAGCAATTCTAATGCCTTAATTTTGAAATATCTATATAAAAAAGTAAAAGAAATATAATAGGAATTATATACCTGATAAGGGTGGTGGCTAGACGCGTTGGAGAGAGCAATATGTTCTATTCAATGTAAGCTGTGAATTTAAGACAATAACTAATCCCAAAATAGCAGACAAAAGTTTAAAAAGTAAAAAAAAAGAAATGAAAAGAATCTGAGTATAATACATCCGAAATATTTCGGTGAAAAACTAAGTGAAAATGCTGAAATATAAGAGGCCTACGATTTGTCCTAGTTTACAAAGTTCCGAATTAGAAGGCCCTAATAGCGTTACGGTTATCGTCACAGGAAGGGAAGGTGGCCACCAGGGATTGATGCCCTGAAAGAAGTCGTTTGCATTTTACAAAGCGTTAATCATCATCATCATCATCATCATCATCATCATAACATTTTGGTCTCTCTCTCTCTCTCTCTCTCTCTCTCTCTATCTATCTATCTATCTATCTCCTATCTATCTATCTATCTATCTTCTCTATTTATCTCTTATCTCTATCTATCGCCTAATCCAAATCTCCCAATCTTTTTACTTGATGCCCTTCCCTGAGTAGCCATATTTTATTTTCATTCTCAACTAAATAAATTAATTGAATATTGTCGAAATTTTTCGTCATTTTCATTGGATGAACTCGACTTTCACTGAAAGTCACCCACAGACAACGTGTTTCGGCGTTTCACGCCTCTTCAGTGTGGCTAGACACAACAACTGTCTCCGACCAAAAGCGAACCTCGATTGACTTTACGCCTGTCCAATCCGTTAACATTTAGGTCATTGCCAGCTGCCGTTTAAGGAGCGGTATTTTAACTGTTTTAAATACATACATCTGTGTATATACTTTACGATAAAATGTGTAAAGAGATCAAATCAGATGATCATTGCGTTATGCTGATCATTGCGTTATGAGATCAAATCAGATGATCATTGCGTTATGCTGGCGGTGAAAGTTTATCAAAGTCGCTCCTAAAAGCTCTACCGGGTTAAGAATATATATATATATATATATATATATGAAATTTAAATTATGAAAAACATTGATGTGTTGTTATGTAATTGCTGACAGTACTGTTTCGACCAAATCGATAAGTTGGTCTTCATCAAAGAGCGACATAGATGGGAAGAGAAGATATCCGTTAAAAAGAATGTTTACAGAAACGAACGCTGAGTTCAACCCTGAAATTTTTGATAAATGCATGTTCTGTTTTAAAAATAAAATAAATTTTATTTTTAATTTTGAAAAAACAGAAGCATTATAGTTTATAGAAAAACTCAAAAGAGTTTGGTTGTAAAAGTTTATATAAAAAATGTAAAGTGGGTATCAAAATAGTAGTATTATATTCTCAACTGTTAAAAAATATACAAGTCCCACATGGTATTTATATATATATATATTATAATATATATTTATTATATATATATATATAGTATAAGTAAGTAAAGTCGTCGGTTGCCTAATGTCTGGTCAGCCAGACAGCGAGGAATCTATCCTCTTGTTCACTACGCTAGACCAAGGAGATTATTTATATATATATATATATATATATATATATATATATATATATTATCTTTTTTAGCGCTAGTGAAAAGAGGATAGATTCCCCGCTGCTCTGCTGATACAGACATTAGGCAACCCCGACGACTTACTTACTTATGTATATATGCGTTTTCTTTCCATGCTTTTGGCGCCCCGTTGTGTTTTTATATCCGCAGAACTGGGATCGACGGAAACTTATTCGGAACTCTTTTTGATGGATCAGTAGGTTTGTCCAAATGAGCTGCCGTAGGCGTTGCAATTTCGAGAACGAGGCAGATGCATGTTAACAATAACAATTTAATCTTTTTTTATATTGATGATTGATAATGTAATCACATCTAATAGAAAAGATATGTTGTTGTATTGGAGTAGAGAAAATTCACGGTTTAGGAATTTGGCTGGCGTTTTTGCAATGAGTTTCAGTAAAGGGCGAATTCATAAATGGACGCACCAATCTAGGTTGACAATCAAAATCCTACATAGATTAGTTCTGTGTGGATACTGGATGTCCTATGGAAGACCTGCTATGAATGATGACCGATAGATACGTGTAAGCGAGAGATAAAATCATTGGCATTTGTGCTGTCAGAGTGACCTGATAATGATTTTGTCAAACTTATGAACTTTAGAAATTAAAACCAAGAATATTATTTCTAGCAAATATATGCACCCACCCCCCGGGTGCAAGTATTTAAGCTTTAATGTAATAAAATACCATAATAAATTAGAAAGGCTAATGAAACTAAATAAGAATGCAGATAAAAGAGAGGGGTGAATAATGGAGAAATATTTCACGGCTAAATTTTCCTAATTTAAGTATTTATTTAAAATAGGAAGTAAAAAATAAGATAACAGCCATTTCTTTTTGTTAATAGAATTATTTTAAGATTTATCTCCGAGATTTTTGCTCATATTCATTAAGATAAACCAAACAATTAGAAATCAATATTACCATGCATATATTTATTAATATCAATTTTTCTAATATCAATATGCAAATTAGCCTTCCCGTTCACACTGTAAATCACTATTTTGTTGTATCTATTAATACAATTACATGTTATTAGTATGTAGATAAGCCCGCCCATCGTGGTGGGGGTCCAGTGGCTTCGGCCCTGGATCTTTCCAAGTTAAGTAGCGTCGATACCAGGCTATCCCCCAGGCAACACCTGCCCTCTCGATTTAAAGGGATAGGGCTGGGTTTATTGCCCAGTGCCTGAGGCACCCCCCTCGTGGGGGAATGCCGAAGGGATCGACGCAATTTTTGTTCTTTCCCAACCATGAGCTTCGGCTTGTGGGTGGGCCCACGCAAAAACGAGGCCTTGTGCCCAGCCCATACAAGTTGGGTATGAGGCAAATACCTGTATATACCCCCCCCCGGTTGGGGGTCCAGTAGCTTCGGCCTGGATCTTTACAAGTTAATAGCGTCGATCCCAGGGGCTATCCCCAGGCAATACTATCCCTTCGATTTAAAGGGACAGGGCTGGGTTTATTGCCCAGCGCCTGAGACGCCCTTTAGGGGGAATGCCGACGAGATCGAACGCAATTTCACCTGCCACCCATGAGCTTTGGTTGTGGGTGGCCCACATAAAAATGTCCTTGTGTCACGCCTCATAAGTGGGATGAGAGGCAAATACTCTTATAAACCTAACAGTATTATAACGTAAACCAATTTTATTAATAATTGAGGTTTAAAAAAAAATATCTTAGAGTAATGGGACATACATAACCAAAGGGAATTGTGATTTGATTGTAATATAGTTTCGGTTATATATATAATCTTTCACTAGAAATAATAAAATCCTGATATCTTTGATTTAGTAAAAAATTATGTTCTATTTAAAAAATGATAAGTGTAGATATCAGAAGCAGTCCCCCCCCCCCACATATATTTAGTAAGTAAATCGTCGGGGTGGCCTAAAGTCGGTATTAGCCAGACAGCGAGGAAGTCTATGCTCGTATCACTTGCAACAGACCAAGGAGATTGTTTTTAGCGTGTGAGGTGGAGTGCCTACATCAGCTCCTCATTTTACCACACAGGTACCTGTGCTACCCATACACTGAATTGGCGAGGGTTGGAATCGAACCAGGAATCTTACGATTCCTAGTCAATTACTCTACCGACTAATTGTTAGGGAGGCCTCTTATACATGTTTTAGATACTTGTGAGAATATGCGAGAAAGTGCCCAGTTTGAAGCTATATTTACCAAGATAGAAATGAACAATGAATGGAACGTTAATTTTTTTCAGAATACAAGGTGTATTATAAAGGAGCCGAGTTTGAAGGTTTATTTACCAAGATAGAAATGAACAATTATTGGAAAGTTAATTTTTCAGAATACAAGGCGTTTCATAAAGGTGCCCAGTCTGAAGCTATATTCACCATTATAGAACTGAACAATGAATGGAACTTTTTTTTTCAGAATGCAACGTGTGTTATAAAAGTGCCAACTTTGAAGCTGTATTTACCAAGATAGAACTGTACAATGAATGGAAAGTTTTTTTCAGAATAAAAGGTGTGCCATAAAAGTGCCCAGTTTGAAGCTGTATTTACCAATATAGAACTGAACAGTGAATGGAATGCTAATTTTGGTGTGTCAAAAAAGTATCGAGATTATTGTACACATTGCATTCTGAAAAGATCTTACACTACGATACTTTCCAGAATTCAGCATGTATACGAATTACCAGGCACGTACGATATTTTATTCTTTTTGGCACATATCATTTTTGTATACTGAAAAGAAATAACGTTCCATTCATTAATTTTTTTCAGAATGCAAGGTGAGTCTAAAGAGTACTAAGATAAAAGCTGTATTCACCAAGATAGAAATGAACAATAGATGGAACGTTAATTTTTTTCAGAATACAAAAAGTGCCCAGTTTGAAGCTGTATATACCAATATAGAACTGAACAATGAGAGAAACGTTAATTTTTCGGGATACAAGGTGTCTCAAAAAGTACATAAATCTCGATATTTTTTTACCCACGTTGTTGGTTTGTTTTGTTTTACGGCATATCAACCACAGTGGGTCATTTAATGCCGATAAAGTTTTCAAATAAATCAATTCTTAATGGATAGTACAATTTTTTTATAAATACATTTTTCTATTTAACCCATAGATGGGACCCTAACAGGTACTACCACTCCGGGTCAGAGTGGACCAGGGAGCAATGGTGATGAAGGGGTGCTCCACATTCCTCAAACCTCCAAAACTGGAACCTCACCATCAGATAGAGTTTAACGTCATTCCCAAGACATGTAGACCCGCAGCCATCGCCTTCTAGCACCCATATGATTAAAAGGGTTTGGGGCTTGCCATAAGGGCAATAGGGTTGGGAAAATCATATAGGTGCTAAGGCTTGACGTACCAGCCGGTGATCGGAGGGGGCCTCTCCGACCGCCCGTCTAGCCCAAATAGGCAAAGTGGAGTATTGCATGTCATGAACTGCTCATCCACCTGGGTTCTATGCTTAAGCATCACGGGTCGCCACCCACGGCCAACAGGTGGCCCCATTGGGGGAGTCTTACCCTCTGCAGAGGTGCAGTCGGTGCATTCTAACGCCCCAGCCGACAGGGCGGCAGTTTGAAGCTGTATTTAACCAATAGAGAACTAAAACAATGAAAGGGACATTAATTT
>CM042149.1:119615881-119618381 GCA_023376005.1 Doryteuthis pealeii
GGATACATGGCAGTATAGGTTAGGTGACTGCGCATTTGAAGTAATATTACCATTGACTAGATGATTTGGCATTCTCCGTTTTGGGCATGGGCTGGTGGCCCAGTGTGTTAAGTCCCCGCTCTTCACGCTGTGGTCCACGAGTTCAATCTCTAGTGGCGGAGATTGTGGTATGCACTGCTGATGAGACCAAAGGAGGTCGAAACAGCTGTCCAGTGCTCCGGGTGTCGCAAATGGTGTTTGCCGAGTTGTCTGGTCGTGGTAATATGATTCAAAAATTATCAATTATATATATATATATATATATATATATATATTATATATATAATGGACCCTAATTCAAAATTCTAACTATAGATACCACATAATTTTGACTGTTCATAAATTATGTAACAACATGAAAAGGTTTATTTTAACAAATCGTAAAATAGAGCTAATACCCGTGGGAAATGTAGGTATTTAACTAACACAAAGTCGTAAGAATTGAGCATACAACGAGGATCGAACTAGCTATACAGTAGTATTGGTAATGCGAGACTAGTTTGCAAACCATTACACCACGATGGGATGCCTTAACTTTGGGGAATGCATGCCATCACGGAAAATCCCGAACATTTCAAATATCTGGCGTTCCTTCAACTTAATAACAACAAACGGTTACGCCGGCGCCGTGGGATGGGTATTAAAAAAAAACACAAGTACTTCTACCTCTGATGATGAGAATTTTTCTCGAAAATATTTAGGTAAATAAACATAAATTAACACCTATTACATTGCATTGTAAATTGCCTTCAAATTTATATTTTCAAATATCTTAAATTCTGGTTGATCGTGTGTCGCATCCTACTCCTGAATATGGGTTGGGTAAATACGAGTATTAAAATAAGAAAGATAAATTAAAGTTGTCGGTTGGCCTAAAGTCGGTATCAGCCAATCACCGAGGGTTTATATCCCTTGGTCTATCTAGCGCTAGACCAAGCAGATTGTTTTTGCTTCTGAGGTGGCGCGCCACACCTACCATCAGCTCCTTACTTTACCGCACAGATCCCTGTGCTACTCACACGCTGAGTTGGCGAGGGCCGGTATCGAACTAGGAACCTTGTGGTTCATTGCCGAACACTTTACTGGCTGAGCAAACCCGGCCCTTTACCTCTCTGCCTAATTTAAACCGCCCACAACGGCCGTCCCATCATTGCATTTCTATAAATCCCACACCCAAGCAAAGTATAAAAACTGATGGTTAACTCATTATAATTGAACAGAAAGATTCGGATTATAATAATAACTAGATTTTATTCTAATAGAATAAGTTCTGAGGTGAATACCTACTGAATTTTGAAATATCTAATTGTACAGTTAAAAATAGCAAATCCCACACCCAAGGAAAGTATAAAAAAAACTGATGGTTAGTTCATTATAATTGAGCAGAAGGATTCAGGTTACAATAATAACTAGATTTTATTTTAATAGAATGATATATGAGGTGAATAACTAGTGAATTTTGAAATATCTAATCGTACAGGTAAACATTATTGAGAATTCTCAGGACTCAGATAAGTTTATTACAAATTATATTTGTGCAGACGAACTAAAGTTTGCAATCCTTATTGTTATTCTGTAATATACATCTTTTATTCCTATTTCTAGTTGTTTGGTTATTTCTTTAACTCTTAACCTGTCTGCCACACTCGTGGTTAACTCCATACTTCAAACCTTGGAGTATTGTCGTTTGCGTCTAATTTCTTTATAAAATAGCAAAGAAAATTTGGTGCAACAGTGGGGCAAATATGGTAGGCATAGAGTTAAATTAGCGTAAAATTCATTGAATTCTAACAACAAAAATCGTAAACTACAACTGATTTGATGATCCTCACATTTTAAAAATTGACCGGATATAGTGTTCTGAAATGGTCTCGAAAAAATGACCATGTGTCTGACTTAGCAAAATTTCAACTTGGCTCTGACCTAAGCTAAGTCGGGAGCATCTAAAGAAATGTCGATATCTGATTGGCTGAAGCAGTAAGGTATATTTATGAAACTCTAGCATTTTATCGTAGTCAATTATACCCAACACCGTCCATGTCTTCGGAACCAACACCTCTCTAACGTTCTTGTCCCACCCGATACGCCATTGTCTCCTAATTATTCTGGATTGTTCTAGATATTTCTCAAATGGGTTTCTTCTATGGTGGATAATTGAGTCGTTATTTAATGAATATTTAATGGCTTTGATGCATTTCTTTTTAGAAAAAGTGTTTTTAAGCAGAAAACACATTTTCGACAAAAGCAAAATGGCGGTAGGGGAGGTGCAGAGGGAAGTTGGGGTCGGTTTTGGAAATAGAAATAAAATGGAGGAGACAGACGTGGTTTAAATTATTATAATGATGATAATAATGCGGCCATGGCGAAAATAAGAGAGAGGGAGAGAGAGAGGGGGAGAGAGAGAGAGGGGGGAGAGAGAGAGGGGAGAGAGAGGGGGAGACAGCGAAAGAGAGAGAGAGAG
>CM042149.1:119620881-119640983 GCA_023376005.1 Doryteuthis pealeii
TCCAAAATAACACACACACACACACAAATGTATACACACACACACACACACACACACACACACACATATATATATATGTATGTACATATATATATATATATATATATATGTGTGTGTGTGTGTGTGTGTGTGTGTGTGTGTGTTTAAGTCAGGAATTTGTTTATGTACACATGTATTCTATTTATTATTATTTTAAATATAGAACATAATAATAATAGAAAATTATAAAATATCTAAGCATACAGACAAAAAAAACGGCCTCCTTCAGGGCAAAATGTTTGATATTTGAAGTTTAAACGGTCAAAATACAGAGAATTTTGAAGTGTTCGAAAAACTCAATAAAGTTTGAAGTAAAAGTACTGCGGCCATCCGTTTAAACTCGTTTTCGTGGCTGGATTGCATCCTAAACACTTTTGATAAGACTTTTTATCTTCTATGACGCTTTTGCTTCAAACTTTTTAGAGTTTTCTCGTTTATGTTGAGATTTTTAGTTTTAGAAATAAAATTTATTTTATTTTTAAATCCAAAATACGCATTTTCATACAAATTTTAAAAGACATTCCGGCCCAGAACCTATTCCTCCTTCTTTCTTTCATCAATATATATATATTTACCAACCCCTCCGCACGAACAGGATGCGACACAAGTTCAATTTCTTAAGCGGAGTTCAGCAGGTTTGAATTCAGAGTTTTCCTTCTCCTAGACCGGTTGCCTAACCAAGGTTAAAGAGCCCAGTCTGCCCTACTATTTACCCATAGCTGGAGGGAGAGTAGGATTCATACCTTTCCCAAGGATATTAGCGCTAAGTGAAATGCAATTACGACGTCCAGGATTTGAACTCGGGGCGACGAGTCCATTTCCCATGACTTTAACCATTACACCACGCGCTTCCTACTTTCATCAATATAGTTGCTCTTGAAGAAGACCGTTTTTATAAAAGGTCGAAACAGATATCTGTCAGCGTGTTATTAAAATTTGTTTTTTCTATATTCTTTTCAATCATATTGTTGGATTTATTTCCATTTATTATATACCTATACCTATGTGTGTATTCAGCAGTTACATTCTACCACCTGCTTGATGGCTTGAATGTTAGGAACCCAGATTAACAAAAGAATAACGGTCGGTTTTCGATCCGGCGTGCGGTAGCCTGCTATGTATAGTCACATTGAGGATATGTGATACGCCGAAACGTGGAGTCTGTGTATGACAAAATATGTATGTCAGCGTGTCCAAAAGGAATTGATATCATTTCATAAAATCATGTCTCATTGCATATAATGATGTCGAAGTTTTTGTATTGAAATTAGAGTTTTTCTTATTCCAGAGTAGTTTGCCCGACATCTACATATATATTTTAGTTAAATCGAACTTAACGGTTCTAAATTCCACCATCGTATTACCCCACCGAAAGAAAAAAATATACCAAAATGAGGGAATTAACCGAATTTAATGAAATTTTTAGTGTTGATATATTAATAAATAAAAGAGATAATGCACCGGTTATTTTATTGAAAAACCTTTACATTTTTTAAGTCAGTTAACTTTGAACCCCAAATCCCTGAGGCGTGAGACAGATTCTCAAAGATACGTGGTTCAAAGTTATTTGAAAAATGTAAAAGTTTTTAAATAAAATTTGATTAAATTCGGTTAATTCCCTGATTTTTGGTATTTTTTCTTTCGGCGGGGCGATGGTAGAATTTAGGTCCGTTAAGTTCGATTAACCAAAATATATATGTAGATGTAGGGCAATCAGTCACGTATAAGGAAAACTCTAAATTCAATATAAAAAAATTGACATAATTTTTTGAAATGATGTCAAATTCTTTTGGACACCCTGTATACATACATTTTGTCATACACAGGCACCAAGTTTCGACGTATCATATATCCTCACTGTGGCTTGACTTAGCAAGCTACCCCCGGTCGGATTGAAAACTGACCGTTATTCTTTTGCTAATCTGAGTTCCTAACATCTAGGTCATCTACCACCTACATGCAGGAGGTAGAACGTTACTGATGAATACACACATAGGTATAAGAATATAATAAATGGAAATAAATCCGACAGTTGATTGAAAAAATATAGAAAAACAAATGTTAATAGTACGCTGACCGATATCTGTTTCGACCTTTTATAAAAAAAAAACTGTATTCTTCAAGAGTAACTATATTGATGAAAGAAAAAAGGAGGAATAGGAACTGTTTGGCATGAGAGGTTCAAATCACGCTCACGTTCTAGGCCGGAATGTCTTTTTAAGATTTCTATAATAAATGCGTATTTTGGATTAAAAATAGAATACATTTTATTTCTAAAACTAAAAGTCTCAGCATAAAAGAGCAACCTACAAGCAGGAGGTAGAATGTAACTGGTGAATTACCGTTAAGTTCGATTTAACCAATATTTTTATATTTATATATAAGCTTAGCTCGGATACTTTGTAATAAAACATAATATCATATTTCCTTTATTTACTCATGTTAATTACGTATGTTAAGGACCATATTAATCTAATTTATAAAAGGACATTAATAAATAGATAAAGAAAGGATAAGGGAACTTAGAAAAGAAATATAGATAGATATGAGCAGGTCAAGATAGACAGATTGATATGAAAAGAGATAGATAGATAGATAGATAGATAGAAATAGACGAAAATTAATTTATAAAAAAGGAAAATAAAAAAGGAAGAAAGATAGATAGATGAACGGAAAGGGATAGAGAAAGAAAGAATAAGATAATTTAGAAAGAAAGACAGAAAGAAAGAAAGATGCGACGGTTGAAGTATATTTGATAAAAAAAAAATAACAAAAGATATTACGTCATGTCTTTTTCTTTCTTTACTCACGAGCATCATTCTAAAAACATTCTATATATCAATATTCATGGAGTATTAATACTTTATGGAGGCGCATGGTCTAATGGTTAGAGTCGTTGGAAATGGGCTTGTCGAACCGAGTTCAATTCCTGGACGAAGCTGTTTGTATTTCACATGGCACTAATACCCTTGGGAAATGGATGCATCCAATTCTCTGGAGGGATCCAGCTCTGGGCAAATGGCAGCGCAGACTGTGCTCTTTAACCATGGCTAGGTAACCAGTCTATGAGAAGGAAAACTCTGAAGTCAAACCTCTTAAACCCCGCTTAAGAAATCGACCTTGTGTCACATCCTGCTCGTGCGGATGGGTTGGTATATATATATATATATATAAATAAATATATATATATATATATATATATATATATATATATATATTAGATAAGAGTAAGGAAATAAATCTGACGGTATATGTATAGATAAAAGGGTATGAAAACACACAATGTTGTTATTTATAAATCGAAATATTGTCAATATTAGCAATGAAAATGATATAAAAATATATTCATTTTAAGAATATTGTGTGTTTTCATACCCTTTCATCTATCTATCTATATATCTATCTATCTCTATATATAGTAATACGCATGTTCCTTGATTGTACGACCGGTATCACCTTGTAACACCCTCTGGCTAAAGATGTGACCGTCCTAATTGTCCAAAATTAAATGTAGAATTGTATTAATGACCTGTATTTTTTTTTCATTTTCTAAAATCCTACAAAGTCGAATAAGCAGACTGGAGACCTCACAGTGTTTGAAGTGAATACTCTCACCTCAGCTTCTTTTGAAGTAGAAGTCCACTCCAAAAAATCCATCTTCCTTGCTACAGAGTAGACATCTTCAGAATAAAAAAATCGATAACTCACATTGGCCGCATTTCAGCTTGAGTACCAAATAAACAGACACATTCGAAAATTTGTCACGACAGAACTATCTTTGATATTGATACTCACCGGGCGGTTGTCTAGAACGTTCGTTGCAACATTTTGGTTGATTTGTGAATCAAGAGTTGTGAGGTTGTCAGGGTAGGGATTATCGTGGGGTAGGGTCAGCGACTCAACAACAACAAAAACTTTCTTTCATTTGACACTTAACTTTTTTCTTCGATTTTGCTGGAAATATAGAACGCTAGATTGGTTTGTTTGGTTTGTTTTGTTTTACGGCATATCAACCTCAGTGGGTCATTTAATGCCAATAAAGTTTTGAAATAAATCAATTCTTAATGGATAATACAATTTTTTTTATAAATACATTTTTCTATTTAACCCATAGATGGGACCCTAACAGGTACTACCACTCCGGGTCAGAGTGGACCAGGGAGCAATGGTGATGAAGGGGTGCTCCACATTCCCCAAACCTCCAAAACTGGAACCTCACCATCAGATAGAGTTTAACGTCATTCCCAGGACATGTAGACCCTCAATCACCGCCTTCTAGCACCCATATGATAAAAAGGAGTTGGGACTTGCCATAAGGGCAATAGGGTTGGGAAAATCATATAGGTGCTAGGGCTTGACGTGATCAGCCGATTGATCGGAGGGGGCCTCTCCGACCGCCCGTCTAGCCCAAGATAGGGCCAAAGTGGAGTATTGCATGTCATGAACTTCTAATCAACCTGGGCTCTATCCTTAAGCATCACAGGTCACCACCCACGGCCAACAGGTGGCCCCATTGGGGGAGTCTTACCCCTCTGCAGAGGTGCAGTCGGTGCATTCTAACGCCCCAGCCGACAGGGCGGAGAACGCTAGAGTTGCAGGTACTTTTTATAATATCTATATATTAATTGTTTTTTTTTTAATGGCTATCCACAAACAAATTATCAGTCATATGGAAATCAGACCTCACTGACAAGCTAAAGCGACAATTCTTCCAGGCTGTGGTTATATCAGTACTGCTGTATGGCTGCACCACTTGGACCCTAACGAGCCTCGAGAATAAACTAGATGGAACCTGCAAAAGAATACTGCGTGCAGTCTTGAACAAGTCGTGGAAACAGCGCCCCACAGGGATTCAGCTATATAGCCACCTGCCCCCCATTAACACAAACCATCCGAGTAAGAAAGACTGGGCAAGTAGGGCACTGCTGGAGAAGCAAGGATGAGCTGATAAGCGACGTTCTCCTGTGGAAGCCAACTCATTGGCATGCTAGTGTCGGCTGCCCAGCAAGGACCTACGTTGACCAACTATGTGAGGATGCTGGTTGCTTCGCAGAAGGCAATGAATGATAGGGAATGTTGGCGAGAGATTGTCATGAAAATCTCTGCTACTTGCGCGACATGATGATGAATGATGATGATATACATATAAATATATTAATGTTCTTGTTCCTTAATCGTTCGATCGTTATCATCTTATAGTAAGTAAGTAAAGTCCGTATCAGCCAAACAGTGAGGGAATCTCTTCACTTTTCACTAGCGCTAGACCAAGGAGATTGTTATTGCACCTGAGGTGGAGCGCTGCACCTACCATCAGCTCCTTACTTTACCACACAGATCCCTGTGCTACTGATGCACTGAGTTTGCGAGGGCTGGTATCAAACCAGGAACCATGTGGTTCATAGGCGAAAGATCTACCGACTGAGCTAAACCGGTTGTTTATTTGAACTCATTTATATTGTTTCAAGTATTTTTATCTAATACGAATAATTTTCATAGACAATATTATTGTCTATAGCTATGGTTAGCGGAATGAGAACAGGATACCCCCGTGAACAGAATAAAGGGTTAGGTTCAAAGTCCCGTGATGGCTCCCGATTACGACAAGAAGGTTCCCGATTACGACAAGAAAGTTCCGTGATGGCTCCCGATTACGACAAGAAGGTTCCCGATTACGACAAGAAAGTTCCCGAGTCCAAGAAGGTTCCAGAGTCCTAGAAGGTTCCCGAGTCCAACAAGAAATACCTGAAGAAGACCGGAGGGCATTTCGGCCGAAACGTTGTACAGATAACAATGAAGATGAGGACAATAGTCCAAATAACGCAGATAATACTAATATTTTTTATATTTCATGTATATTAGTAAACTGGTAGAAATAATCTATATATTAATACTCTTAAAATAATTTAGCCTTCGTTTCAAATAAAAAACTCGCCAAAGCTATCATATAACATATACATGCTCACGTAGGAAGTGCGTGGTGTAATGGTTAAAGTCATGGGAAATGGACTCGTCGCCCCGAGTTCAAATCCTGGACATGGTAATTGCATTTCATTTAGCGCTAATATCCTTGGGAAAGGTATGAATCCTACTCTCCTCCAGCTATGGGTAAATAGTAGGGCAGACTGGGCTCTTTAACCTTGGTTAAGGCACCCGGTCTAGGGAGAAGGAAAACTCTGAATTCAAACCTGTGAACTCCGCTTAAGAAATTGAGCTTGTGTCGCATCCTGCTTGTGCAGAGGGGTTGGAAAATATATATACATGCTCACGTTTAAAGAGAAAGAACAATGAAGACATTAAGTAGACGGGCTGTTGGCGAGCGCCCCTCCGATCAATCGTCTCGTCATGTCAAGCCCTAGGACCTTTATGATTCTCTCAACCGTATTGACATTATGGAAAACCCCGGCCCTTCGTATCATATATGCAGTCATCTGGAGTGGTAGTACCTATAAGGGTCCCATCTATGGGTTAGATAGAAAAATGTGTTTAGAAATGTGTTTAAAAATCAATCTTGAAAAAAACGAATACCCAACAAGAATGAATAAAACAAAACTTAATCGGCATAAAATAACCCAACAAGTGTTTACATGGCGTAAAATCCAACCATTCTAAAGCACCAAGGTTTCTAGATATCAAAATAGGATTGGTTGATTGATTTTGAGGGTATATCTACTCGTCTTGGGTTATTTTAGGCCTAGCGGTTAGGGAATCGCGTTCATTGTACATTCATATATCTATAATTTTTTAAAGATGTTATTTTTGTACACGGTCCTAAAGAATACGAATAATTTCAAACTGATTTATTTGACCTATAGTTGGGATCCTAACAGGTACTACCACTCTGGGTCAGGTGGACCTGAAAGTAATGGCAATCAAGCAGTATTCCACACTCTGCTGATCTCCAGAACTGGAGCCTTACTATAAGATGGAATTTAATGTCATACCCCAAACACTCATTTTCTGGTGGGTCAAGGGCCCTTAATCCTCTGCAGAGGATACAGCCAACGTATTTTAGGACCGCCTGAACGACCGAGAGATTTAAAGGTACTACCATTCCGGTACCTAATCAAGAGAACTTCATACTAAGCAGTTCTCTAGAAACGGAGCCTCCCAATAAGATTCAGTTTTGAGTCATACCCAAAGCACCCCCCCCTTTTTTTAAAGGTTGACATACCCCTCTGCAGGTGATACAGTCAGTGCATTTCAAGCCCCGCCAATTTCTACAGTTACGTATGTAGTTAAAAGATTACGTAGTTCTAATATAATAAATTTTCGAAACTATAATTGGCTTTTATATGAATTGAGCAACCAACAATAACAGACAGAAACCCACACGAAAGTGTACAAACACACATACACACAGGTACGTACACATACACACGTACGCACATACACTCACACACAAACATACACACATATATATATATATATGCTTACATATATATATTAGTGTGTGAGTGTGTGTGCTGTTGTAGGCGCACGTGTACGTGAAATGGAATTGATTTAGAATATGCAACCCTTTTTTTACACACACACACTTCAGAGAACTTCATACAAAGCAGATCACTAGAACCGGAGCCTCCCAAACCGATTCAGTTTAGTGTTATACCCAGAGCATACCCTGTTTTGAAGAGTGCCATACCCCTCTGCAGGGGATACAGTCAGGGTATTTCAAGCCCCGCCAATTTGACTACAGTTTCGTACGTAGTTAAAACATTACGTAGTTTTAATATGATACATTTTCTAAACTATAATTGGCTTGTATATAAATTGAGCAAAATGATACGTCTCTAGCAACTTGCAATAACAGACAGAAACCCACACGAAAGTGTATAAACACACATACACACAGGTACGTACACATACACACGTACGCACACAGAGTCACACACAAACATACACACACACATATATATAGATGCTTATACATATATTAGTGTGTGAGTGTGAGTGTATGTGTTGTTGTAGGCGCACGTGTATGTGAAATGGAATTGATGTAGAATATGTACTCCTTTTGTTAAGGTGCCAACCCCTATGCAGGGTAGACTCAACCCCCGCCAATTTAACTACAGTTACGTACGTAGTTAAAACATTACGTAGTTTTAAATAATACATTTTGAAACTATAATTGGCTGTATATGAATTGAGCACAATGATACGTATCTCGCGACTAGCAATAACAAACAGAATCACACACGAAAGTGTACAAACACACACACACACACACACACACACACACACACGCACACACACACACACAGGGGTATGTACAAATACACACGTACGTACATACACTTATACTAACATGCACTCGTACACACACACAAACACACAGAGAACTTCATACTACCCAGATCTCTAGAACCGGAGCCTCTAAGTCAGATTCAGTTTAGGGTTATACCCAGAGCACACCCTTTTTTGAAGAGTGTCATACCCCCCTGCAAGGTGATACAGTCAGTGTATTTCAAGCCCCGCCAATTTGACTATAGTTACGTAAGTAGTTAAAAGATTACGTAGTTTTAATATAATAAATTTTCGAAACTATAATTGGCTTGTACATGAATTGAGCACAATGATACGTCTCTCGCAACTAGCAATAACAGACAGAAACACACACGAAAGTGTACAATTACACACACACACACACACACCACACACACACACACACACACACAGAATATGTAAAAAATACACACGCACGTACCACACAATTATACTAACACACACTAGTACACACACACACACACACACACACACAACACACACACACATACTTCAGAGCACTTCATACTAATCAGATCTCTAGAACCGGAGCCTCCCAGTCAGATTCAGTTTAGGGTTATACCCAGAGCACACCCTTTTTTGAAGAGTGTCATACCCCCCTGCAGGGTATACAGTCAGTGTATTTCAAGTCCCGCCAATTTGACTACAGTTACGTACGTAGTTAAAAGATTACGTAGTTTTAATATGATAAATTTTCTAAACTATAATTGGCTTGTATATGAATTGAGCGCAATGATACGTCTCTCGCAACCAACAATAACAGACAGAAACACACACGAAAGTGTACACACACACACACACACACACACACACACACACACCACACACACAGGTAGGTACACATACAGACGTACATACACAGACTTATACTCACACACACACCCTAACAAACAAACAAACATACACAAACATATATATATATATACATATATATGTTTGTGTATGTGTGTTTGTTTGTAAAGGTGTGTGTGTGAGTATAAGTCTGTGTATGTATGTCTGTATGTGGACGTACCTGTGTGGGTGTGTGGGTGTCTGTGTGTACACTTTCGTGTATATATATACATATATATGTTTGTGCATGTGTGTTTGTTTGTAAGGGTGTGTGTGTGAGTATAAGTCTGTGTATGTACGTCTGCATGTGTACGTACCTGTGTGTATGTGTGTGCGTATGTATAAATATATATATATATATATATATATATATATATATGCTTATATATATTAGTGCGTGAGTGTTGTTGTAGGTGCTCGTGTATGTGAAATGGAATTGATTTAAAATATGCACTTGCCAATAACCGTAAGATAGTAATTTACCAATCAAATAATCAATTGTTTGGCTCGGTAATTGAAGATGAGGTGACGAACATTGGCGCGGGCTTCATGACGCCTTTGCATAGAACGGTATAATTATCTGACAGTTTTTCCTGTGTTCGCCACACAGAACTGAAATATGTCGTTCATATAAACACATGTGCGTACACACCGCTACATGCGTGCATCTCTCTTTTAATCTAGAGCTTATATCTCTTCAACGTCGTTTTTACACACGCACATAAACACACGCACGGGTATATATATATATATATATATATATATATATATATATATATATATAGATAGAGAGAGAGAGAGAGAGAGAGAGAGAGAGAGAGAGAGGGAGAGAGAAAGAGAGAGACAGAGAGAGTGAGAGACAGACAGACAGACATAGAACGACATATACAGATTCAGAGAGAGAGAGAGACAGAGAGAGACAGAGAGAGAGAGAGTGACAGAGAGACAGAGAGACAGAGAGAGACAGAAGAGAGAGACAGAGAGAGAGAGAGAGTGAGAGATAGACAGACAGACAGAATAGAGCGACATATACAGATACAGAGAGAGAGACAGACAGACAGATAGACAAGACATATCTTTACATACACACTGCTTCTAATGGATAGCATTAGGAATGTTTATTCGTAACTTTATTATAAAAAGCTCATTGCGTATAGGTATATTATAATATGTATATATGATTATACATCCGTAATATTATATATATATATATTATATATAATATATTACCCCTATACACACACACAACACACAGATAATATATATATATATATATATATAGAGAGAGAGAGAGAGGGGGGGGAGAGAGAGAGGCAGATAGCGAGGAGAGAGAGAGGGGGGGCGAGAAGAGAGAGTGAGTGACAAACAGCAGACAGTCACATACACATTTCATCTGGCTAGCATTAGGAGTATTTAGTCTTAACTTCATTACGTATAGGTATACGTATATATGATATGTATATGTATATTATACATATACTTGTTATCAAATTCAACCTTATTTCTGCTGTATCCTCTGTTAAGAGTTAACTAAGTAAATATACTAAAGTGCTTAAAACTATAAGTAGAGCCAATAAATAATAATAAAGTAATGCCCTAACATAGATATCGCTAGTGCTATAGAAAATCTGCATTCTACTGAGTTTGGTATTTCAGTTTCTCTTACACAAAACACAAAAGGGACACTTGCTAATCATATGCACTCGTTCACTTATATAAAGCTGAGAAATGCAACATCTTTATCTGGGAAGGTTTGGGGATTAAATGATCAAGCCCTAATACCGATTATAAGCTGGAGTATACAGGCCTTTGAATGATCCATGTTTCCTATGCCTACACGAAAAACAAACAATAATTAGATTCACCAATAAGGAAAAATTATTTAACGATAGAATCGAATCGATCTGTTATTGTAGACATAAGACTGGTCAGTCCCTAGAATATAATTATAATTATACTCTTAAAATGTAACCGTTTACATAAGCTATCATTTGGCATGTTAATTCAAGTTTAAAAAATACAGTGTAATAAGAATGGAGAATATTTAAACAATTAGAATTAATCCGACATGAAGATAGAAATTATAAAAATAAAATAGACAAATAGACGTTGGGTCACCCATTCAGCTCTGGGTAGATAATTAAGATTAGGGAAAAATGAGTTAGCAAAACGAATAATTAAAAAAAGAATTAATACGACCGGACAAAATATTAACATCATTTGGTAAGCTTTCTAAGAAATGGAATGGTTGACCTAATTTAAGCTACGGGTTGCTGCTTGTGAAATTTAACATAGAAATACATTTCAAATTCTCCCGTATCTCTCTCTCCTCTCTCTCTCTCTCTCTCTCTCTCTCTCTTCTCTCTCTCTCTCTCTCTCTCTCTCTCTCTACTCCCAGAGAAACTAACATTATATAACGAGGAGGTAATCAAGAGACAAATAGAGGGGGGAAGTGATAGGCAGAAAGTAAAGTAAGAACTTGTCAGGTTTTGACTTAATTAAAATTACGATTAATTAGAACCAATTAAAACGAATTTTTAAAAACATAATTTAATCCTAAAAGTGGGGAATAATTTAGTATAATTTTCGTGGTATTAAAGTAAACAGTAAAAAAGCCTTTGGGAAACAAAAGTTGATTCACCCAGCTTTAGTATAATAATAAATAACAGAATAAGAGATATAGAAATGAACAGTGAACAAAATGGACTGCGTCGTTTACAGACTAAAATAAACATTACGGGTGGAAGACGGAAATTTACAAGCACAGAGTTTACTCAAACCTCCCCACCTACTTAATGGTATGTAAAGATGAATCGTCAAACCTGTTAAATTCCGCTCACGAAATTGACATTGTGTCACATCCTACTTGTGCGGTGAGGTTGCTACACACACACACACACACACACACACACACCACACACAATATATATATATATATATATATATTTCTAAACGCCGATAGTATAACAGAAACTCCGGCACTATAATTTGTAATTACACAATACAAATTTTAGCCAGGAGAAAAAAATACATAAAAAAGAAAAGACCAAATCAGATGCACTAATATAATGGCTAAAAAAAACATACAGTAAGAGTTAACTAAGTAGATATGTTGTATACTCCTTTTCCTTTCTTACTTCTATTATTCTTCTGCTCATCTTTGGTATCTTACGTTCATCTTCTAGTGTCTGGACTTCTCTATGCTTCTATTTCTCTGTTCTTGCTGGTTAGTCGTTCTTGAATCCTTTCTTCTTCTAGATCAGTCTTGTTGCCAAGACATTCATCAACCACAAAACCATATCATTTATGTAAGCTTTTATTTACTTAACTAAACATATTTCTCTAACTAATCACAGCGCGCGTGTGCAGTGAGCTTCAGCTAGGCTAGAAACATCTTATCTGCCTGACATCCAAGCTGAAACTGAGAGTCAACCAGGTCCCACGTGACTTTACGTATTTCGCGGGCTTTCTGTAATATTCCATGGAAAGTCCCGCCCGTGATATGAAATGGGGCCACCCCTTCAGGAATACAAGGGGTTGACAATAATCTGTGCATAGATTATGTAATAAATATATTAATGTGCTTAAAACTTTAAGTGGAGCCAATAAATAATGATAAAGTAAGGATCATCAGGATAATTCTGACTCAGGATTGTCTTGATGATCCATTAGGAGAAACCTGGGTAGATAGTCTCAGACTCATTAGGCTTACTTTATATATACTAGCAAATATATGCACCCTCTGGGTGCAAGTATTTAAGTTTAATGTAATAAAATATTATATTAAATTAGAAAGGCTAAATAAGAATACCGATAAAAAGATTTGAAACAGAAGGAGTATAATAAAAAATAGAACAACTGAAACTTACTCTTTCATCACTCTCGTCTTTCATTGTTATTTTTTCTAATTTAAGTATTTAGTTAAAAGAGGAAGTAAAGAATAAAATGACAGTTATTTTTCTTGTTAATGGATTTCATTTCAGATTCATTGAAGAGATTTTTTCTTATATTCATTAAAATAAAGCCAAACAGTTAGAAATCAATAATACTAAGCACATATTTAATAAAATCACATTTTTAATATCAATATGCAAATTAGCCTTCCCGTTCACACTGTAAACCACTATTTTGTTGTATATATAAATATAATTGGATGTTGTCAGTATGTAGACATGGTTAACAGTATTAATAATGTAAAACAATTTTATTAATAATTGAGGTTTAAATAAAATACAATCATGGAAAATGTGATGTCAATAACTAAGGGAATAGTGATATGAGTAGTAATATAGTTTCAGTTACAGACAGAAAAGCACACAATTTCCATTATAATAAGATATATATAATATATATATATATATATATATATATATATATATATAAAAGGTTAATCCTAATGAGTTAGATATACCTACTAATAGTATCGCTTAGTAACTCATCAGGGGAAGAATCAAGAATTTGACTAAGTTCGAGCAACCGTACTTTTAGTACGTGGTCTAAAAATATTAGCATAAAGAAAAAAAAGCATATTATATATATATATATATATATATATATATATATATATATATATATAAAAACTTAATTTCCGTCTTTTTGAAAATCAAAACTTTTCATGATGGAATCCAGTGAGATTAAGTTAAAAAGATATTTGGTGGTGTATTCAATCTTTAAAATTTGAATCTTGAAACCTAAAACACTTTTTAAAAAATCAATTTTTCTCATTACGGCATCCAGTGAGACTAAGAAATCATTATTTGGGGGTGAATTTAATCTGAAAAAAAAAAAATTATTCGAGAAATCTGAAACATTAAATGAAATCAATCTTTCTCAACATAGTATCCAGTGGGACTTAGAACAAGTTTATTTTTGTTGGGGGTGGGAGTGAATGGATGGTTTGTTTTGTTTTACGGCATATCACATCGGTGGGTTATTTAATGCCGACAAAGTTGTGAAATAAATTCATTCTTAATGCGTAATACAATTTTGTTTATCAACTCATGTTTTTTCTATTTAACCCATAGATGGGACCCTAACAGGTACTACCACTCCGGGTCAGAGTGGACCAGGGAGCAATGGTGATGAAGGGGTTCTCCGCATTCTCCAAACCTCCAAAACTGGAACCTCACCATCAGATAGAGTTTAACGTCATTCCCAGGACATGTAGACCCTCAGTCACCGCCTTCTAGCACCCATATGATAAAAAGTGGGAGTGAATGGAAGTGGAATTTCTATTTGGTTACAAGGCGTGTATCAAGTAAAGAATTATTCTTGTAGTAATGGACATGAGATACGAACTTGTTAACCATTATACCATGACAGGGACACCCTAAATATTAAACGGTTAGTTTTTTAGGTAATTTTCCAGTCAAAAGGGCTGGGTAAGCTCAGTCGGTAGAGCATTCGGTTAGAAACCACAAGGTTCCTAGTTCGAAACCGACCCTCGCCAACTATACGTATGAGTAGCACAGGGATCTGTGCGGTAAAGTAAGGAGCTGATGGTAGGTGTGGCGTCCACTTCAGATGCAAACAATATCCCCTTGGTCTAGTGTTAATGAAAAGGTGCTGCTGATTGGATGATACCAACTATAGGCCACCCCGACTACTTTACTTACTTACTTCCAGGTTTAAATTATATCACTTTATTGCCCAGGGCGGACAAAAATGTTCAAATAAAAATCTTCAGCGTCACTCAAATAAAAGTATTAAGATTATTAAATACTACAGTTTATTATTTCTCTGAAATTTTTTACACATAGCTAATGGATAAAGGAGTTAGGTTAAGACAGTTCTAAGGGACTGTTATCTCTAGACTGCAGTTTCAATCCTGGTCAGGGGCAGCAGTAACATAGAAAAATAATTAACAGAACTTAACACCTGTACCCCAGCTATTGTTAGAGGAATGAGAACAGGATAGACCATGGACGGAATAAACGGTTAAGTTCAAAGTTCCGGAATGAGTCTCGATTACGAAAAGAAGGTTCCCGAATACGAGAAGGTTTCCGACTCCGAAAAGGTTGCCGAGTCTGGAAAGAAATACCTGAAGAAGGCCGGAGGGTACATCGGCCGAAATGTTGTACAGATAACAATGAAGATGAGGACAATAGTCCGAATAGTACAAATAATACTAACTATAGTTTATAACTGTTCAAATGTACTAATGTGTACAGAAAATATTTATTATATAGACTAGCAAATATATGCACCCTCCGGGTGCAAGTATTTAAGTTTTAATATAATAAAATATCATTAAATTAGAAAGGCTAATGAAACTGAATAAGAATGCAGATAAAAAGATTTGGAACAGAGGGGGTATGATTGAAAAATAGAACAACTTTGAAACTAACTCTTCCATCATTTTCCGTTACTCCCGTCTTTCATTGGTAAATTTTCCTAATTTAGCTATTTAGTTAAATTAGGAAATAAAGAATAAAATGACATTTATTTTTTCTTGTTAATGGATTTCATTTAAGATTCATTGAAAAGATTTTTGCTTATATTCATTAAAAATAAAACCAAACAATTAGAAATCAATAATACTAAGCACATATTTAATAAAATCACATTTTTAATATCAATATGCAAATTAGCCTTCCCGTTCACTCTGTAAACCGCTATTTTGTTGTATATATAAATACAATTGCATGTTGTTTGTATGTAGATATGGTTAACAGTATAATAATGTAAAACAATTTTATTAATAATTGAGGTTTAAATAAGGATAAATTCATGGTGAATGTGACGTCAATAACTAAGGGAATTGTGACTTGAGTAGTGATTTAGTTTCGGTTACAGACAGAAAAACACACAATCTCCATTATAATAAGATACTAGCTTTATGTTCCCAGCCTTGCCCAGGTTATATATTATCTGGCTAAATTTAAATAAGTTTCAACGCTCATAATTGGATAGCAGTATTTATCAATGGATGCGCTTATTGTGAAAATGTTACAATGGAAATGTGTACATGTTAACCCCAATTTACCAATAACACTACTTTAACTTAGTAAAAGGTTTCGTTTTCAATTGCTTCCTTGGACAGATACAGACAAATATGATTTTCTCTAACGCATGCGTAGAAAGTCTTTGCGTATATTTGCGCTATAGACTTCCGGGGCTTTAAAAAATGGCTTTGTTTTCTTTTTACCCAATCGATCATCCTTTTTTCCTTGTCTTATGTTTATGTTATTTCTTTTCTTTTTTTTTTCTTTTCTTTTCTTTTTGTTTTGCTTGAAGCATTGGTTTTGGTCTCAATTCATGAGCGCCCTCTGAAGCACAACTAACCGTACACTCGGAAACCGCCCCGATCCATCAAACACTCGTCCCAACCATTAATCTAAGGTACCGAACACCTTCCCTATCTCCGTTCATCATTCAGAGAGGATGGCCCCTACCGGGCCCCAAACAGTTAAATGATGCGTATTATAAAGGCTATCAGAGACGCATTCATGCAGACACAACTTCTGATTTGCCGTCCCAATTCAAAAGAAATGATTTATTAGTCTTTGTAATTCTGTTCATATATATATATATATATATATATATAAATCTAATGAGTCAGGCGAACCTACTAAAAGTTTCGCTTAATGCTCTTCAGGGTAAAGATCTGACTTATTATTTGTTCTACTTAGTATTGAGCACTTTTTACTTATTAGCTTTAGTCTCCTGGCGGGTTTGTATGAATGTATATATATCGTATATATATATATATATATTATATATATATATATATATATATGCATATATATTGTTTTTTTGGCCAAAATATTGTACTAATAGATTATTTTTTGTTGGTACGATTATCTTGGTCTTTTCTTTTTTACAAAAATTTTTTTCTTCCCGGTTGATGTTTGGTAGTATATTTTTACAATCAAACTATTTGCTGGGTTTTTTCTCACCGCGAGGATTTACCAACAAGTTTGGTATATATATAATATATATATAATATATATATATATATATATATATATAGAGAGAGAGAGAGAGAGAGAGAGAGGCCATTTAAGTGAAGGTTTGGGTAAATACATATAATATATAAACAAACAATATTGTAGATAATATGGGTGCTATATTTTTAAGTAGACCGTGCTTTAATATCATTGATAAAGCATTTATATTTAAGTTAAGGTAGCATGGATATCGATGTCATTCATGTTAATGATTTTGTTAAAAGCAAATTATAAAAGGTTCATTCACTGAATAAGCCAGGAAAGTAATAGGAAGTATAATTCTTCAAAAATGAAAACAAATTTCTTTGTAGGTTATTTAAGAATTGGTTGTAAATTAATAATGATTCTGGCATTGGTACTGGATTCTTAACAACTTAAAATTCAGACCCACGCTAGAACCATAGATATCTCACAAGAACCCAGGTAGGCTCAAAATTTCACTTCTTATCCCTTCCTAATGAATTAACACTCGGAAAATAAACGAAATTAAACGTAACTTTTGCTGTATTATGAAGAATTTTAAAGTCGTTCAATACATTTTGTGGATGTATACAGGTTGGTCGTCAGTGATGCACTATCTTCATCGCCGATTACGGTTTCTTGTGCATCATATCGGCTCCGATAGCAACCCCACCTTGAATCTGGCATCTTCAAGCTGCCACCCTGTAAACTACCTGCTACTAACATTGACATTTTGCTACGAATAAACTAAACAAGGATTTGACTTCTTAAATAGGGAAAGCACAGTAAGTTTTAGCCAATGAAATTGTCCACCACACCCTACCACAAAAATATATTTAAAAAACTTACGAGTAAAAACTATTTACTTTACAGTCTGTAAAATTGGAGACTTTTATTAATTAAAATCTGTATCTGTTCTTTTTCAATAGAAGATGTGTCCTTTTTACATGATTTATTTCATTGTTTTAACTTAGAAATTCATAGAAAAACAAGTGTATATGTACAAATATAACACGCTTGTAAAAATTTTTAAAATATGAGTGTACAATGAACGCGATTCACTAACCTCTGCGCCTAAAACATTTGTATTTATGGTCTATCCGTATGAGATAAACAAATCACTATGTCCAAGATTTCTCATTGTCCTTATACCACGTATCATTCAGCCAAGTATCCTTGTTTTTATTGTAAAAGGGCCAAAGTAGCATGTTGCATGTCATGATCTTCTCATCTACAAGGATTTCGACCTTAAGCATCACGGGTCTCCCCTCAAGGCCAATATGTCGCCCCATTGGGGGAGCGTCTTGCCTATCTACAGAGGTGCAGTCAATATATTCTAAAGTCCCAACAGACACGGTTTCACAGATACTGTAAGTAACCTGATAGCACGGACGACTTGATTCGGCATTAAATGATCCAAAAACGATTTTGATTATTCGGAATGTTGTCCTCATTTTATTGTTAAACATTGTGTAGATAACCATGCGTTGTGTAACAACAATGCGTTGGGTAACAACAAAAGGTTGTGTGGATAACCATAAAAATGAGGACAAAAGTCCGAATAATCTAAATTATCAAGCCTCATCTCAAAACAGAGAAATAGCACCAAAAATGGTTGATATGATGTAAAACAACAACAAAAAAAAACTGAAACAAAAAACAACACAACACAAAACTAACACCAATTATAGCGTAGTTCTACTACTCTTATTCGACTACTGATCATATCCACCAACTAAATTGCCACCCTGATAGTCTATACCGTACCGCAGCTGCGCTCGCGTGAGTAATACCCCAAATTAAAATCCATATTATCTTCAAAGTTCACCACGATTCACCCACACACACTCCGCCAGACTCCACACAGCAAGTACATCGACAAATGCTCAATTTTTGATACACGGTACGTGTCAGGAACAAAACAATATAAAATTCAGCAAGATTCCATCCTTTTGCACCAATGGGCAACCGAGATTAGCACGCCATAATCCCAAGTTAAAGAGCTCCACAAGATTGCTGACCAACGTTCTTAACTATCATCGATAAAGACTGCTGAAAGTACGAGTACGTTAGTAATTCCAAAACCGTAATTCGCAAAAGCGATAGGACCATACCTATATATCAGAGCTAAAAGAAAGAAAACAATTGACACACACACACACATTAAGCAATGACGAGTCACAAGGAAATAATTAAACTGAAAATGAATATAGCCTGATCCATATCGAGACATCACGATACGAGATACCAATAGTACTATGATATGACTAGATAGATAGAATCACGCAATTAATATCACCAACCGCATATCATTACTTAAAGCACACACACAACGTAACTCACAATTAAATTACTTAATATACAAGAAATCACTGTTGAATCTTTTATGGAGTTGTGACTGAGTTATATATATATCATTTATAAACTACTACAATAGGGATTTCGTGTGAATATCTGTAGCAAAATCAGTAATGATTCACAACTTACTGAGAAGATCTTTCCGAAATTCCCTGTTTCCTGCAAACTTAATCTCTTCACAATGAAGAAAATGAAAATAACACACCGAAGAAAGAATGAGCTAGCTTATCCGTCTTACTAGTGTCTATCAAGACTTACGTTTATGAGTGTCGCATTTTCTATACTCCTGTGTCCAAATCCTTTCTTTGGTGTCTGTCTTACAGTAAAAATCCATTAGAGTACCGTGGCACCGGCCAGATTTAACTTAAGAGGAACTAATCTAAGCGGATTGTAGAAGGCATCTTCAAAAGTAAAAACGTTTCCTGCGTCCTTAAAAATCAAGCCTGTGAATAACCCATGCCTTTTAATTAGCTCCAATATAATTGCTACATAAGCTACCTCGTTTGAAAAAAATGAACATTAATCTAGCTAATAATGCTCAGACCACAGTAAACACACACGGGTGAGATAAGATAAATATGAAATAGAAGTGAATAATAAATACGAAAGCAATGTGCACTTCTATAAGAAATGATTCGATTGTAATACAATACATGAAAGAAAGCAAAGATGTGATTCCCAGAA
>CM042149.1:119641083-119648583 GCA_023376005.1 Doryteuthis pealeii
CAGATTTAGTATAATATATATATATATATATTATATATATATATATATATATAGTATTACAGTGTATATAGAATTAACCTACTCGAGTTTCACCATCAGGTTTCTCAAGGTTAATTCCAATTAATTAATCAACATATTGATTAATTACAGGCAATTGCGGAATTGAATAATTGCAATGTTCACTTTCGCAATTGCCTGTAATTAATCAATATATTGATTCATTCATTTTGAAAGACAATCACCGACGAAGAAAACGTTGTTCGCAATCCTGGAAGTCCTCAACTGACACTGTCTTTAGTTGGTTTATTAAATCCTGTTGATCAATGCATTGTTGACCAGAACGGAGTTAACCTTCCACGGTCGCATAGTTATTCAAAATAGAAACCGCCAAATAACATTATCTCCTGAAGACTGTGTTAACTTATTAAATGTATCAGTCCAGTTATCCGGAAATTCATAGCAAACTAAAAAGGTCATTCTCTTGTGACAGTTAAATAAAATATAACAACTTACAAATGAAATCGTTCCGTTCGAAAGCCTATTACCGAGCTATATGTTGAATAGTACAACTACTACTCTTCTAAAAGGATGCATTTAGTATTAAATAACCCCCGAAGATTGATATGGCATTAAACAAAGAGTACTAATGCAGAATAGCGCACAAGAGATAATATTAGATTAAGTATGAGAGGCATTATATTTCACGGAAATACCCGAAACCTTTGAAACGCTAGGGTCAGGGTTAGGGTTAATTTTAGGGTTAGGGATAATGTTAGGGTTAGGGTTAGTATTAGGGTTAGGCTATTTCAGGAGCTTTGTAATCTAATGCTATTTATACGTAAAAGACGTTGTTCTCAATCCTGGAAGTTTTTAAATAACACTGTCTTTAGATTTTTTTGAAGTGACGGTCGACCAAGAAGGGGGTTAATCTATTATTGTTTTC
Organism: Doryteuthis pealeii; assembly: GCA_023376005.1. Taxonomy (NCBI): domain Eukaryota; kingdom Metazoa; phylum Mollusca; class Cephalopoda; order Myopsida; family Loliginidae; genus Doryteuthis; species Doryteuthis pealeii. Next base: position 119,642,027 of record CM042149.1, read on the forward strand.
CACTAATCAAAGTAGAAACCGCTTCCCGCGATATATATATATATATATATATATATATATATATATGTGTGTGTGTGTGTGTGTGTGTGTGTGTGTGTGTGTCATTGTCCTGATCTTTTTTGCAAGCCTACAAGATTGTAGGCTTGCAAAAGGATTCAGAACAATGACACATATATTAAGTAATGAAATTGCATCATTTTAATTATTGATCAATTACTCATATTTATTTAGTAAAATCCCACTTTGTAGTATTTTGTTCGCAATGGATCAAAGTCTACACACTCTATCAGTATATGTTTCACAGTAAATCTCTCTTGGCATGTACATTAGGACGGAGAAGTATTCGGGATCACATTATAATACTATGTAGAGACAGGGAGAGATCGACCGTCAGAAATACAGATGTATAACTACACTCGGATCATAGGCAGAAGTACTTAGATGAATTTTAGATACTTGGAGGATACAGACACAAAGGTAGACATATAGACAGACAAAAAACCAGACATGCTAATTCTGGACAGACTTCCTGAGGGGAATTTGGATAGTTTATTTCATAAAGTATATTTAAGGTGGCGAACATATCATCTGCTTTTATGTCTGGGTGTAAACTGCATCCAACAGAAATAGGCGGTGAAATAATGAATTAAAATAATAAAATAAAATCTTGCCTAGAGACTAGAGATTCATTCTTCACACAGCACCTGCTCATTGCTTTCAATTGAGCAGGAAAGGGAGGGCTCTGTAAGATCTCCAGCAGAAACAGATGTTTTCAAGCCAGAACTAAGATTAAAAGAATAATACAAGAAAAAAGAGATCTGTGTTATAAATTCCAATATGTGAACGTTCAAAATGTATACAATGGATTTCTTCTTTCGAAAAGCAATTCTAATGCCTTAATTTCGAAATATCTATATAAAAAAGTAAAAGAAATATAATAGGAATTATATACCTGATAAGGGTGGTGGCTAGACGCGTTGGAGAGAACAATATGTTCTGTTCAATGTAAGCTGTGAATTTAAGACAATAACTAATCCCAAAATAGCAGACAAAACTAAAAAAAAGAAAAAAAAAAGAAAAGAAATGAAAAGAATCTGAGTATAATACATCCGAAATATTTCAGTGAAAAACTAAGTGAAAATGCTGAAATATTAGAGGCCTACGATTTGTCCTAGTTTACAAAGTTCCGAATTAGGAGGCCCTAATAGCGTTACGGCTATCGTCACAGGAAGGGAAGGTGGCCACCAGGGATTGATACCCTGAAAGAAGTCGTTTGCATTTTACAAAGCGTTAATCATCATCATCATCATCATCATCACATTTTGGTCACTCTCTCTCTCTCTCTCTCTCTCTCTCTCTATATATAATATATATATATATATATATATATATATATATATATATATATATATATATATAATCCAAAGTCCAGAGAAGAAATCTTCCTTACGATACAAGAGTTTTATTTAAAAAAACCTGTCGCAGTTTGAGAGCTTAATGTGTGCTCTTAATGTTAGAGTCACAGAGCAAATGTAAAAGTAAAGAAATAACAAAAGACTTAGAGATTTAACGTTATAGTCTATTTCAGGGAGCTTAGACAAGCTTTGTCTAAGCTCCCTGAAATAGACTATAACGCTAAATCTCTAACACTTTTGTTATTTCTTTACTTGATGCCCTTCCCTGTGTAGCCAAATTTTATTTTCATTCACAACTAAATAAATTAATTGAATATTGTCGACATTTTTCGTAATTTTCCTTGGATGAACACGACTTTCACTGAAAGTCACCCACAGACACCGTGTTTCGGCGTTTCACGCCTCTTTAGTGTGGCTAGACACAGCAACTGTCTCCGATCAAAAGCAAACCCCGACTGATTTTACGCCTGTCCAATCCATTAACATGTAGGTCATTGCCAGCTGCCGTTTAAGGAGTGTTTTTTAACTGTTTTAAATACTTACATCTGTGTATATACTTTACGATAATATGTGTAAAGAGATCAAATCAGATGATCATTGCGTTATGCTGATCATTGCGTTATGAGATCAAATCAGATGATCATTGCGTTATGCTGGCGGTGAAAGTTTATCAAAGTCGCTCCTAAAGAGCTCTACCGGGTTACAGGAATATATATATATATATATATATATATATATATATATATATATATATATATATGTATATGAAATTTAACATTATGAAAAACATATGATGTTTGTTATGTAATTGCTGACAGTACTGTTTTCGACAATCGATAAGTTGGTCTTCATCAAAGAGCGACATAGATGGAAGAGAAGATATCCGTTAAAAAAAGACTGTTTACAGAAACGAACGCTGAGTTCAACCGCTGAAAATTTTTGATAAATGCATGTTCTGTTTTAAAAATAAAATAAATTTTATTTTTAATTTTGAAAAAATCAGAAGCATTATAGTTTATAGAAAAACTCAAAAGAGTTTGTTGTAAAAGTTTATATAAAAAATGTAAAGTGGGTATCAAAATAGTATAGTATATATTTCTCAACTGTTAAAAAAAATACAAGTCCACATGGTAATTTGAATATATATATATATATATATATATATTATTATATATATATATATTTATATATATATATATAAGTAAGTAAAGTCGTCGGGGCGGCCTAATGTCTGTATCAGCCAGACAGCGAGGGAATCTATCCTCTTTTCACTAGCGCTAGACCAAGGAGATTATTTATATATATATATATATATATATATATATATATATATATATATCCTTGGTTTAGCGCTAGTGAAAAGAGGATAGATTCCCTCGCTGTCTGGCTGATACAGACATTAGGCCGCCCCGACGACTTTACTTACTTATGTATATATGCGTTTTCTTTTTCCATGTTTTTGGCGACCCCGTTGTGTTTTTATATCCGCAGAACTGGGATCGACGGAACTTATTCGGAACCTCTTTTTGATGGATCAGTAGGTTTGTCCAAATGAGCTGCCGTAGGCGTTGGCAATTTCGAGAACGAGGCAGATGCATGTTAACAATAACAATTTAATCTTTTTTTTTTATTATTGATGATTGATAATGTAATCACATCTAATAGAAAAGAATATGTTTTGTATGGAGTAGAGAAAATTCACGGTTTAGGAATTTGGCTGGCGTTTTTGCAATGAGTTTCAGTAAAGGGCGAATTCATAAATGGACGCACCAATCTAGGTTGACAATCAAAATCCTACATAGATTAGTTCTGTGTGGATACTGGATGTCCAATGGAAGACCTGCTATGAATGATGACCGATAGATACGTGTAAGCGAGAGATAAAATCATAGGCGTTTGTGCTGTCAGAGTGACCTGATAATGATTGTGTCAAACTTATGAACTTCGTTTAGATATTATAACCAAGAATATTATTTCTAGCAAATATATGCACCCTCCGGGTCTAAGTATTTAAGCTTTAATGTAATAAAATACAATAATAAATTAGAAAGGCTAATGAAACTAAATAAGAATGCAGATAAAAGAGAGGGGTGAATAATGGAAAAATATTTCACTGCTAAATTTTCCTAATTTAAGTATTTAGTTAAAATAGGAAGTAAAAAAAATAAGATAACAGTCCTTTCTTTTTGTTAATAGAATTATTTTAAGATTAATCCCCGAGATTTTTGCTCATATATAGATAAGATAAAACCAAACAATTAGAAATCAATATTACCAAGCACATATTTATTAATATATATTTTTTAATATTAATATGCAAATAAGCCTTCCCGTTCGCACTGTAAACCGCAATTTTATTGTATCTATTACTACAATTGCATGTTATTAGTATGTAGATAAGCCCGCCCCCCGGGTGGGGGTCCAGTGGCTTCGGCCCTGGATCTTTACAAGCTAATAGCGTCGATCCCAGGGGGCTATCCCCCCCAGGCAACACCTGTCCTCTCAATTTAAAGGGACAGGGCTGGGTTTATTGCCCAGTGCCTGAGGCACCCCCCTCGTGGGGGAATGCCGAAGGGATCGACGCAATTTTTGTTCTTTCCCAACCATGAGCTTCGGCTTGTGGGTATGAGGCAAATACCTGTATATAACCCCCCCCCCGGTGGGGGTCCAGTAGCTTCGGCCCTGGATCTTTACAAGTTAATAGCGTCGATCCCAGGGGGCTATCCCCCAGGCAATACCTATCCCTTCGATTTAAAGGGACAGGGCTGGGTTTATTGCTCAGCGCCTGAGACGCCCCCTTGAGGGGGAATGCCGACGAGATCGACGCAATTTTTCACCTGCCACCCATGAACTTTGGTTTGTGGGTGGGCCCACATAAAAATGTCCTTATGTCACGCCCTCATAAGTGGGATGAGAGGCAAATACCTGTAGATAAGGCCAACAGTATTTATAACGTAAACCAATTTTATTAATAATTGAGGTTTAAAAAAGAAGAAAATCATGGAGTAATGGGACATATATAACAAAGGGAATTGTGATTTGCATTGTAATATAGTTTCGGTTACATATATAATCTTTCACTAGAAATAATAAAATCCTGATATCTTTGATTTAGTAAAAAATTATGTTCTATTTAAAAAATGATACGTGTAGATATTCAGAAGCAGTCCCCCCCCCCTATATATATAGTAAGTAAATCGTCGGGGTGGCCTAAAGTCGGTATCAGCTAGACAGCGAGGAAGTCTATGCTCGTATCACTTGCAATAGACCAAGTAGATTGTTTTTAGCGTGTGAGGTGGGGTGCCTACATCAGCTCCTCACTTTACCACACAGGTCCCTGTGCTACCCTTACACTGAATTGGCGAGGGTTGGAATCGAACCAGGAACCTTACGATTCCTAGTCAATTACTCTACCGACTAATTGTTAGAGTGGCCACACATACTTGTTTTAGATACTTGCGAGAATACGCACCCTCCGGACGTAGGTATCTAACTTTTAATGTAATGGAATATATTAAATCAGAAAGACCAACAAAAGAACTCTTATAAAAAGATTACACGTATTCTAATTTATATTTTAATTGGTTTCTATTTGAAATCATTCAAAGCATTGGTTTTAATACGTTGAAGAATAAACCAATAATATTAGAGATCAATGACACCAACTAATTATTTATTGAATCCGGTTTTGTTAAAACCTGTATGCAAATTAGCCTCACCATATATTATGTAAACGTTATTTCCTTGTTATATATAAGACACATAGCAGGATTTTATACATATTAATAATCCGTCCTTCGGGGGTCCGGTGTGCTTCGGCCATTGGACCGGTGTGTTAAATTGATAGCGTCGATCCCAGGGGGCTGTCCCCCCAGGCAATACATGCCCCCTTGACTTAAAGGGGCAGGGCTGTGTTTACTGCCCAGCGCCTGAGGCGCCCCCTGGAGAGGGAATGCCGAAGAGATCGACGCAATTTTTGTTCTTTCCCACCCATGAGCTTCTGCTTGTGGGTGGGCCCACGTTAAAACGAGGCCTTGTGCCCAGCCCATACAAGTGGTGTATGAGGCAATACCATAGGGTGTTTTGAGTCAAATCTAACTCAGATTTTCATTAAGACGTCATTGATAAATCAGATTTATTCTATGTATTAATGAATTTAACAATTAACTTTAAAGCAAATGCAGATTGATAATCTTACGCAATTCATGAAGGTATTGCGAAAAAAATCTCCATTATGATAAGATATGTGATGGATGTTTGGCAAACTTTTTAGTTGTCTTAGAAGCATGGAAAAGTACAAGATAAGGATTAAAAATCAAAGCGATGAATATTGTTAATTCCTTATTAAAAGATTAAAAAGCAACTCAATATCAATGACTATAAATTTTTGTCATTATTGCCTATCATATATTTTCCATGCTTCTAATACAACCCAAAATGTTCACAACATCCATCACATTACACACAAACCACAAACACACACACAGACAAACAGACACACATATATATTTATGAATATATATTACATAAATACAAGGTGTGTCATAAAAGTGTCGAGTTTGAAGGCTATTTACCAAGATAGAAATGAACAATAATTGTAAAGTTAATTTTTTCAGAATACAAGGCGTGTCATAAAAGTACCCAGTTTGAAGTCATATTCACCACTATAGAACTAAACAATGAATGGAACATTTTTTTCAGGATGCAACGTGTGTTATAAAAGTGCCAACTTTGAAGCTGTATTTACCAAGATAGAACTGTCCAATGAATGGAAAGTTGGGTTTTTTTTCAGAATACAAGGTGTGCCATAAAAGTGCCCAGTTTGAAGCTGTATTTACCAATATAGAACTGAACAGTGAATGGAATGCTAATTTTGCTGTGTCAAAAAAGTATCGAGATTATTGTACACCTTGTATTCTGAAAGAAATCTTACACTAAGATACTTTCCAGAATTCAACATGTATACGAATTACCAGGCACGTACAAGGTGTGTCAAAAAACAATCGAGATATTTTATTCTTTTTTGACACATATTTTTTTGTATACTGAAAAGAAATAACGTTCCAATCATTAATTTTTTTAGAATACAAGGTATGTCTAAAGAGTGCTAAGATAAAAGCTGTATTCACCAAGATAGAAATA
>CM042149.1:119656083-119668583 GCA_023376005.1 Doryteuthis pealeii
ATGTAGGATGTAATTCGTAAGAGCATACAACGAGGATCTAACTAGCTATTCAGTAGTATTGATTCTTCGAGACTAGTTTGCAAACCATTACACCACGATGGGATACCTTAACCTTGAGGAATGCATGCAACCCACTATTCCTCTTCCGGCTATGAGTAAATAGTTGGACAGACGCGTACCTTTAAACCTTCGTATGGCAACTGGTCTAAGAGAATGAATACTCTGAATTGAAATATCTTAAATTCTGCTTGACCGTGTGTCGCATCCTACTCCTGCATATTGAGTGAGTAAATACGGGTATTAAAATAAGAAAAATAAACTAAAGTTGTCGGTTGGCCTAAAGTCGGTATCAGCCAATCAGCGAGGGTGTATATCCCTTGGCTAGACCAAGGAGATTGTTTTTGCGTCTGAGGTGGAGCGCCACACCTACCATCAGCTCCTTACTTTACAGCACATATCCCTGTGCTACTCACACGCTGAGTTGGCAAGGGCCCTTATCGAACTAGGAACTTTGTGGTTTATAGCCGACCGCTTTACTGACTGAGCAAACTCGGCCCCTTAACTCTCTGCCTACTTTAAACCGCTCACAACGGCTGTCCCATCACTGCTTTTCTATAAATCCCACACCCAAGCAAAGTATAAAAAATTGATGGTTAGCTCATTATAACTGAACAGAAAGATTCGGATTATAATAATAACTAGATTTTATTCTAATAGAATAAGTTCTGAGGTGAATACCTACTGAATTTTGAAATATCTAATTGTACAGTTAAAAATAGCAAATCCCACACCCAAGGAAAGTATAAAAAAAAACTGATGGTTAGTTCATTATAATTGAGCAGAAGGATTCAGATTACAATAATAACTAGATTTTATTTTAATAGAATGATATCTGAGGTGAATAACTAGTGAATTTTGAAATATCTAATCGTACAGGTAAAAATTATTGAGAATTCTCAGGACTCAGATAAGTTTATTACAAATTATATTTGTGCTGACGAACTAAAGTTTGCAATCCTTATTGTTATTCTATAATATACGTCTTTTATTTCTATTTCTAGTTGTTTGGTTATTTCTTTAACTCTTAACCTGTCTGCCACACTCGTGGTTAACTCCATACTTCAAACCTTGGAGTATTGTAGTTTGCGTCTAATTTCTTTATAATATAGCAAAGAAAATTTGGTGCAACAGTGGGGCAAATATGGTAGGCATAGAGTTAAATTAGCGTAAAATTCATTGAATTCTAACAACAAAAATCGTAAATTAAAACTGAATTGATGATCCTCACATTTTAAAAATTGACCGGATATAGTGTTCTTGAAATGGTCTCGAAAAAAAAATGATCATGTGTCTGACTTAGCAAAATTTCAATTTGGCTCTGACCTAAGCTGAGTCGGGAGCATCTAAGGAAATATCGTTATCTGATTGGCTGAAGCAGTAAGGTATATTTATGAAGCATTTTATCGTAGTCAATTATACCCAACACCGTCCATGTCTTCGGAACCAACACCTCTCTAACGTTCTTGTCCCACCCGATACGCCATTGTCTCCTAATTATTCTGGATTGTTCTAGATATTTCTCAAATGGGTTTCTTCTATGGTGGATAATTGAGTCGTTATTTAATGAATATTTAATGGCTTTGATGCATTTCTTTTTAGAAAAAGTGTTTTTAAGCAGAAAACACATTTTCGACAAAAGCAAAATGGCGGTAGGGGAGGCGCAGAGGGAAGTTGGGGGTCGGTTTTGGAAATAGAAATAAAATGGAGGAGACAGACGTGGTTTAAATTATTATAATGATGATAATAATGCGCCATGGCGAAAATAAGAGAGAGAGAGAGAGAGAGAGAGAGAGAGAGAGAGAGAGAGAGAGAGAGGGGGGGGATACACAGTGGGCGAAGGAGAGAATTATATACAGTGAGAAAGAGTGAGAGTATGTTAGTAACTGTGAGAGATTCTAAGAGGAGAGAGAGAGAGAGAAAGAGAGAGAGGGAGAGAGAGAGAGAGGAGAGAGAGGGAGAGAGAGAATACACAGTGAGAGAAGGAGAGAAAGATATACAGTGCGAAAGAGTGAGAGTATGTTGGTAACTGTGAGAAATTTTATGAGAGAAGAGAGTGAAGAGAGAGAGGAGAGAGAGAGAGAGAGAGAGAGAGAGAGAGAAGGATACACAATGAGCGAAGGAGAGAAATATATACAGTGAGAAAGAGTGAGAGTATGTTAGTAACTGTGAGAGATCCTAATAAGAGAGAGAGAGAGAGAGAGAGAGAGAGAGAGGGGAGAGAGAGAGAGATAGATAGATAGATAGAGAGAGAGAGAGAGAGAGAGCGGGAGGAATACACTGTGAGAGAAGGAGATATATATATATTATATACAGTGACAAAGGGAGAGAGAGAGAGTGTGTGTGTTAGTAAGTGTAAGAGATTCTACCATAGAGAGAGAGAGAGAGAGAGAGAGAGGAGAGAGAGAAGAGAGAGAGAGAGCGTGAGATAGATACCGTAGGAGAAATAGAGGGAGAGAGATAGTTACAGTGAGAGGGGACAGACGGGCATTAAATTATTATAAGGAGGATAATAATGCGGCCATGGCGAAATAAGAGAGAGAGAGAGAGAGACAGAGAGAGAGAGAGAGAGACAGAGAGAGAAGGAAAGGCATATATATACACTGAGAAAGAGAGAGAGAGAGAGAGTGAGTGTGAGATAGAGAGAGAGAGAGAGAGCGTGTAAGCGTGAGAGATACTATGAGAGAGAGGGAGAGAGAAGTATTGTGTGAGAGTGAGTGAGATAGATACAGTGAGAGAATCAGAGAGGTAGATAGATACAGTAAGAGATCGAGAGTGAGAGAGATATAGTGTGTGCGAGGGAGAGAGAGTGTAAGAGAGAGAGAGAGACAGAGAGAGACAGAGAGACATAGACTGAGAGACAGAGAGAGAAAGAGAGAGAAAGAGAGAGAATAAGATTGTGAGATACAATGACAGAGAGAGAGAGAGAGAGAGAGAGAGAGAAAGAGAGACCGAGAGAGCGAGAGAAGTGCACTAGGAGTGAAAGTGAGAGAGAGAGAGAGTGAGAGTGAGAGAGGGAGATGAGAAATACAATGAGAGAGATACAGTGTGTGTGTGTGTGTGTGTGTGTGTGTGTGTGTGTGTGAGAGAGAGAGAGAGAGAGAGAGAGAGAGAGATAGAGGCGAAGGAGAGAAATACAGTGAGTGTGTGTGAGAAAGAGAGAGAGAGATTATGATAGATACTGTGGTGAGCAGGAAGAAGAAGAGAGAGATATAAAGTGAGAGAGAGAGAGAGAGAGAGAGAGAGATATAGTGTGAGAGATAGAGAGAGATAGAGAGGGGAGAGAATGAGAGGGAGTGAGAGTATCAGATACAATTAAAGAGGGAGAGGGACATAAATACATGGACTGAGAGAGAGAGAGAGAGAGAGAGAGAGAGAGAGAGAGAGAGAGAGAGAGATACAATTAAAGATTAAAGATAGAAATACAGTGAAAGAGTGAGGAGGCTAGCGGAGAGAGAGAGAGAGAGAAAGAGGAAGAGAAATAGAACGAGAGAGGTATATGGAGAGGAAGTGAGAGTGATACAGTGAGCGGGAGCAAGCGAAGGTGTGACAGAGAGGGGGAAGATATATATAGAGAGGGGAGAAGTGAGAGATACAATGGCAGAATGAGAGTTAGAGAGGGCGTCAAATAAGTCGGTGTGCACTTTGAAATATGAAATTCTTTAAAGTGTTCACGGACTTTATGGACACTTTGCACAATGAGAAAATATGAAAGTGAAGGTGAATGAGATACAGTGTGTGTGTGCGTGCGTATGTGAGGGCGTGTGTATGTGTGTGTGTGTGTGTGTGTGAGAGAGAGAGAGAGAGAGAGAGAAATTATTTTTACAATTATCAAAAGTTTCTTTCCTTTCCATTCCCCCTCTCTCTCTCTCTCTCTCTCTCTCTCTCTCTCTCTCTCTCTCTCTCTTCTCATATGCACATACACACACTGTATCTCATTCTCCCGCGCTTTCATTTTTTCTCATTGTGCAAAGTGTCCATAAAGTCCGTGCACACTTTAAGGAATTTCAAATATCAAAGTGCACACCGACTTAGTGGACGCCCCCTCTAACTCTCATTGTGCCACTATATCTCTCATTTCCCCCCTCTCTCTATATATATATCCCCCCCTCTCTGTCACACCTTCCTTTGCTTCCGCTCACTGTATCACTTTCTGAGAGAGAGAGAGAGAGAGAGAGAGAGAGAGAGAGAGAGAGAGAGAGAGAGAGAGAGAGAGAGAGAGAGGAGAGAGGGGGAGGAAAAGAAACTTTTGATAATTGTAAAAATAATCGCTAACAAAATCAATAAGCAATGGAATAAAGCAGTGGAAATAAAAATAGAAAGAAAAAAAACAAAATGTCGGGGAAACGTCGCGAAATTATACCACAAACAAAACGAGAAAATTTCGAGAAAAAAAATATGGTAATATTATCAACGACTCATCGCGATTCAGTGCTCAAATCAAAGAGACTGATGTGATCAAAGTGAAACTAATCACTGATATTCTCACTATAGACCGCTCGAGTCACTTTATTATAAAAATACCTATTAAATACATGCAGTCTATCTCACTCTCTCACTCTCTCTCTCTCTCTCTCTCTACATATATATATATATATATATATATATATATATATATATATATATATATATATATATATATATATAGTTGTACCTGTATTACAATAAATTTGGTCTACTAACGTGTTGAGCACTTTTTATTTGTTATATCGCTGTCTTACCTTTCTGAATTTTGCATCAACTAACCATTGTGACCATCTTCACCGGTAAGTCACCTTTTTCCAAAATAACACACACACACACATATATATATATATATATATATATATATATATATATATATATATATATCTCACTCTCGCTCTCTTCTCTCTCTCTCTCTCTCTCTCTCTCTCTCTATATATATATATATATATATATATATATATATACTTGTACCTGTATTACAATAAATTTGCTCTACTAACGTATTGAGCACTTTTTATTTGTTATATCGCTGTCTTACCTTTCTGAATTTTGCATCAACTAACCATTGTGACCATCTTCACCGGTAAGTCAACTTTTCCAAAATACCCCCCACACACATATATATATATATATGTATCACTCACTCGCTCTCTCTCTCTCTCTCTCTGTATATATATATATATATATATATAATATATATATATATATATATATACTTGTATCTGTATTACAATAAATTTGCTCTACTAACGTATTGAGCACTTTTTATTTGTTATATCGCTGTCTTACCTTTCTGAATTTTGCATCAACTAACCATTGTGACCATCTTCACCGGTAAGTCAACTTTTCCAAAATAACACACACACACACACATACACACACAAACACACACACACATATATATATATGTATGTACATATATATATATATATATATATGTGTGTGTGTGTGTGTGTGTGTGTGTGTGTTTAAGTCAGGAATTTGTTTATGTACACATGTATTCTATTTATTATTATTTTAAATATAGAACATAATAATAATAGAAAATTATAAAATATCTAAGCATACAGACAAAAAAACGGCCTCCTTCAGGGCAAAATGTTTGATATTTGAAGTTTAAACGGTCAAAATACAGAGAATTTTGAAGTGTTCGAAAAACTCAATAAAGTTTGAAGTAAAAGTACTGCGGCCATCCGTTTAAACTCGTTTTCGTGGCTAGATTGCATCCTAAACACTTTTGATAAGACTTTTTATCTTCTATGACGCTTTTGCTTCAAACTTTATAGAGTTTTCTCGTTTATGTTGAGATTTTTAGTTTTAGAAATAAAATTTATTTTATTTTTAAATCCAAAATACGCATTTTCATACAAATTTTAAAAGACATTCCGGCCCAGAACCTATTCCTCCTTCTTTCTTTCATCAATATAGTTGCTCTTGAAGAAGACCGTTTTTATAAAAGGTCAAAACAGATATCTGTCAGCGTGTTATTAAAATTTGTTTTTTCTATTTCTTTTCAGTCATATAGTTGGATTTATTTCCATTTATTATATACCTATATATATGTGTGTATTCAGCAGTTACATTCTACCACCTGCTTGATGGCTTGAATGTTAGGAACCCAGATTAACAAAAGAATAACGGTCGGTTTTCGATCCGGCGTGAGGTAGCCTGCTATGTATAGTCACATTAAGGATATGTGATACGCCGAAACGTGGTGTCTGTGTATGACAAAATATGTATGTCAGGGTGTCCAAAGGAATTGATATCATTTCATAAAATAATGTCTCATTGCATATAATGATGTCGAATTTTTTGTATTGAAATTAGAGTTTTTCTTATTCCAGAGTAGTTTGCCCGACATCTACATATATATTTTAGTTAAATCGAACTTAACGGTCCTAAATTCCACCATCATATTACCCCACCGAAAGAAAAAAATATACCAAAATGAGGGAACTAACCGAATTTAATGAAATTTTTAGTGTTGATATATTAATAAATAAAAGAGATAATGCACTAGTTATTTTATTGAAAAACCTTTACTTTATTTTTTAAGTCAGTTAACTTTGAACCCCATATCCCTGAGGCGTGAGACAGATTCTCAAAGATACGTGGTTCAAAATTAACTGATTTGAAAAATGTAAAAGTATTTAAATAAAATTTCATTAAATTCGGTTAATTTCCTGATTTTTGGTATTTTTCCTTTAGGCGGAGCGATGGTGGAATTTAGGTCGGTTAAGTTCGATTAACCAAAATATATATGTAGATGTAGGGCAATCAGTCTCGTATAAGGAAAACTCTAAATTCAATATAAAAAATTTGACATTTTATGAAATGATGTCAAATTATTTTGGACACCCTGTATACATACATTTTTTCATACACAGGCACCAAGTTTCGACGTATCATATATCATCAGTGTGGCTTGACTTAGCAGGATACACCCGGTCGGATTGAAAACTGACCGTTATTCTTTTATTAATCTGAGTTCCTAACATCCAGGTCATCTACCACCTACATGCAGAAGGTAGAACGTTACTGATGAATACACACATAGGTATAAGAATATAATAAATGGAAATAAATCCGACAGTTGATTGAAAAGAGATAGAAAAAACAAATGTTAATAGTACGCTGACAGATATCTGTTTCGACCTTTTATAAAAAATACTGTATTCTTCAAGAGCAAATATATTGATGAAAGAAAGAAGGAGGAATAGTTAACCGTTTGGCATGAGAGGTTCAAATCACGCTCACGATATGCGATTTCTATAAAATAGAATAAATTTTATTTCTAAAACTAAAAGTCTCAGCATAAAAGAGCAACCTACAAGCAGGGGGTAGAATGTAACTGGTGAATTAGCGTTAAGTTCGATTTAACCAATATTTTTATATTTATATATAAGCTTAGCTCGGCTACTTTGTAAGACATAAAACATAAAACATAATATCATATTTCCTTTATTTACTCATATTAATTACGTATGTTGACGACCATATTAATCTAATTTGATACAAGGAAGTGAATAAATAGATCTAAAAAAGTATAAGGGAACTTAGAAAAGAAATATAGATAGATATGAGCAGGTCGAGATAGACAGATTGATATGAAAAGAGATAGATAGATAGATAGATAGATAGATAGATAGATAGAAGGAAAGAAATAGACGAAAATTAATTTATAAAAAAAGAAAAGAAAAAAGGAAGAAAGATAGATAGATGAACGGAAAGGGATAGAGAAAGAAAGAATAAGATAATTTAGAAAGAAAGACAGAAAGAAAGAAAGATGCGACGGTTGAAGTATATTTGATAAAAAAATATAACAAAACATGTTACGTCATGTCTTTTGCTTTCTTTACTCGTCGAGCAGCATTCAAAAAACAATTTATATATTAATATTCATGGAGTATTAAATACTTTATGGAGGCGCATGGTCTAATGGTTTGAGTCGTTGGAAATGGACTCGTCGAACCGAGTTCAATTCCTGGACGAAGCTGTTTGTATTTCACATGGCACTAATACCCTTGGGAAATTGATGCATCCAATTCTCCCTCCAGCTCTGGGCAAATGGCAGCGCAGACTGTGCTCTTTAACCATGGCTAGGTAACCAGTCTATGAGAAGGAAAACTCTGAAGTCAAACCTCTTAAACCCCGCTTAAGAAATCGACCTTGTGTCACATCCTGCTCGTGCGGATGGGTTGGTATATATATATATATATATATATATACATATATATATATTAGTTAAGAGTAAGGAAATAAATCTGACGGTATATGTATTGATAAAAGGGTATGAAAACACACAATGTTGTTTTTTATAAATCGAAATATTGTCGATATTAGCAATGAAAAGGATAAAATTGTGTGTTTTCATACCCTTTCATCTATCTATCTATCTACAAACACACACACACACACATACACAGACACACACACACACAACACATATATATATATATATATATATATATATATTAATACGCATGTTCCTTAAGTGTACGACCGGTATCACCTTGTAACACCCTCTGACTAAAGATGTGACCGTCCTAATTGTCCAAGATTAAATGTAGAATTGTATTAATGACCTGTATTTTTTTTTCATTTTCTAAAATCCTACAAAGTCGAATAACCAGACTGGAGACCTCACAGTGTTTGAAGTGAATACTCTCACCTCAGCTTCTTTTGAAGTAGAAGTCCACTCCAAAAAATCCATCTTCCTTGCAATAGAGTAGACATCTTCAGAATAAAAAATCGATAACTCACATTGGCCGCATTTCAGCTTGAGTACCAAATAAACAGACACATTCGAAAATTTGTCACGACAGAACTATCTTTGATATTGATACTCACCGGGCGGTTGTCTAGAACGTTCGTTGCAATATTTTGGTTGATTTGTGAATCAAGAGTTGTGAGGTTGTCAGGGTAGGGATTATCGTGGGGTAGGGGCAGCGACTCAACAACAACAAAAACTTTCTTTCATTTGACACTTAACTTTTTTCTTCGATTTTGCTGGAAATATAGAACGCTAGATTGGTTTGTTTGGTTTGTTTTGTATTACGGCATATCAACCTCAGTGGGTCATTTAATGCCAATAAAGTTTTGAAATAAATCAATTCTTAATGGATAATACAATTTTTTTTATAAATACATTTTTCTATTTAACCCATAGATGGGACCCTAACAGGTACTACCACTCCGGGTCAGAGTGGACCAGGGAGCAATGGTGATGAAGGGGTGCTCCACATTCCCCAAACCTCCAAAACTGGAACCTCGCCATCAGATAGAGTTTAACGTCATTCCCAGGACATGTAGACCCGCAGCCACCGCCTTCTAGCACCCATATGATAAAAAGGAGTTGGGACTTGCCATAAGAGCAATAGGGTTGGGAAAATCATATAGGTGCTAGGGCTTGACGTGACCAGCCGATTGATTGGAGGGGGCCTCTCCGACCGCCCGTCTAGCCCAAGATAGGGCCAAAGTGGAGTATTGCATGTCATGAACTTCTCATCCACCTGGGCTCTATCTTTAAGCATCACAGGTCGCCACCCACAGCCAACAGGTGGCCCCATTGGGGGAGTCTTACCCCTCTGCAGAGGTGCAGTCGGTGCATTCTAACGCCCCAGCCGACAGGGCGGAGAACGCTAGAGTTGCAGGTACTTTTTATAATATCTATATATTAATTTTTTATTTTAATGGCTAGCCACAAACAAATTATCAGTCATATGGAAATCAGACCTCACTGACAAGCTAAAGCGACAATTCTTCCAGGCTGTGGTTATATCAGTACTGCTGTATGGCTGCACCACTTGGACCCTAACGAGCCTCGAGAATAAACTAGATGGAACCTGCAAAAGAATGCTGCGTACAGTCTTGAACAAGTCGTGGAAACAGCGCCCCACAGGGATTCAGCTATATAGTCACCTGCCCCCCATTAACACAAACCATCCGAGTAAGAAAGACTGGGCAAGTAGGGCACTGCTGGAGAAGCAAGGATGAGCTCATAAGCGACGTTCTCCTGTGGAAGCCAACTCATTGGCATGCTAGTGTCGGCTGCCCAGCAAGGACCTACGTTGACCAACTATGTGAGGATGCTGGTTGCTTCGCAGAAGGCAATGAATGATAGGGAATGTTGGCGAGAGATTGTCATGGAAATCTCTGCTACTTGCGCGACATGATGATGAATGATGATGATATACATATTAATATATTAATGCTCTTGTTCCATAATCTTCCGACCGTTATCATCTTCTAGTAAGTAAGTAAAGTCCGTATCAGCCAAACAGTAAGGGAGTCTCTATCACTTTTCACTAGCGCTAGACCAAGGAGATTGTTATTGCACCTGAGGTGGAGCGCTGCACCTACCATCAGCTCCTTACTTTACCACACAGATCCCTGTGCTACTGATGCACTGAGTTTTCGAGGGCTGGTATCGAACCAGGAACCATGTGGTTCATAGGCGAAAGATCTACCGACTGAGCTAAACCGGTTGTTTATTTGAACTCATCTATATTGTTTCAAGTATTTTTATCTAATACGAATAATTTTCATACAGAATATTTTTGGTTATAGCTATGGTTAGCGGAATGAGAACAGGATACCCCCGTGGACAGAATAAAGGGTTAAGTTCAAAGTTCCGTGATGGCTCCCGATTACGACAAGAAGGTTCCCGGTTACGACAAGAAAGTTCCCGAGTCCGATAAGGTTCTCGAGTCCGACAAGCAATACCTGAAGATGGCCGGAGGGCATGTCGGCCGAAACGTTGTACAGATAACAATGAAGATGCGAACAATAGTCCGAATAACGCAGATAATACTAATATTTCTTATATTTCATGTATATTAGTAAACTGGTAGAAATAATCTATATATTAATACTCTTAAAATAATCTAGCCTTCGTTTCAAATCAAAGACTCGCCAAAGCTATCATATAACATATACATGCTCACGTAGGAAGTGCGTGGTGTAATGGTTAAAGTCATGGGAAATGGACTCGTCGCCCCGAGTTCAAATCCTGGACGTGGTAATTGCATTTCATTTAGCGCTAATATCCTTGGGAAAGGTATGAATCCTACTCTCCCTCCAGCTATGGGTAAATAGTAGGGCAGGCTGGGCTCTTTAACCTTGGTTAGGCCACCGGTCTAGGAGAAGGAAAACTCTGAATTCAAACCTGTTGAACTCCGCTTAAGAAATTGACCTTGTGTCACATCCTGCTCGTGCGGAGGGGTTGGAAAATATATATACATGCTCACGTTTAAAGAGGAAGAACAATGAAGACACCAAGTAGACGGGCTGTTGGCGAGTGCCCCTCCGATCAATCGTCTCGTCATGTCAAGCCCTAGGACCTTTATGGTTCTCTCAACCGTATTGACATTATGGAAAACCCCGGCCCTTCTTATCATATATGCAGTGATCCGGAGTTGTAGTACCTATAAGGGTCCCATCTATGGGTTAACAAAACAAAAATGTGTTTAGAAATGTGTTTAAAAATCAATCTTGAAAAAAAATGAATACCCAACAAGAATGAATAAAACAAAACGTAATCGGCATAAAATAACCCAACAAGTGTTTACATGGCGTAAAATCCAACCATTCTAAAGCACCAAGATTTCTAGATATCAAAATAGGATTGGTTGATTGATTTTGAGGGTATATCTACTCGTCTTGGGTTTTTTTAGGCCTAGCGGTTAGGGAATCGCGTTCATTGTAAATTCATATATCTATAATTTTTTAAAGCTGTTATTTTTGTACACGGTCCTAAAGAATACGAATAATTTCAAACTGATTTATTTGACCCATAGTTGGGATCCTAACAGGTACTACCACTCCGGGTCAGGTGGACCTGGAAGTAATGGCAATCAAGTAGTATTCCACACTCTGCTGATTTCCAGAACTGGAGCCTTACTATAAGATGGAATTTAATGTCATACCCCAAATACTCATTTTCTGGTGGGTCAAGGGCCCTTAATCCTCTGCAGAGGATATAGCCAACGTATTTTAGGACCACCTGAATGAGCGAGAGAGTTAAAGGTACTACCATTCCGGTACCTAATCAAGAGAACTTTATAATAAGCATTTCTCTAGAATTGGAGCCTCCCAATAAGATTCAGTTTTGAGTCATACCCAAAGCACCCCCTTTTATTTAAGGGTGACATACCCCCCCCCCCTGCAGGGGATACAGTCAGCGTATTTCAAGCCCAGCCAATTTGACTACAGCTACATTCGTAGTTAAAAGATTACGTAGTTTTAATATAATAAATTTTCGAAACTATAATTGGTTCTTATATGAATTGAGCACAATAATACGTCTCTCGCAACTAGCAATAACAGACAGAAACACACACGAAAGTGTACAAACACACACACACAGTAACGTACACATACACACGTACGAACACACTCACACACAAACATACACACACATATATATATATGCCTATATATATATATATATATTAGTGTGTGGGTTGTTGTAGGCG
>CM042149.1:119673583-119691083 GCA_023376005.1 Doryteuthis pealeii
GTTTTTGACTTAATTACAAATTACGATTAATTAGAACCAATTAAAACGAATTTTTAAAAACATAATTTAATCCTAAAAGTGGGGAATAATTTAGTATAATTTTCGTGGTATTAAAGTAAACAGTAAAAAAGTATTTGGGAAACAAAAGTTGATTCACCCAGCTTTAGTATAATAATAAATAACAGAATAAGAGATATAGAAATGAACAGTGAACAAAATGGACTGCGTCGTTTACAGACTAAAATAAACATTACGGGTGGAAGACGGAAATTTACAAGCACAGAGTTTACTCAAACCTCCCCACCTACTTAATGGTATATAAAGATGAATAGTCAAACCTGTTAAATTCCGCTTACAAAATTGACATTGTGTCACATCCTACTTGAGCGGCGAGGTTGCTACACACACACACACACACACACACACACACACACACATATATATATATATATATATATATATATATATATATATATATATATATATATATATATATATATTTCTAAACGCCGATAGTATAACAGAAACTCCGGCACTATAATTTGTAATTACACAATACAAATTTTAGCCAGCAGAAAAAAATACATAAAAAAGAAAAGACCAAATCAGATGCACTAATATAATGGCTAAA
Source organism: Doryteuthis pealeii (assembly GCA_023376005.1). Classification (NCBI taxonomy): domain Eukaryota; kingdom Metazoa; phylum Mollusca; class Cephalopoda; order Myopsida; family Loliginidae; genus Doryteuthis; species Doryteuthis pealeii. The sequence continues at coordinate 119,674,215 of CM042149.1, forward strand.
AAAAACATACAGTAAGAGTTAACTAAGTAGATATGTTGTATACTCCTTTTCCTTTCTTACTTCTATTATTCTTCTGCTCATCTTTGGTATCTTACGTTCATCTTCTAGCGTCTGGGCTTCTCTATGCTTCTATTTCTCTGTTCTTGCTGGTTAGTCGTTCTTGAATCATTTCTTCTTCTAGATCAGTCTTGTTGCCAAGACATTCATCAACCACAAAACCATATTATTTATGTAAGCTTTTATTTACTTAACTAAACATATTTCTCTAACTAATCACAGCGCGCGTGTGCAGTGAGCTTCAGCTAAGGTAGAAACATCTTATCTGCCTGACATCCAAGCTGAAACTGAGAGTCAACCAGGTCCCACGTGACTTTACGTATTTCGCGGGCTTTCTGTAATATTCCATGGAAAGTCCCGCCCGTGATATGAAATGGGGCCACCCCTTCAGGAATAAAAGGGGTTGACAATAATCTGTGCATAGATTATGTAACAAATATATTAATGTGTTTAAAATTTTAAGTGGAGCCAATAAATAATGATAAAGTAAGGATCATCAGGATAATTCTGACTCAGGATTGTCTTGATGATCCATTAGGAGAAACCTGGGTAGATAGTCTCAGACTCATTAGGCTTACTTTATATATACTAGCAAATATATGCACCGTCCGGGTGCAAGTATTTAAGTTTAATGTAATAAAATATTATATTAAATTAGAAAGGCTAAATAAGAATACCGATAAAAAGATTTGAAACAGGAGTATAATAAAAAGATAGAACAACTGAAACTTACTCTTTCATCACTCTCGTCTTTCATTGTTATTTTTTCTAATTTAAGTATTTAGTTAAAAGAGGAAGTAAAGAATACAATGACAGTTATTTTTCTTGTTAATGGATTTCATTTAAGATTCATTGAAGAGATTTTTTATTATATTCATTAAAATAAAACCAAACAGTTAGAAATCAATAATACTAAGCACATATTTAATAAAATCACATTTTTAATATCAATATGCAAATTAGCCTTCCCGTTCACACTGTAAACCACTATTTTGTTGTATATATAAATATAATTGGATGTTGTCAGTATGTAGACATGGTTAACAGTATTAATAATGTAAAACAATTTTATTAATAATTGAGGTTTAAATAAAATACAATCATGGAAAATGTGATGTCAATAACTAAGGGAATAGTGATATGAGTAGTAATATAGTTTCGGTTACAGATAGAAAAGCACACAATCTCCATTATAATAAGATATATATATATATATATATATATATATATATATATATAAGGTTAATCCTAATGAGTTAGATATACCTACTAATAGTATCGCTTAGTAACTCATCAGGGGAAGAATCAAGAATTTGACTAAGTTCGAGCAACCGTACTTTTAGTACGTGGTCTAAAAATATTAGCATAAAGAAAAAAAGCATATTATATATATATATATATATATATATATATATATATATATATATATATATATATAATAACTTAATTTCCGTCTTTTGAAAATCAAAACTTTTCATGATGGAATCCAGTGAGATTAAGTTAAAAAGATATTTGGTGGTGTATTCAATCTTTAAAATTTGAATCTTGAAACCTAAAACACTTTTTTAAAAATCAATTTTTCTCATTACGGCATCCAGTGAGACTAAGAAATCATTATTTGGGGGTGAATTTAATCTGAAAAAAAAAAATTATTCGAGAAATCTGAAACATTAAATAAAATCAATCTTTCTCAACATGGTATCCAGTGGGATTTAGAACAAGTTTATTTTTGTTGGGGGTGGGAGTGAATGGATGGTTTGTTTTGTTTTACGGCATATCACATCGGTGGGTTATTTAATGCCGACAAAGTTGTGAAATAAATTCATTCTTAATGCGTAATACAATTTTGTTTATCAACTCATGTTTTTTCTATTTAACCCATAGATGGGACACTAACAGGTACTACCACTCCGGGTCAGAGTGGACCAGGGAGCAATGGTGATGAAGGGGTTCTCCACATTCCCCAAACCTCCAAAACGGGAACCTCACCATCAGATAGAGTTTAACATCATTCCCAGGACATGTGGACCCTCAGTCACAGCCTTCTAGCACCCATATGATAAAAGGTGGGAGTGAATGGAAGTGGAATTTCTATTTGGTTACAAGGCGTGTATCAAGTAAAGAATTATTCTTGTAGTAATGGACATGAGATACGAACTTGTTAATCATTACACCAGCACAGGTACACTCTAAATATTAAACAGTTAGTTTTTTTAGGTAATTTTCCAGTCTAAAGGGCTGGGTAAGCTCAGTCGGTAGAGCATTCAGTTAGAAACCACAAGGTTCCTAGTTCGAAACCGGCCCTCACCAACTATGCGTATGAGTAGCACAGGGATCTGTGCGGTAAAGTAAGGAGCTGATGGTAGGTGTGGCGTCCACCTCAGATGCAAAAAATATCTCCTTGGTCTAGTGTTAATGAAAAGGTGATATACTTCCTTGCTGATTGGATGATACCGACTATAGGCCACCCCGACTACTTTACTTACTTACTTACAGGTTTAAATTATATCACTTTATTGTCCAGGACGGACAAAAATATTCAAATAAAAATCTTCAGCGTCACTCAAATAAAAGTATTAAGATTATTAAATACTACAGTTTATTATTTCTCTGACAATGTTGTACACATAGCTAATGGATAAAGGAGTTGGGTTAAGACAGTTCTAAGTGACAGTTATCTCTAGACTGCAGCTTCAATCCTGGTCAGGGGCAGCAGTAACATAGAAAAATAATTAACAGAACTTAACACCTGTTCCCCAGCTATTGTTAGCGGAATGAGAATAGGATCGCCCATGGACGGAATAAACGGTTAAGTTCAAAGTTCCGCGATGACTCTCGATTACGAAAAGAAGGTTCCTGAGTCCAAGAAGGTTTCGGAGTCCGAAAAGGTTCCCGAGTCCGGTAAGAAATACCTGAAGAAGGCCGGAGGGTACCTCGGCCGAAACGTTGTACAGATAACAATGAAGATGAGGACAATAGTCCGAATAATACAAATAATACTAACTCCAGTTTATAACTGTTCAAATGTACTAATGTGTACAGAAAATATTTATTATATAGACTAGCAAATATATGCACCCTCCGGATGCAAGTATTTAAGTTTTAATATAATAAAATATCATTAAATTAGAAAGGCTAATGAAACTGAATAAGAATGCAGATAAAAAGATTTGGAACAGAGGGGGTATGATTGAAAAATAGAACAACTTTGAAACTAACTCTTCCATCATTTTCCGTTACTCCCGTCTTTCATTGGTAAATTTTCCTAATTTAACTATTTAGTTAAAATAGGAAGTAAAGAATAAAATGACAGTTATTTCTTCTTGTTAATGGATTTTTTTAAAGATTTATCTCAGAGATTTTTGCTCATATTCAATAAGATAAAACCAAACAATTAGAAATCAATAATAGTAAGCATATATTTATTAAAATCAAATTTTTAATATCAATATGCAAATTAGCCTTCCCGTTCACTCTGTAAACCGCTATTTTTTGTATATATAAATACAATTGCATGTTGTTAGTATGTAGATATGGTCAACACCGGGGGTCCAGTGGCTTCGGCTCTGGATCTTTACGAGTTAATAGCGTCGATCCCAGGGGGCTATCCCCCAAGGCAACACCTGCCCCCTTGATTTAAAGGGGCAGGCCTGGGTTTATTACCCAGTGCCTGAGGCGCCCCCTTGAGGGGGAATGCCGACGGGATCGACGCAATTTTTTCACCTGCCACTCCATGAGCTTCGGTTTGTGGGTGGTCCCACGTTAATAGGGACTTTGTGCCTGACCCGTACAAGTGGGGTACGCGGTAAATATAATGTAGATATGGTTAACAGTATAATAATGTAAAACAATTTTATTAATAATTGAGGTTTAAATAAGGATAAATTCATGGTGAATGTGACGTCAATAACTAAGGGAATTGTGACTTGAGTAGTGATTTAGTTTCGGTTACAGACAGAAAAACACACAATCTCCATTATAATAAGATACTAGCTTTATGTTCTCAGGTTATATATTATCTGGCTAAATTTAAATAAGTTTCATCGCTCATAATTGGATAGCAGTATTTATCAATGGATGCGCTTATTGTGAAAATATTACAATGGAAATGTGTACATGTTAACCCCAATTTACCAATAACACTACTTTAACTTAGTAAAAGGTTTCGTTTTCAATTGCATCCTTGGACAGATACAGACAAATATAATTTTCTCTAACGCATGCGTAGAAAGACTTTGCGTATATTTGCGCTATAGACTTCCGGGGCTTTAAAAAATGGCTTTGTTTTCTTTTTACCCAATCGATCATCCTTTTTTCTGTGTCTTATGTTTATGTTATTTCTTTTCTTTCTTTTTTCTTTTCTTTTCTTTTTGTTTTGCTTGAAGCATTGGTTTTGGTCTCAATTCATGAGCGCCCTCTGGAGCACAACTAACCGTACACTCGGAAACCGCCCCGATCCATCAAACACTCGTCCAACCATTAATCTAAGGTACCGAACACCTTCCCTAGCTCCGTTCATCATTCAGAGAGGATGGCCACCTACCGGGCCCCCAAACAGTTAAATGATGCGTATTATAAGGCTATCAGAGACGCATTCATGCAGACACGACTTCTGATTTGCCGTCCCAATTCAAAAGAAATGATTTATTAGTCTTTGTAATTCTGTTCATATATATATATATATATATATATATATATATATAAAGATAAATCTAATGAGTCAGACGAACCTACTAAAAGTTTCGCTTAATGCTCTTCAGGGTAAGATCGGACTTATTATTTGCTCTACTTAGGTATTGAGCACTTTTTACTTATTAGCTTTAGTCTCCTGGCGGGTTTGTATGAATATATATATATCGTATATATATATATGCATATAAATTGTTTTTCTTTTGGCGAAAATATTGTACTAATAGATAATTTTTTGGTGGTACGATTATCTTTGTCTTTTCTTTTTTACAAAAAATTTTTCCTTCCCGGTTGATGTTTGGTAGTATATTTTTACAATCAAACTATTTGCTGTTTTTTTTTCTCACCGCGAGGATTTACCAACAAGTTTGGTAATATATATATATATATATATATATATATATATATATATATATATATATATAGGCCATTCAAGTGAAGGGTGGGTAAATACATATAATATATATAAACATATATTGTAGATAATATGGGTGCTATATTTTTAAGTAGACCGTGCTTAATATCATTGATAAAGCATTTATATTTAAGTTAAGGTAGCATGGATATCGATGTCATTCATGTTAATGATTTTGTTAAAAGCAAATTATAAAAGGTTCATTAACTCAATAAGCTAGGGAAGTAATAAGAAGTATAATTCTCAAAAATGAAACAAATTTTCCTGTAGGTTATTTAAGAATTGGTAAAATAATGATTCCTGACATTGGTACTGGATTCTTAACAACTTAAAATTCAGACCCACGCTAGAACCATAGATATCTCACAAGAACTCAGGTATGCTCAAAATTTCACTTCTTATCCCTTCCTAATGAATTAAAACTCGGAAAATAAATGAAATTCAACGTAACTTTTGCTGTATTAGGAATAATTTTAAAGTCGTTCAATACATTTTATGGATGCATACAGGTTGGTCGTCAGTGATGCACTATTTTCATCGCCGATTACAGTTTCTTGTGCATCATATCGGCTCCGATAGCAACTCCACCTTGAATCTGGCATCTTCAAGCTGCCACCCTGTAAGCTACCTGCTGCTAACATTGACATTTTGCTACGAATAAATTACACAAGGATTTGACGTCTTAGATAGTGAAAGCACAGTAAGTTTTAGCCAATGAAAAAGCCCACCACACCCTACCACAAAAATATATTAAAAAAACTTACGAGTAAAAACTATTTACTTTACAGTCTGTAAACTTGGAGACTTTTATTAATTAAAATCTGTATCTGTTCTTTTTCAATAGAAGATGTGTCGTTTTTACATGATTTATTTCATTGTTTTAACTAAGAAATTCATAGAAAAACAAGTGTATATGCACAAAAATAACACCCTTGTAAAAAAATTATAAATATGAGTGTACAATGAACGCGATTCACTAACCTCTGCGCCTAAAAAAAACATTTGTATTTAGTGTCTATCCGTATGAGATAAACAAATCACTATGTCCAAGATTTCTCATTGTCCTTATGCCACGTATCATTCATCCAAGTATCCTTGTTTTTATTGTAAAAGGGGCAAAGTAGCGTGTTGCATGTCATGATCTTCTCATCTACCAGGATTCTGACCTTAAGCATCATGGATCTCCCCTCAATGCCAATAGGTCGCCCCATTGGGGGAGCGTCTTGCCTATCTACAGAGGTGCAGTCAATGTATTCTAAAGTCCCAACAGACACTGTTTAACAGATACTGTAAGTAACCTGATAGCACGGACGACTTGATTCGGCATTAAATGATCCAAAAACGATTTGGATTATTCGGAATGTTGTCCTCATTTTTATTGTTAAACATTGTGTAGATAACCATGCGTTGTGTAACAACAATGCGTTTTGTAACAACAATACGTTATGTAGATAACCATAAAAATGAGGACAAAATCCCGAATAATCTAAATAATACAAATTATCAAGCTTCATCTCAAAACAGAGAAATGGCACCAAAAATGGTTGATATGATGTAAAACAAAAAAAACCCAAAAAACAAAAAACCCAAAAAAAAACAAACCCACAAACAAATACTTAGGAACACCTCGATTCGAACCCACTAACCCTGATCCTCTAGCCCAGCTCGCTAACCATTACATATATATTTACCAACTCCTCCACATGAGCAGGATGTGACACAAGGTCAATTTCTTAAGCGGAGTTTAACAGGTTTGAATCCTTCTCCTAGACGGTTGCCTAACCAAGGTTAAAGAGCCCAATCTGCCCTACTATTTACCCATAGCTGGAGAGAGAGAGTAGAATTCATACCTTTCCCAAGGGTATTAGCGCTAAGTGAAATGCAATTACCACGTCCAGGATTTGAACTCGGGTCGACGAGTCCATTTCCTAGGACTTTAACCATTACACCACGCGCTTCCTACACGCTAACCATTATATGAAGAATCTTTGATCTTTATGGAATTGCGTGTATATTCTTTGATCCGTTGGATTTGTGTACGTAAGCAAATGATTCCACTTCCGAGAAATCTTCCGAAATTCCGCTTTTCTTGCAACTTAATCTCTTCACCAGAGAATTGTTCCATAAATGCTGCTGTCCGTCTTTTATGTCTCAAGACTTACGTTTATGAGTGTCCATTTTCTATACCCTGTGTCCAAAATCCTCTTTGGTGTTGTTACAGTAAATAATCTTGGAGTACGCTGGCACCGTGCCAGATTTAAGAGGAATAGAGCTAAGCGGATTGTGTAAGAAGGATCTTCAAAGTAAAACGTTTTCCTGCCTTTAAAATCAGCCTGTGATACCCATGCTTTTAACTTAGCTCATATATCTCATAGCCCTGTTTGAAAAGAAATATCTATCTCAGCAATAAACAGTATATATATATTAGACATGTGCTTAGATATTATTGTTGCGATTCAGAAAATAACGGATTGCTGTAATTTGGTTAGCTGGTTGTTTTTTAACGGCACACTAACACTTATTGGGTTATTTTATGCGTAAGTAAAAAAAAGTAAAGTCGCCCGGGCGGCCTAATGTCGGTATCCGCGAGAGAGTTTATCCCCTTTTCAATAATGCTAGCCAAGGAGATTATTTTAGCGTCTGAGGTGGAGCGCCACACCTACCATCAGCTCCTCACTTTACCGCACAGATCCCTGTGCAACTCATACGCTGAGTTGGCGAGGGCGGATATCGAACTGGGAACCTTGTGGTTTCTAGCCGAACGCTCTACGGATTAAGCTAACCCGGAATTCCCGAATTATACAACGTTGAATCCAGTGAAGGTAATCATTTGCAGTGATTATGTGCGGCACAAGGCCATGAATATTTGTACCTAGTGTGTCTTTACTGTAATATACAGAAATTTATCGCGGAGGATTCGGGATTAGCTGTTGGAATCTATATTCTGAAAGACAAAAAGTCCCCAAAAGACTAGACCAGTTTCAACCAATTTCCTTACTCAACGTAGAAGGTAAGATCTTTTTCGGTGTCATTACTAAAAGAATGCACTGAAGAATGGTTATGTTAATACATCAACACAGAAAGCTGGAATTCCCGGCTTTCCAGGTTGTATTGAACATACCACTATGCTGTGTGACGCTATAAAAACGGCAAAAAATAATAAATCAGCCGAACTTTACGTCATTTGGCTTGACTTGGAAAATGCGTATGGTCCAGTAAGACACCAACTACTTGAGAAAGCAATGGAGTTCTTTTGGATTCCAGAAGACATTAAAAATCTCATTTCAGCGTATTTTAAATGTACATATATGAGATTTCCTAATAATAAATATTCAACTAACTGGCAAACGTTGAATATTGGTATTAGGATGGGATGCGTTATCTCTCCATTACTTTTCGTAGTGGTGATGGAGATGATACTGCGTAATGCCAAAAACAACACCAATAAGAAAACTGTCCCATCTATGAAGGCTTTGATGGATGATGAAACCCTCGTCACAGAATCCGGATTCCATATGAAACAACTGATGAATCATGCCAGAATCCAGAATCATCATCTGATGAAGGCTTTGTTGGCTGCAATGATACTGTGTAAATAGCAGTGATTGTATGAAGATCATCAGACTGATATTGGCACAAACAATTATGACGTCACAGACGTATTTTACAGAACTAAATAACGACCCGTGATTGGAAAAAAAATTACCAGAAATCTGGGAATTATCCGATTTTAATTAAATTTTCAGCGTTGAATTTTTCACACTAGTGTAAGCTGATGTTTTTTTTACTAGTGTATGAGTGAAAATAAGTCTCCTCAGATCATCAGGAATTTCCTGAGTATTCTATCCGATTTCAAGAATGCTGGATAGTCTCAATTCTTCTTCTGATTTCCAGTTCTTCTTGTGGGTAACGTTCCAAGTGCACCAACTACAATTGGTATCACTTTCACCCACATATTCCACATTTTTTTTTTCAGTTCCCTAACAAGTTCTAGGTATTTGTTTATCTTTTCGTTTTCTTTCATCTTCACCCTGTGATCTACCGGGACAGCAAAATCTACCAGTTAACAAGTTTTCTTTTACTTTTTAATCAATACTAGGTCTGGACTTCTGGCTAGGATCAGGTGATGCATCTTTATCTGAAAGTCCTAAAAAAATTAGACTACGTTGAACGTTTCTCTGCGCGGCTCTCAAATAAAACATTGAGTGATGCAATAGGTAATGTGTTAGCGCACCAACTACCACAATACTACTAATCACAGTATTTCGTTACGTGATATGCGTGTCACAAATGAGCACGTGCCAAAATATTAGAATTTCACTTACTCTCGTATTTGTCAAGTTTCTTTAGCCTTTATATTTTTTAAATTAAAAGAAACAGCCATTTTCTTCGGACTTGGACGTGAATTCGTCAGCACGACCTGCTTAAAACGGCCAAAGATTACTTATATCAGTATATTTCCCTTCAGTAAAATGGTTTAAGCAGATGATTAGGTTGGTAAAGATTTTGACCGCGGAAAAATCGATCAAGTTTCGATCACGGCCTGAGGTAGCCTGCAAGGTCTATCTACACTGAAGAACCGTGATACGACAAAACAGTAATGCATATGGATGACTATATATATATATATATATATTATATATATAGAGAGAGAGAGAGAGAGAGAGACAGAGAGAGAGAGAGACAGAGAGAGAGAGAGAGAGAGAGAGAGAGAGAGAAATAAACTATCCCTAAAATATATATTTTATAATAAAGCAGTTATCAATTGACAGAAAAAAAGGGATTTTCACTACCCTACACAAACTCAGACGCAGAGACACTCAAACATAGACATACAGACAGACAGACAGACAAACACACACACATACACACATACGCGCGCGCATATTGCTACTACAATGAAAAAGTTGTAGCATATATATATATGTATATATATATATATATATATATAAGTAAAGTAAAGTCGTCGGGTGGCCTAATATCGGTATCAGCCAGACATTGAGGGAGTCTATACCCTTTTCACTAGCGCTAGACCAAGGAAATTATTTTAGCATATGAGGTAGAGCGCCACGCCTACCATCAGGTCTTCACTTTACCACACAGATTCCTGTGCTACTCATACACTGAGTTGGCGAGGGTCGGTATTGAACCAATAACTTTGTATATATATATACATGTACACTGGGAAATATGTTTTATAATTGTAATGTCTCTGTTTCTGGGTCGTTACGAAGCCCCTATGTCTATCATATTTGTCAAATCGTCTGCTTTCATAATTGTCTGAAAACATATTCTCCCTCAAACATTCACCTCCAGTTACAGGACATTGATATATTCGTGAACAGTTACATGAGGAGAATTGCGCTAGAACCGTAATGGTTATCGTCGTAGAAAACGAGGACGTCGACTCGGGTTCATATATTGGACAAGGCTGTTTGTATTTTTTGTATTGCTAATACTTTTGAGAACGGTATGAACCCAACTATTCTCCCTCCAACTATGGGTAAATATGGGAAAAATAGGACTCTTTAACATTGGTCTGTCCACAGTTTTAGGCAAAGGTCAACTCTAAAGTAAAACCAGTTACACTCCGCTAAAAACACGATATACCCGTATATTGTTCATGCGAAGCAGTAGGATAAATGCATAATACTACATGATGGGCCTTTGTATTTGTTATACATAGACATTTATATAATGGCAAACCCCAACACTTTTTATCATATGAGTGCTAGAAGGTGGTGGCTGAGAGTCCCCATATCCTAGGTATGACGTTAAACTCTAACTAATGTTGAGGTACCAGTGCTGGAGATTTGGGGAATGTGGAGCACCCCTTCATCACCTTAGCCCCCAGGTTCACCCTGACCTGGAGTGGTTGTACATGTTAGAGTTCCATCTATGGGTTAAAAAGAAGAAAATTCGTTCTAAAATGTTTAATTAGAAAAATTGAGCTTACAAAATAACTGGGTACCCATCAAGAATGAATCAAACAAAACGTCTTCGGTATAAAATGACCCAATGGGTTGGCATGCCGTATAACACAACCAACCAAAAAAACAACCACAAATACACACACACACACACGCATATATATATATATATATATATTATATATATATATATATATATATATATATATAATGGCTGCCATTTTGGATTTGGGAAGTCGCAATATATCATTTTATGAGCAAAAAATAATTAAGTTTAAGCCAGCAAATTTTGAAAGTCTATGGTACAAATTTGGCACACATGATTTTTTTCTTGCGGGAAAATGCTGCTCCTAACACACAAACACAGACACACACAAGCTCACCCCCTTACCCTAAAAAAAACCCACATATACATGTTCATATACGCTCACAAACATTCTTGCACACACACATGATATATATATATATATATATATATGTATATGTGTGTGTGTGTGTGTGTGTGTGTGTGTTAGAATATATGTATTTGTTTTTTTTTCGTACATAAGTAATGAGACGACCATACGTCATTTTTTTTAATTATCCATTTTTATAATTATCCATTTTTTGAAATTATATTTTTCTCGTTTAATAATTCAAGAGTCGGTGTTTTTCCTTGGGACATTAAAGTGGCAGATATCAATAAATATACTAATTTCTGTTAAGTGTCAGTCGGCCATGCTTTGAAATTTATTTAAAATTTAAAATTCTTTAGATTTCTGTAGAATTTATCTTACTTTTGCTGAAGTAGACATTTTGTGTATCAAGAGGAATTCAGGAAAATGACACAATATATATATATATATATATATATAATAATATATATATATATATATATATGGTATTTGTTGAAAAGGTGACTTAACGGTGAAACAGGTCACAATGGTTAGTTGATTCAAGATTCACAGTGATAAGGCAGCGATATAACAAATATAAAGTGCTCAATACGTTGGTAGAGGCAAATTTATTATGATAATGGTACACGGTAATAACCTACTCGAGTTTCACCATATAATCAACTGCAATTAATCAATATATTGATTAATCCAGTGGATTTAACCCTGAAGATCCTCATGGTGAAACGCGTGTAGGTTATTACTGTGTACCATTGTCATAATATATATATATATATATATATATATATATATATATATATATATATTGAGCTCTCTAATTGGTAATTTAAATTAACTCTCACTACTAAGTAAATAAGCAATGATCATTTCTCCGGAAATTTGATCTCTCAGTGACCGAAAGATACGTACATTCCTATGCATTTAATAGTTTAAAAACACCAGTCCCCGCATCAGCTGTCAGTGGGCGAGGGGATAAGATATCGGACTACCATGCGGTCAGTCTGAGTTCGACCCTACCCAAGGATAGTTGTGTCTAGCCACACTGAAGAGGCATGATATGCCGAAACAAGTGTCTGTGGATGACTTATTAATATATGCTCCCATAAATTTGGTAATGAGCTCTCTAATTGGTAATTTAAATTAACTCTCACTACTAAGCAAATAAGCAATGATCATTTCTCCGGAAATCTGATCTCTCAGTGACCGAAAGATACGTACTCCTATGTATTTAATAGTTTAAAAACACCAGTCCCGCATCAGCTGTCGATAAGATATCGGACTATCATGCGGTCAGTCTGAGTTCGACATACCCAAGGATAGTTGTGTCTAGCCACACTGAAGAGGCATGATATGTGTCTGTGGATGACTTATTTATATATATATATATATATATATATATATATAATATATATATATATATGATAGGTCTAATTTTCAATGCATATATAGTATCTGTATATTAATATTATTGTCTTGAGTTTTTATGGGTCAGGGGTGGACACCCCTAACCCATTAAAACGCCAGTGACTACTGTAGACAGTCAGTCCAACAAAAATCGTTTTAAAAGAAAGATGGTATTCTTTCGAAATATCAGATTAATAAATGGAACTTAGTACATATTATCCTTTATTTTACACATGTCCCTCCTGCTTTGCATTAAAACAAAAATATATATTATAGGCATATATATATATATATATATATATATATATATATATATATATATATATATATATATATGTATATTATAGACATATATATATATATATATTATTAACATATAATATATATCATATATATATATAATATATATATATATATATATATATATATATATATATATATATATATATATATATATATATATTAATATATATTATAAACATATATATATAATATATTATATATATATATTATATATATTATATATATATACAGATGTATACATAACTGAATTAGACTAATTTGATTTACTAATAAAGAAGCATACGTGACTTCACATCAACGACAACATATATATATATATATATATATATTATATAATATATATATATATATATATATATTTATGTGTTGGTTGGCACTAGTATACTAGAAAAAGTAATAGTTCCAACGTACAGTGTTATTAGAAGAGTGCTCATATCTGTGAAAAGCGTTGATGTTCAATGAGAAATAAAAACAAGATCCGCCAAACTCTAAAGTATCTTTCCCTCTACCTATATACATTGTACAATAATATCATACAAATGTAACGTCCACATTGCATTCAACGCAATAAATAACACGTTCATTATTATTAACAGCATAATTTTAAAAATACATTTAAAAAAATACATTGTATTATTTGCACATAACATACGTAACCAAGAATACCAAACACAAATACGCATATTTATACGCACACACGCGCGTGGAGACAATTATATCATCACAGCCTTCATACATTCCCACGCGCACACGCACGACATCACATACATACGCACAAACAAAAATACGCACACACGCGCGTGGACACAATCATATCATCACAGCCCTCACGCATTTCCATGCGCACGCGCATGACATCATACACATACGCACAAACAAAAATACGCACACGTAGAAGAAAAAAAAAACATTCCACATCACGTAAACACGCATACAGTTTAAAAAAACGCACACATTTGACCATTTACACAATTTCTGTCATTTTCAAAGAAACCGTTTCGTCTTACCTGATGAATGCTTTCAGCAAGAAACCGCTGGTTGTAATACCGTTCCCGTAATTAAATAAATAAAAGCAAAAACTTTTATTTTTTTGATTTCTCATTGAACTATATATATATATATATATATATATATATATATATATATATATATATATATATATTTTTGGTACCATGTTTCTTGGTATGAGGGTGATTCTAAGCTGGTCCTATTCTCTAACTGTAGTTTATTGCAGAGTCCAGGTCCCGTATGAGAGCACAATGTTTAATTTTAATAAACTGAGCAAATTTATTTGTGAATAAAAAGGCCTTAAATACCAGAAGTATCGTGATTATCGAGATAATCACGACACCCTGGTATTTAAGACCGTTTTATTCACACACACACACACACACACACACACACACACATACATCTATATATATATATATATATATATATATATATATATTATATATATATCCGCAGATGTGTAAGTTATATATATATATATATATATATATATATATATATATATATTATATATATATTACGTAGCAAAGTTGTGAGCACACGCAGAGTTATTATCAACAATATTATTGTTGGAGGAGTGGTTGTTGGATCCGAATAACAGTAAATTGAAGGATTGTTTTTGTATAAGGATTCAAGAATTGAAAGAAGTAATTCTTGAATGCTTATTGATCAGCAAATTTCCGTCCTGAACTCTGTAACAAACAATCCTTCAATTTACTGTTATTCGGATCAACAACCACTCCTCAACAATAATATTGTTGATAATAACTCTGTCTGTTCTCACAACGCTACGTAATATATATATATATATATAATATATATATATATATATATATATATATATATATATATATTTACTTCCACATCTGCGGATTTTACACATTATTCCTCATATATATATATATATATATGTGTGTCTGTGTGTCTGTGTGATTTCGTTTATCAGTTTGAGAAATATTATACTTATATGTTCAAATTATTAGTAATCTTAACATTTTTTCATAATATTTACTCGTAGAATTTATGAAATATTTAGCTATTTTTAACGGAACTCACGTAGGTAAACAGTAATTCTAACTGTAGCTAAGAATATAAAAAAGTCATTGGCTGTACTTTTGATATATTGTGTATTTATATAACTTTTTTTTTCTGGGAATTTAATCAAGACATTTCAGTCTGGCTTCATAAGCACTTTCAGTTAAAAAAGCATAAACTAGACATATTTAATCATATTTGATACAATTTAAATGGGCCTCGACATATTTAAAATTCAGTATACAGACTTGAAGACCAAAATCAATATGTCTTTCTATAAAAATGACAACAAAATTAGAGTAACAACGTACATAACTGACTCTTCTCGAAAAAATTATTTGCGAAATTTGTTATCAAATTTTTAAATTATTTTTTACTCTTCCCTTTTTTTTCAGTAGCAAAGGGTTAACTAAAAAGTTTACTAATAAATAAATTTATTTCTCTGAATTTTTGAGATGAGGCTTGATGATTTGTATTATTTTATTATTCGGACTATTGTCCTCTTCTTTATTGTTATCTAGACTATTTGTCTGAATTTCTGAGATGAGGCTTCATAATTTATATTATTTTTATTATTCGGACTATTGTGCTCGTCTTTATTGTTATCTACACGATTTCCTTGAATTTCTGAGATGAGGCTTGATAATTTGTATTAATTTTATTATTCTAACTATTGTCCCCTTCTTTATTGTTATCAACACGATTTCTTTGAATTTCTGAGATGAGGCTTGATAATTTGTATTATTTTTATTATTCGGACTATTGTCCTCTTCTTTATTGTTATCTACACTATTTCTCTCGATTTCTGAGATGAGGCTTGATGATTTGTATTATTTTCTATTATTCAGACTATTGTCTTCGTCTTCATTAATATCTGTACAAAAGGATAAAGGAGTTAGGTTTAAGACATTTCTAAGTGAAGGTTATCACTAGACTACAGGTTCACAGCAGTAGCATAGAATAATAATTAACACAGCTTAACACCTGTACCCCAGCTATGGTTAGTGGATTGAGAACAGGATACCTCCGTGGACTGAATAAAGTTCAAAGTTCTGTGATGGCTCCCAATTACGATAAGAAGGTTACCGATTACCATTCTGTGGTGTGATGGTTAGCAAGTTAGTCTAGCAGCAATACAATTTCTGAATAACGAGTTCGATCCTCGATGTATGCCCCCTATTTGTGACATTGTGTTTGTACGTGTATTCGAATATACGTATTTATTTTTCTGTAAATACTTAATGAGACAACCACACGTCCTTTTTTCAATTATCCATTTTTTAATTATTTGTTTTTATGTTTAACAATTCATGAGTTGGTTGTTTTTCCTTGGGACATTAAAGTGGCAGATACCATTAAATATATTAATTTCTGTTAAGAGTCAGTCATGCTTTCTAATTTATTTAGAATTTAAAATCTTTAGATTTCTGTAGACATAATCTTTCTTTTGCTTTCAGTATTCTAGCCGATCCTAAAAATGATATTGTTTTTATGTTTATTGTGTGATTAACCGTTTTTAATGGGCCTTATCAATTTTCACTTTAAAATGATTCGGCCTTAAATGATTAACCGTTTCGTCTTTGTACCCACGCATCATACACTTACTATTTGTTGGGTCTTATCTATTTTT
>CM042149.1:119696083-119742506 GCA_023376005.1 Doryteuthis pealeii
AAAAAGTTGTATATAATTAAGTTCGAAACGAACGAAAAAATCTGGGTTACGCCAGCTGGTGTAGTGGCTACAATCCCCACCTGTCAGGTTGGCAGTCGAGGTTTCGAGTCAAACACGGAGCAGTCTCCCTTGTCTATACCTTGCTGATGAGACCTAATAGGTCGAAATGTACATACAGGGATTGACATTTTCTCGATTTCTTTAGCCTTACATTTGAACATATATACCCGCCTAAATTCATTAATTATTAACTAATTAATTTTCAAAATTAGGTATAACTTCAATTAAGCACATATCCTCCAAAAATTGTCGGCTAAAAAGACCATATAAAAAATATAAAAAACAAATTGTTTGTTTACTTACTTTCATATTTGTATGTGTATTAATCTTAATGTCAATAATATGATGTGCTATATTTATAAGCAAATAGTGCTCAATATCTTGGATAGAGCATGTATATCTATGTTAGGATAGTGTGGACATGAAGTCAACAGCACTTAGTTACTGGCAGTTTCTCACCTATGCGATTTTCAAACCAAAATCACATAGGCGAGAAAACTGTCACTAAACCAAGAAAACTTTGACTTCATGTCCACTATCCTAACTAGAAAATATATATATATATATATAATTATATATATATATATATATATATATGAAGAAAAAATTTGATCGAAACAGATTAGCATTATCACTTCCATGTGTTTCCTCCCTCTCTCTTTCTGTGTAGCATGTCTTTTTTCTTCTTCTATTTCTTTCTTCGTAATAGAAACAGAATGGTCTATTATTTAGTTGAGGTGATGACACTCATAGGGAATAAGAATTTGGTAGATAAGCAACAACAGATAATAAGGATTTACATTTTTGCATTTCATCTTGGATGATTTGGACGGTCTCATTTTTCACTTGCGCTAGACCAGGGAGATTGTTTTTGCATTTGAGGTGGGGCACCACACGTATCGTCAGCTCCCTATTTTACCGCACAGATCCCTGGGCTATCATAGTTGGCGAGGGCCGGTATTGAACCCGAAACCTTGTGGTTCCGAACCGTATGCTCTACCGACTGAGCTAAACCGGTCCTTAGAAGGGCATGATATATGTAGTAAGGGAATACCACAACACAATAACATCAAACCCTGCCCAGACCTTCATCTGCAGTCGTTGCGACTGTGCCTGTCTATACCGCATATGCCTTATCACCCACAAACATTCCTGCAGTAAACGTGTACTACACTTTTTCGTTCACAAAATCAAGCCATGGTAATGATGATGATTAAAAATGGTGACAAATGTTGCATAGGGGCCAAAGTTGAGTTGTAGTAGTAGTCGTTAGTAGTAGTAGTAGTCGTCGTTAGCTCGAATGAACAACATAAGAAGTTGTTTAGTCACAATGGGGTTGTTTATTTCTTTCTAGGCTCGTGGGTTCTTTTTCAGAGAGTAAGGTCGTAATGTTCTATCTCAAATCACGTTCATGAGGGCATGATATATGTTGTAAAAGATTATGATGCTCCAATCATTAGTTGGTCACCACAATAACCACAAAGATTTCTCTTTGCCTCTTATCACTAATCTGGTTCTTTTACTTAGTGAACACATAAGAAGTTGTTTAGTCACAATGGGGTTGTTTATTCTTCTAGGCTCGTGGGTTCTTTTTCAGAGGGTAAAGGTCGTGAATGTTCTATCTCAAATCACGTTCATGAGGGCCTGATATATGTAGTAAGATTATGATGCTCCAATCATTAGTTGGTCACCACAAATAACCACAAAGATTTCTCTTTGCCTCTTATCACTATCTGGTTCTTTTTTACTTGTGAACAACAAATAAGAAGTTGTTTTAGTCACAATGGGGTTGTTTATTTCATTCTAGGCTCGTGGGTTCTTTTCAGGGAGTAAGGTCGTGATGTTCTATCTCAAATCACGTTCATAGAGGGCATGATATATGTAGTAAGATTATGATGCTCCAATCATTAGTTGGTCACCACAATAACCACAAAGATTTCTCTTGGCCTCTTATCACTATCTGTTTTTTTTTTTGCTTTGTTTTTTTTTTTTTTTGTTTTTTTTTTTTTGTCTTCTTCAGATCAAGCTGAGCCCACGTTTCTGGAGCTGAATTTCTGAAAGTGCCGCCAGTCCCCACCTTCAACTCACAATAATGACAATAACACACATCTCCATCTTCAATTAATCCGGGCACTTGTATCGATTTGACACACTCTGTCTGTCCGTTTTTCTCTTTGTTCATAATACGATCGACGTGTCGTGCGTATGAGCTTGTCTTTGCGAATTTTAAGCTTCCTGGCAAGTTGCATGCTATGTATTTTGCGTCCAAGCTGATCTGATTTTTCTCCCCCTCCGGTTACCCCCCCTCTCTCTCTCTCTCTCTTTTCTCTCTCTTCTACCCTCTGTGTCTCTATCATTCTGTCTCTGTCTGTCTGTCTGTCTGTCTCTCTCTTTCGTTTTTAATTTTTCTCCCTCTGTCGTTCTCTCTCTTCGCTCGTTGACTTTTATATATGCTGAATTACCTCTCTGTCTCATTCTCTCATCTCTTCTCTCTTTCTCTCTTTCTCTCTCTCTCTATCTATCTCCCTCTCTTTCTTTACTCTCACTATTCTTTCTCTCCCTTTCTCTTCTGACTGGTTCTCCATCCCTCTCCCGTATTGTCTCTCTCGTTCGTGCACTTTCTCCATGTCTTGTTCTCTTACTCTGTCTCTTCGCTCGCTGTTCTCCATTTTGTAAGGCTGATCTCTCTCTCTCTCTCTCTTCTCCTCTCTCTCTCTCTCTCTCTCTCTAGCTCTTCCACTCTCTCTTTTCTATTTCTCTTACTTCTCTCTTTCTCTCTCTCACCGACCACAACATCCACTTTCTCTATCTCTCATTAGCCCTTCTCTTTCCCACCGTGTTTCTCTGCTCTCTCTCTCTCTCTCTCTCTTCTCTCTCTCTCTCTGTCTCTCTCTATCCTTTCACTCTCTTTCTTTCTTTCTTTCTTTCCACCCCTCTCACTATCTCTCACTGGATCTCTCCTCTCACTTTCTTTCTTCTCACCAAAACTCTCTTCGCTCTCTCTTTCTCTCTCTCTCTCTCTAAATCTTACTCTCCTGGTCTCTCACTCGGTCACTCACAAGCCCTAGTCTGTCTCTGTATCTGTCTCTGTCTCTCTTTCTCTCAATCTCTCTCTCTCTCACACACATGTGCTCACTGGATTTATTTTGTTCTCTATTCTTAAGACTGAGCTACGTTTGTCTGTCTGTCTGTCTGTCTCCCCTCTCTAGATTTCTATCTTGCGCGCTCGCTATTATTTCTGTTCTCAGTTCGTAGGGTAGAACTGCTTCTTCTCTCTTTCCTCTCTCTCGTCTCTCTCTTCTCTCTCTCTCTTTCTCACATAACACACACACACACACACATACACACACACAAACGCACACAACGCATGCTCTCAATATCCCCTCCGTCTCCCTCCTTCACGTTAACTCACTGTCGCTCGTTCTGTCTCTTTGTCTCTGCCTCTCTCTCTCCCTCTCTTTAAATCACACACACACATCGTTCTCTCACACATCTACATCCCTCTGCTCTCTCTTTCTCTCTCCTTCACGCTAAACTATCTCTCTCTTCTCTCTCTTCTTTCACACACACACACACGTGCTCTCAAAACGCCCTCTATCTGGCTCTCCCCACACGCTCACTCTTTTTCCTCTAGGTCTCTCTCTCTTTCTTTCTCGTCTTCTCTCTCACACACACTCACACCATATATAATATATATAATATATATATTAACGATTTCTCAAAATGTCCTTCTTCTCTCTCTCTTCCTGACGCTCACTCTTTCCCTTTCCCACTCTCTTTAGCTTTTATCTGATTCTCTGTTGCGTACTCTTGTCTTATTCTTTTTCTCTTTCACATGTGCTCTCAACATTCCTCCCCTCTCTATCTCTCCTTCACGCTCACTCTCTTTCCCTGCTCTCTCTCTCTCTCTCCTCTCCTTCTCTCTCTCTCTCTCTCTCTCTCTCACTCCCTCTTTTCTTTCTTCGCTCTTTTCGCTTTTATCATGTTCTCTCTCACTCTTACACTTCCGCTTAAAAATCCTCCTCTTCTTTATTTTCCCCTTACGCTCACTGCCTTTCCTCTACCACGGCCTGTCTCTCCCCTCTCCTCTCTTCCCTCTCTCTCTCTCTCTTTCTTTTTTTTTTGCTCTCTCGCTTTTCTGTCCTCTGTTCGTAAGCTCTCCTCACTCTTACACTTCCCTTAAAAATCCTCCTCTCTTCTTTTATTTTCCCCCTCACGCTCACTGCCTTTCTCTCTTCCGCCGTCTTTCTCTCTCTCTCTCTCTCTCTCTCTATCTCTATCTCTATCTTCGCTCTCTGCCTGTTATCCTGTTTCTCTCTGTTCGTTAGCTCTCTGCTTTTTCTCTCTCACAACATGCTCTAAACATCCCACCCCTTTCCTATCTCTCCCTAACGCTCACTCCCACCACCCCTCTTTTCTCTCTCACTCTCTTCATTCCCCCCTCCCCCTTCGCTCTATAGCTGTTATCCTGTTCTCTGTTCGTAAGCGCACATGCAAATCGAAATCGGATGCCTCCGAAGTCATGTTTAGAATAAATTCCAGCGATTAGGATTATTTTCTGAAATCGAATGAAAAGGAATGGACACTCGATCCTCTATTCATACACGTGTACACGCACGCATACACAGCCACCACTCATTATATTCACAAGGTTGACAATTGAATTTATAAAATCTAATTGATTGAATTATTGACTGATACAGAAGTAGAGAGATAAAGATGAATAGCTTATGTTCGACAAAATAAATAAACATATATATATATATATGACAGTGTTTTTCACTGGTCCTGTGACCCGGTGCTGATTGTGCGACCGCTACTCATGTAGCGTATCTTTAGCAAGACCCTGGTCTAAAACTCAGCATCCATAATTATATAATATATATATTATATATATATATATATATATATAATATATATATATATATATGTGTGTTATAGTGGATGTTTTTTAAAATAGCCAAATACTTTTAAAGATATTAGCGTTTAGGTACTTTTTTAAAATAAATATTATATATTATTATATATATATTATATATATATGTGTGTGTGTGTGTGTGTGTGTGTGAAGAAAAGGAAGTGAATCCGACGGTATATAGTATATTAAGAAAGATGAAAAATCACAGGTTTAAATGATATATATATATATATATATATATATATATATATATATATATATATATTATATATATATATATAATATATAATGAATAGTGAATGAAAAAATGAGAAAAGTATTTGCATGGAAAGGTGCTCAATGCTAATAAAGCAGAGCAGTTTATAATTAATGGTGATATTATGATTTCACACTCATAACTTCAAGTTTCTTGGTAGTCCAATCATCAGATGAGAAGTGGTTGAGATGTCAAAAACCAGTCGTGAAATGGTAAAAATCAAATTGTTTAGCGTTTATATGCAGCGTTTTTCACGCGATGGGAAATGTAAAGCTAAAAATTGTTTTTTTTTTTTTTTAGCTTTACATACACTCACTGTTGTATTGTCTACTTAGCTTATATGTAGTAGTCAGACTTAAGAAAATTACAACACATGTGTATGGTAGAAACTTCTGACTTTATTTCTTTTTACTCGGCTGTGGTGGCGAGCGTTGACAATGGGAATGCCCGAGGGTTGACAATGACTGCTGCTGGGATGGGTAGCGTTGGTGAGGAAAAGGGGACGCTAGGTGGGTCTCACAGTCTCTCATCCGTGACGGGCCGTAGCGGCTCTCAGCTCACTTGTTCTCTGTTCCGAGTTTTCTGTCTGACTAACGGCTCGAATCCCCTGGCCTTTATATTGATAAACACGCCTACGCATCATTATCTTTTGATCTGGTCTTTACATCCGCTAATATGCCTACGCATTTTTATCTTTTGATCTGATAACGGACAGTTGTTATATATTTCTTTATGGAGATAGGATGGATGTAGTAGAATCCGACAGTATAAGGTAGGTAGAAGGATGGTGAACAAGAAATGAAAACTCAAAACAAATCTGACAGTTGATACGTTTCGTCGGAATTCATACGGACATCCTCAGTCGAATGATTTTTATTCAATAAAAATCATTCGACTGAGGATGTCCGTATGAATTCGGACGAAACGTATCAACTCTCAGATTTGTTTTGAGTTTTCATTTCTTGTTCACCATCCTTCATTTCTTTATCTTCTCCCTGCTTCCTTGACCGGAAAACCTCTCTTCCGCTTTCCCTTTCTTTTTAAATATATATTTTTATCCTTCTCTTTGTCCCTCTGCCGGAATCATCCTCTTCCGGGCGAGGACAATACAACATCACGACCAACAGGTGTCCTTATTGGGGGAGTTACCACAATGCTGAGTTATAATCAGCGTATTATACAGTCCAAGCCGAATCACTGTTGATTTGGAACATAGGTTCGACTATTAATTTATTTAGCATAATAAAGTGAAATTATCACTTTTATGATTAATATTCAGAAAGAGGACGCAGATATAAAAGAAACAAAGGCTAAATAAAAGTTAAATACATTTTGAAGAAGTTTCTAAGATGGTAAATGGATGGTGCTATGAAAATTGAACGTACACACCCGACACACACATACATATACACACATACACACAAGCTGCTAAGAGTTTTAGACTTGAAGAGAATTAAACGAAATCTGACATTTTCACACCCAATAAAAAGAGAACAATGTAGTAGTTTTTAGACATTTAGTTTTGCCTCATTTAGTTTCTTTGTTCAATGGTTTATCAATCTTTGTGGGTTATATTCTCTATCTCACCCTCTCTCTCTCTCTCTCTCTCTCTCTCTCTCTCTCTCTCTCTCTCTCTCTCTCTCTATCCATTCATTTCTATCAGTGATCACTTTTGAGGTTAACCCTCTCTCTCTTTTTCTCTCTTTCTCTGTCTGTCTGTCTCTGTCTGTCTCTGTCTCTCTCGTCATCCATCTAATATATATATATATATATATATATATATATATATATATATAAAATGTTCTTGTTCCAACGGGAGAAAATTTAATATTTCATAAAAAGAAGGTCTGCAAAATGTATTATGTTCTCAGAAAATTGTTTAAATTCTTTTTATCTTACATACGCGACACGTGTTTCTGATCTGTTGTCTTCTTCAGGCATTGAATTATTATTTTGGCAGAATATGTCCGATATTTGATAGGCTGTGTGTGTTTCTGCAACTTTTCTATTATAATGGCTGTTTTTAATATATGTGTATATATATATATTAATAACAAGAACCTAAACGCTATATATTTAAAAGGATTTGGCTATTTTTCAAATTATATATATATATATATATAATATATATATATATATATATATATATATATATATGTATGCATAAAGAGATAGCATGTATGTCTATTTTAGAATATATATATATATTTAAAAACTTATCTAAACGCTATATCTTTAAAAGTATTTGGCTATTTTTAAAACATCCATTATATATATATATATATATATATATATATATATATATATATATATATATCCATATTATATATTGTACATATATATATATATATATATATATTTTCGCGAAACCCACCACATTTGGAGAGCTAAAAATCGGAATAACCCCGCCAGTTTTTGGAATTAGAAACTCAATGTTTGGGGATTGTCTAACTTTAACATAATCTCCACCTGGAAAAAAATCAGAAAAATTGAAGTGGGCGGTTGACAATTGTACTTTTTTGATGATTTGACATGGAATTACACCCAAATTAGGCGAAGAAGACACGTTAAACATTGCTGGAGAAGTAAGGATGAACCCATAAGTGACTTTCTCCCGTAGTCAACTAAGCATGGACACTCCAGAATGAGCTGACCAGCAAAAAACTTATATTGATCAGTTCTGGTTAAAGTCATGTGAAATGGACTCGTCGCCCCGAGTTCAAATCCTGGACGTGGTAATTGCATTTCACTTAGCGCTAATACTCTTGGGAAAGGTATGAATCCTACTCTTCCTCTAGCTATGGGTAAATAGTAGGGCAGACTGGGCTCTTTAACCTTGGTTAGTCAACCGGTCTAGGAGAAGGAAAACTCTGAATTCAAACCTGTTGTACTCCACTTAAGAAATTGACCTTGTGTCACATCCTGCTCGTGCGGAGAGGTTGGTAAATATATATATATTGATCAGTTCTGTTAATGGATGTCATGAGAAGGAGATACCAGGACCGATTACTGATTGGGACAAGTGTCGAGAGAGAATCATAGGCATCCGTGCTGTCAGTATGAAAAGATTATGATAATGAATAATGCAATCGTGGTAATAGTTTGAAAAATCTGAATATCACAGGGTTGATATGCCGTTAAAAGTAATATCACACCACGATAGCCTACATGCAAAATGTATGATAAATATGTTGTTTTTTTTTTTAGCCCTATATGGTTTGAAACAAAGTGGGTGTTCCTGGAATAACACTTTTCATAATTGGTTTCAGCTATAATGATGCTATACAAAGACACTAAAGCGATGGTACGCTCACCTGATGGTGACATCGCCGCTGGAGTCCTTCAAGGGGACACACTGGCACCATATATATTTATAATATGTCTAGACTACGTACTCCGAACATCATTAGATACCATAAAAGAAAAAGGTTTCACACTAAAAAAGGCAAGAAGCAGGCGATATCCCGCACAAACAATCACAGATGCGGACTATGCTGATGACCTTGCACTTCTTGCAGATACACCGGCAAAGGCTGAACCACCTGGACCCTGACAAAGCGTCTTGAGAATATGCTAGATGGGAGCTGCACAAGAATGCTGCGTGCAGTCTTGAATAAGTCGTGGAAACAGCACTCCACAAGGAAACAGCTGTACGGTCACCTGCCCCCCATCTCACAAACTATCCGAGTGAGACGGACAAGGCAAGCAGGGATGAACTCATAAGCGACGTTCTCCTGTGGAAGCCAACACATGGACATGCAAGTGTGGGGCGCCCAGCAAGGACATACATTTACCAGTTATGTGAAGATGCTGGCTGCTCCGCAGAGGAGCTTCCAGGTGTAATGAATGATAGGGAGGGTTGGCGAAGGATTGTCATGGATGCCCGTGCTGCGTGCGCGACATGATGATGATTATAGATCCTTGTTTGTATACCAAGGAAATAAACAGGGAAATAGCAGTAATTTTATTAGTATGGGTAGATGTTATTCTAACTGCTTCAAAAACGGAAGCTGATTTAATAAAAATTAAAAATAATTTAAGTTTAAAATTTAAAATGACAGACCTGGGAAGGCTGTCTTGGTTTTTAGGGATACAATTTGAACATAGTGAAAATACAAGGATGGCGGCCAGAAATTAAATAATTACAGAATAAGAACTGAAATAAGCAGGGGTCCTTTGTATATTTATATTATTTGCAGCAAATTTGTGTTTTCAATTGAGTGTTTGGTTGGTTGGTTGTTTTTTGTTGTTGTCATCCTTTCGTCTATTAAAGACGATGGCGTAGTTTCCACTTCTCTTTATCTGCAACTGCGTGAGTGGCTGAACATACCAATTTTTGAATAGCAATCTCTGGTGCAGTGACTGCAAAGAAACAGTGATGCTTGCTGGAGTTGCAGTTTCTCTCCTTCTTTCTGGCTCTCTTTTCTGTAATGGCTACTTTCCTCCCTTTTTCACTTCTTTTCGTCCCTTGTTTGACGAGGAGGCGCCAGGTCGCTCAGTCTTCTGCATAAGCCTCCCATGTGTTGGTGTTGATGTGGCATGTCTTCATGTTCTTCTTGAAGACATCTTTAAAGCGCAGGCGTTGTCTCCCTACCGGTCGGATGCCTTCTACTAATTCGTCATACAGTAGGTCTTTGGGGATGCGGCCTTTGTCCATCATCCTGACGTGACCAAACCAGCACAGGTGTGGATCATTTTATACCGAATACGCTTTGTTTTATTCATTCTTGATGGGTACTCAATTTTTTCAAAACATTTTTTCTATTTAACCCGTAGATGAGACCCTAACAGGTACTACCACTCCGAGTCAGAGTGGACATGGGAGTAATGTTAACGAATGTGGACACATTCGCCAGAGCTCCAGAACTGGAACTTCACCATATAGAGTTTAACATCATACCAAGGAACTTAGGCCACTCATGCACTGCCTTCTAGCGTATATATGATAAAAAGGGTTGGGTTTTGCTATGAGGGCAATAGTTTTGGGACAATCATATAGGTGCTAGGGCTTGATAAGGTCAGCCTAGTATTGGCGAGGCCTCTTCGACTCCCTGTCTATCCAAGGTAAATGCGAAAGTGGAGTGTTGCATGTAATGAACTTTTCAGCAACCAGGGTTCCATCCTTAAGCATCACGGGTCTCCGGCCACGGCTAACGGGTTGTCCAATTGGCGGGTCTTACACCTCTGCAGTGGTGCAGCCGGTGTATTCTCTTGCTCCAGCTGACAGGATCACTTTTCAATTGGGACTACAACTTAATTTTACTTCTTTCATTACAAAGAAGATGGCGAAATATGGGGTACCAGATGATAATTGAACACATTTACAATGGTCTTTGGGCTAGATTATTGCATCATTCTTGATGACCATGCAAAATATCAAGAGGAAACTCGCAAGACTGGAAATATGGGGTATCCGATGAGAATTGAACCCACGAATAATGATCTGATGTACTAAATTATAAACCATTACACCATTCTTGATGATCATGCAAAATATCAAGAATAAGGGCTTAGTTTTTTCACAAGACTAGAAATATGGGGTACCCGATGAGAATTGAACCCACAAACAATGATCGGCCGTGTTAGATCAGTCGGTAGAGCGTTCGGCTAGAAATCACAAGGTTCCTAGTTCGATACCGGCCCTCGCCAACTCAGCGTTATGAGTAGCACAGGGGTCTGTGCAGTAAAGTAATGAGCTGATGGTAGATGTGGCGCTCCACCTCATACGCTAAAATAATCTCCTTGGTCTAGCGCTAGTGAAAAGGGTATAGACTACCTGGTTGATACCGACATTAGTCCGCCCCGACGACTTTACTTTTACTTACTTATCGTAAGACTAGAAATATGGGGTACGCAATGAGAATTGAACACATTAACAATGGTCTGCTGGACTAGCTTATTAACCATTGCATCTTTCATTAAAGAAATTTTGGGTATCCGATAAGAATTGAACCCACGAACAATGATCTGAAGGGCTAAATTATAAACCATTACATCATTCTTGATGATCGTGCAAAATACCAAGAATAAGGGTGTAGTTTTTTCACAAGACTTGAAATATGGGGTACCCGATGAGAATTGAACACATTAACAATGATCTGATGGGCTAAATTATAAACCATTACATCATTCTTGATGATCGTGCAAAATACCAAGAATAAGGGCTTAGTTTTTTCACAAGACTAGAAATATTGGGTACTCGATGAGAATTGAACACGTTAACAATGATCTGCGGGACTAGCTTATTAACCATTGCATCATTCTTCATGAAAGTCTCCAGAAGTTGAAAACCGGTTAAATGGAAGAATGTTTGAAGGGAAATATACGAAACTTCTCTCAGAGGCCGGGGGATTCTTTACCTTATCTCTGCTTACTTTGTACAGCACACATTAAATCGTGATATCTTGTAAATAATTATTTTGTTAGCTTTTATATTTGTCAGATTTACATCATACCGATGCTGGCTTGATATCAAACGTGCCCTGAGGTTTCTCCCGATGCTCTTTATGCTGTAAAAGCTGCCAAAGATTGCAGCTTTTATATCATAAAGACCATCGGGAAGCGCCTCGGGCCAAGTTGCATATCAAAACAACATCGGCATGAAAGCAATTTTGCTATTCATGTTTTCTAACCCCTAAGACACAAAGGAGAAATCCTTATTTAAGACGCAGATGTTAATTGACGCTATTATTGTGAGTATTTATTTACAAGGGGTACACAACTTCTATCAGAGGTCACTTACAAGGTCGCGGACAGAACAGAACTCAATCGTAAATAAGAAATTATACACACACACACACACACACACATATATATATATATATGTGTGTGTGTGTGTGTGTGTGAGAGAGAGAGTGTAGAAAAGATAAATAGATAAATGAAAGAAAATGTTGAATGGATAAAAATGGTTTAATGAAATGTCTACACGTGTTTCGGCCGAGAGTTTGTCCTTGTATACGTTGTATTCTATTACTATTATAAATATAAAATAAAATAATAGTAATAGAAAAATATAACATTTTTAAGTATACAGAGAAACGGGCTTTAATTACGGCAAGATATTTGATATTTAACGTTTAAAACGGTCAAAATACGGAGAATTTGGAAGTTGTTTGAAAGGGATTTTTTAGAAAAATTTCAGACGGAGAATAAATAAATATTTAGTGACACTTAGGGTTTGAGGATAAAGAATATTTGTAGCGAGATGGTGAATATCCTGAGTTTTGCGAGGACTACTATTAGAAAAGGAGGAAGACGAAATAAGAGATAGTAAAGGCTAAAAAAAGTGAGGAACATAAAACGGTTTGTCGGGAATTTGACCGGGGCGTGACCCCCCCCCCCCCGAATGGAAAATTGAAAGCCAACCGGAAGTTTCGGGTGTTGACCGGGACCGGAAGTCACGTGGTCACGAGGAACAACGAGAAAAATACCGCCCTCATTTTTGCTTTCCGAGGCCTAGGGGACGGACGGGCCTCTGGTCCCTAGAGTGGGATTACAGTAATTTAACAGTGTCCTCTCTCTCTTTCTCTCTGCCTTTCCTCCTCTTCCGATACAACCCACGAGTCTAGCCTGGAAATAAAAGCTAAGCAGCTTGTGACGATATATTTCTCGCGTTGTACTTTTTTTATCGACAAGATGACCGCCACGTGCCGAACACCTTTTTAGTGTCGTGAATTTGGAGGCACGTTGACAAGACCCGCTATACAACAAATATCGCTTTTGGTACTGTGGCCATATATCGCTATTAGAACGTTACATATATCCGTTTTGGTACCATGAATATACCACCACGTTACATATTCAGCGATGAGTAACATTTATAAAAAGGGGAATTTTAAATTTTCGTAAATATATTATAAACCTGCGTATGAAAGTAAAAAGCTGAGTTTATGTTATTATTATACAATTATATTTGTTTACTAATTTAATAAATCTTTGGATAACTATTGTTGACTTTGGTAAAATGAACGTACATGTGTTTATCTTAGTATTTTATTTTATTTTATTTCTTATTTATTCATTTATTTTAATTATAATATTAGTATTCATTGTTAAAAAATGGCCATCACTTAGATAGAAAGTTTTCAACGTGTGAATAAATATTCCGCACAGTGTATTTAATGGTTTTTTGTTATTGATTTCTAAGTAGAAACTTTTATAAGTGTTTTAAAATGTTAATGAGATGTTTTATTTTGGGTGCGTTGCAAAGCTTCACTTTAAGTTCACTCAAACGACAACACCAAGTTTTTTGGTCGAATTTAATGTTTAAGGTGTTAAAAATAAATTACATATCTATTACTACCATGCTATGATACTATTTTTCAACGAAAACTAAAATGTGACCTTAAATAATTGATCTAACTAATTTTAATTCGTTTTTCAACTCAAAAGGAGTGTCTTTTGGGGTGTGCCTATGATATACATATCAAACTTGAGTAACGGTGATGTAGTCTCTTAATTTTATTTTTACATTTTAACCTACTCTTCTATTATGCCATTGTATTATGCCGGTGTAAATGAAAAAAAATGTCCTTATGTAACAAGATCACAAAAGGGGTGCCTAAAGGTCATATGATCTGATTCATGTTTACCCAGGCATTTATAGATGACCAGCCTAGTCTAACTCTATATTATTGTAACTAGCAAAATTATGCACCCTCCGGGTGCAAGTATTTAAGTTTTAATGTAATAAAATATTGTATTAAATTAGAAAGGCTAATGAAACTAAATAAGAATACAGATAAAAAGATTTGAAACAGAGGGAGTATAATAAAAGTTTGAAACAGAGGGTATAATAAAAAATGGAACAACTGAAACTTACTCTTCCATTACTCTCGTCTTTCATTGTTATTTTTTCTAATTTTAAGTATTTAGTTAAAAGAGGAAGTAAAGAATAAAATGACAGTTATTTTTCTTGTTAATGGATTTCATTTAAGATTCATTGAAGAGATTTTAGCTTATATTCATTAAAATAAAACCAAACAATTAGAAATCAATAATACTAAGCACATATTTTTTAAATTCGATTTTTAAATATTGATATGCAAATTAGTCTTCCCGTTCACTCTGTAAACCGCTATTTTGTTGTATATATAAATATAATTGCATGTTGTCAGTATGTAGATCCGGCCCACGCCGGGGGTCCAGTGGCTTCGGCCCTGGATCTTTACGAGTTAATAGCGTCGATCCCAGGGGGCCATCCCCCCAGGCAACACCTGCCCCCTCGATTTAAAGGGGTAGGGCTGGGTTTATTGCCCAGCGCCTAAGGCGCCACCCTTGAGGGGGAATGCCGACGGGATCGACGCAATTTTTCACCTGCCACTCCATGAGCTTCGTTTTGTGGGTGGTCTCACGTTAATAGGGACTTTGTGCCTGACCCGTACAAGTGGGGTACGCGGTAAATACTATGTAGACATAGTTAACAGTATTAATAATGTAAGACAATTTTATTAATATTTGAGGTTTAAATAAAAATAAAATCATGGAGAATGTGATGTCAATAACTAAGAGAATTGTGACTTGAGTAGGAATATAGTTTCGGTTACAGTCAGAAAAACACACAATCTCCATTATAATAAGATATCATATGTAAATAGAGTAAATTGATGATAAAAAAAAACTAAGAAATGAAGCATCAATTATAAATAATTGGTTTATTTTACGTTTACCCTTAATTATTGACAAATTCATTTTTGTTTCAATGAAATATTATTTGTTTCTGTTAAGTAACTAGTTTTTCTGAAAGTCTTTGTGCGCAATACTTAATTTCTGTTTGCTAAAAACTAAAAATGAGAATCTTTCCGAGCTTTCTGGTCAGCCTATTTACATTTTTTACGTTACAAAAGACTAAGACAGATTTTTAAAGCCAGTGCAATTTCGCTTTTGCCCTCCCTTAATAATCGACCTGGATTTTTCAACATATCACCGTTTTAGCTAAAATAGTTTTAAATAGCTACAAAATACCAGGCTTTATTTAATTAATTAAACATTCCCACTTTGTTCCCTTTGTTCTCATAAAATCAGTCCATTAATACTTTTTCTCGTCTTTTGTTGAATGCATTTCTTCGAGTTACGTCACGCGTCATGACATCTTCGCGTGTGCGGATCGCGGCTTGTCTTTCAAAAAATATAACGCTGGACAAATTCAGTTACAAACTTTTTATAAATATTTTTCTAACTCCTGTCATCTACAAAACATCCATCAATTTCTTCACCCCATAATATATCCTGATGTAGGTTTAAATAAACCGAAACATTTAAGCGTCGATGAATAAATTCATCTTATTTTTGGAACACTTCGTTTTTCAAATTTCTTAATATTGTCGGATTTATTTCCACATTTACTCCCATATATATATATATATATATATTATATATATATATATATATATATATATATATAATATACTAAGCGTGTTGGTAGATCCTTGCGGAGAGAAAAAAACAGCAGAAAGCTTGATTGTAAAAATATACTACCAACATCAACCAGGAAGAAAAAAAAATTTTGAAAAAAGAAAGGACCAAGATATTCGTACCAACAAAAAATGATATATTGGTACAGTATTTGGCCAAAAGAAAAAACAATTTATATGTAGATATATGTATATAAGATATATATATATATTCATATAACCGGTAGGAGAAAGCTAATAAGTAAAACGTGCTCGATACCTAAGTAGAGCCAAATAACAAAGATAATCTAATGAGTCAGACGAACCTACTATTAGTTTCGCATAAAGCTCTTCAGGGCTCTACTTAGGTATCGAGCACGTTTTACTTATTAGCTTTCTCATAGCGGTTATATGAATATATATATATCTTATATACATATATATATACATATAAATTGTTTTTTCTTTTGGCCAAATACTGTACCAATATATCATTTTTGTTGGTACGAATATCTTGGTCCTTTCTTTTTTTCAAAATTTTTTTTTCTTCCTGGTTGATGTTTGGTAGTATATTTTTACAATCAAGCTTTCTGCTGGTTTTTTTTCTCTCCGCAAGGATCTACCAACACGCTTAGTATATTAAATATATATATATATATATATATATATATATATATATATATATATATTAGATTATCTTTGTTATATATATATATATATATATATATATAATATATATATATATATATATATATATATATATATATATATATATCAGAATGGAATAATTTCTGAGATATTTTATTCATTATTAAATCTTCCAGATTTCATTATACAAGTGCGCAGATTCGTGTACATAAGAGACATTATGTATTGACGTTTTTTCCCGCCAAGAAAACACGCAGGAGAATACAATCGAACTGCAGCAATTCATCTAAAGAAGATACATCAAATTCGAAAAGCCGAAATCTCTGTGCAATTCTCGCGGCCATTGCATACCTGCTGTCTAGATCTTAGCAATCCCATAGAGTTGCAAGTCGCAGAAGTGCTTTTCCAATCCCTCACGACAAGCGATAGAATGTTCGACATGCACGAAGCGGTCTCGGGAATTGTCTTATTGCCGAGTCCGTCTCGCTCGGCGCGCAGGCCGCTGCGTGTAGCGTCCAGTTTACAGCTTCTGCGCACATTCTACGCACGCGTCTACCCCGCCTTGCTTAAGTCGACAGGCGTGACCTAATCCAACAGATAGATTAATGTGTTAGCTGAGTGTGGAGAGTGGCGGGAAATTTGCTTGCCATAATCAGGTGGTTTTCACAATCTAAGCGGACTTCCTCTTTGATTTTTGCTTTCTGACAGCGGTTGCTGTGTCGATTCTCGAGCGAAAAGTCAAATTAATGTTTGTCTACTTTCCGGAAATGCAGTGGTTTGGCCCAATTATGCGTCTGCGCAGATGGGAGATATGACATAGAGGGCATTTAGGTAAATGCATTTGTAGATATAATATTATTTAGACGGCAATATTGATAAATCTACGAATGTATAAGTTGGAGTCAGATGGTTATATATTATATATATATATATATATATATATATATAATATAATATATATATATGTGTGTGTGTGTGTATGTATATATATAATATGTCTGTATATTTATATGTATGTATATATATGTATGTATATATATGTATATATGTATATATATATATATATATGTGTGTGTGTGTAGAATAAAACAAAAGGCACATCTCCTGTTTAACAATTTTATTTATTTATTTTATCTTTTCTAATTTTCTGGCCAACTTTTTAATGTTTGGGTGGAATTGGTGGATAAGTCGACCAAAGTTCAGTTCCCGAAGAAGCTTTATACATAAAACAATACAAACCATCCTTAAACAAAATTAATTTCCAATACAGTACACACATTCTAAAATGCCTATAACACCTTTCTCACCAATTCTTTTCCTACCAGCCTCCACATTAATATAATTTTTTTAAAAATTGGAATACACCACCAATGATGATGGCACTTCGAAATGCTGAAAGTACTCGGGAACTGAACGTTGGTGGACTTATCCACCAATTCCACCCAAACCTTAAAAAGTTGGCCAGAAAATTAGAAAAGATAACAAAATAAAATTGTTAAACAGGAGATGTGCCTTTTATTTAATTCTACATGTATAAATGAAAGAATGCTGCCCAAATACACACACACACACACACACACACACACACACACACACACACACACATATATATATATATATATATATATATATATATAGAGAGAGAGAGAGAGAGAGAGAAAGAAAGAGGGAGAATGAGAGCTAGAGAGAGATTAAGACATAGATGGATATGTAAACTCTGATATATATATATATATATGTAAACAAGGTTTGTTTAGAATGGCTTTTTGCCGATAATTTTTGGGAGAATAAGTGCTTAATTGGAGTCGTACCTAATCTTGAAAATTAATCAATTAATAATGAATTAGGCGGGAATACCTATTAAATGTATGGCTAAACAAATCGAGAAAAATCAATCTCTGTATGTACATTTCGGCTTATTAGGCCTCATCAGCAGAGCTATAGATCGGAAGACCGCCCTGTGCGTGATTTGAAACCGGACTGCCAAGCTGACAGGCCGATCTCATAACCCCTACACTAAACGGACCTCTTAGATTTTATGATTTGTTTAGAGTAGGTTAATATTCCTCTTCTAGTGACTTTTTATTACACGACGATATGATAAGTTGTAAACAAGGTTTGTTTAGAATGGCTTTTTGCCGATAATTTTTGGGAGAATAAGTGCTTAATTGGAGTCAGACCTAATCTTGAAAATTAATCAATTAATAATGAATTAGGCGGGAATACCTATTAAATGTATGGCTAAACAAATCGATTTTATCTGTTTAACAATTTTCTCGATTTTCTTCGGCATAAAATGACCCAATAAGGGTTGACATACTGTAAAATCCAACCAACCAACCAACCAACCAACCTATTGAATACGAATGATTTTCCAACAGATCTATTTTATGCATAGACGCGGCCTGCTGTTCCAGCAACTAAACAGCATATGATGGTGAGGCTCCAGTCCCGATTGATCTATAACAAGAAAGCGTATTGTAGCAAAAGGACGAGAGAATTAGGCACTGTTAATAAATGAAATACTAATTAAGATTAAATAATGATTATTTACTAACCATTGCGAATATAGCACATATAACTAAGGGAATTATAACGTTGGTGACGTAGTTTCAGTTACAGACAGAGAGGCACATAATGTCCATTATAATAAGATTTGGAATTAATTGTGAAATAAATTCATCAAAAGAGTTTTACTCGATGTCAAGCATAATGGACTCTCAAATCTCCTTTTAAGTGAGTGGCACTAAAACTGTTTTTTTTCTTTTATGCGTGGAACGTTTCAGTCTTCAGTCTTTTGTGACGTTGTAAATGAAGTCATCAAACCGCATAAGATTTTCAGGTGACAATAAGGTGAAACTGATAAATACTGTTACAAATCTTGATCTCTTGTAAGATGAAAAAAAAAAAGAATATACCTTGATGTCGTTGTTTTTTTTTATATATTTTCTTTTTTCTTTATTTATTGTTTATTTATTTATTTTTTTAATTTTTTTATTTTTTTTGAGAAAAAGTTGACAAAGCCGGTTTTGTTCTCTGACATTAACAAGAAAATCACAGAAGTTAGATTCTCAATAAGTTTAAAAAAAAAAAAAAAAAAATAAAAAAAAATACAAATAAAAAATTTTAAAAAATAAAGAAAAAATAAAAGAAAAATGTTGATATTTTAATGATTCAAAGTCGGGAACTGAAAGAATAAATAAATTGGTAAATTATAAAGAATTGCGTGTCAGACGGAATCAGTCTGAGAATGGTCGGTCGTTTAAATAGAAATTATCGGTGTTTTTTTATTTGTTTGTTCTTTCTGTATTTTTTGTAAAAGTGTCTCTGAAACCGTTCTATGACTCTACAAGGATTAATGAAAGTCTGATATAAGAAAGACGCTCCGAAAATCATGCCTTCGAAATATTTCCATGGGAATTTCAATAGACACAGAAAACACAAAGAACTTACACACCTTTTGCAGTTACCATAAGGGCTTTGACCAGTGTACTCAATGTGGTGTAGTTCATGCGTTTTTGTGCACCTTTCCTGGTTCGTCGGAATGATGTTGTTATGAATAGAAAATCGATATTGTTATAGGTTGCTATTTGCTATTTCATTTTACGCTCGATATTAGGGCATTGAGAGATTGCATCAGATACTAATTGCTAAACGTAACGATTCACATCCCTTATTTTCAAAGAACGATGTGAAACTTTTTGTGGACCTTACTGGCTTTTTCTGAATGATGCTGTTTTGGATAGAAAATCTATACTGCGATGGTTTGAATTTTTTTGAACCTCAGGTTCATTAATTTAAAAAAGTCTCATAGAAGACCTTGAAGTGCTCGACCTCCAGAAAATGTCCACAATGTGAGCAAATCTCTTTTGTCAACCTTAAAAACCTTAGCTGGTCCAAGCCATGATCGAAACTGATTATATCTTAAAAATAGGTAAACAAAATAGAAAGAAAAAAAAAGAAGGAAGAATGAAAGGAAGGAGACTAAATAAAGAAAGCAATACATAAAAGTAAACAAAAAAGAAAGAAAATAAAGAAATAAAGAAAGAAAGAAAGAAAGAAAAAAAAGAATCTAAATAGGACAAGAAGGGAAACTAAAGAAAGAAAGAAGACAGAAGAAAAAGAGAAAGAAAGAAAGAATCTAAATATGACAAGAAGGGAAACTAAAGAAAGAAAGAAAGACAGAAAGAAAAAGAGAAAGAAAGAAAGAATCTAAAAAGGACAAGAAGGGAAACTAAAGAAATAGATAAAGACAGAAAGAAAAAGAGAAAGAAAGAAAGAAAGAATCTAAATAGGACAAGAAGAGAAACTAAAGAAAGAAAGAAAGACAGAAAGAAAAAGAAAAAGAAAGAAAAAAAGAAAGAATCTAGATAAGACAAGAGGGGAAACTAAAGAAAGACAGACAGAAAGCAAGGCATGAAAGGAAGCAATAAAAGAAATGGTATATAAATGGGGGGGGGGGAGAGTTCTCGGGTATATATATATTTACCAACC
The DNA here is from genome assembly GCA_023376005.1 of Doryteuthis pealeii. Lineage (NCBI taxonomy): Eukaryota > Metazoa > Mollusca > Cephalopoda > Myopsida > Loliginidae > Doryteuthis > Doryteuthis pealeii. The sequence goes on from CM042149.1 coordinate 119,716,851, forward strand.
CCTCACAAGGTCAATTTATTAAGCGGAGTTTAACACATTTGAATTCAGAGTTTTCCTTCTCCTAGACTGGTTACCTAGCCAAGGTTAAAGAGACCAGTCTGTTCTACTATTTACCGATAGCTGGACGGAGAAATGGATTCATACCTTTCCCAAGGGTATTAGCGCAATCTGAAATGCAAACAGGTTCGTCGAGGAATTGAACTCGGGTCGACGAGTCCATTTCCTACGACTCTAAACATTAGTCCACGCGCCTCCTTATCTCGGGTATATAATAGAGATAGATTGATAGTTAGATATATAGATAGAGACAAACAGACAGACACAGATAGATTAGAAATGATAGTTGATGATAGGCAGTCTTGCTTGGTAACTTCCGCTTACTGCTGGTTCCTGCTAACTGCTTCTACTTTGGCCGCCATCTTTCTCGGGCTGACTTCTATTCAGGGCTTCTGCTGAGGGTTGATTTTCTTTGTTAATTCTTCTTATTCTGGACATTGCTTGCTTTAACATTTAATTAATACTATACGACTTGGTTGTTTCTTGATCAAGTTTTATTTCCCCAGCCCATGATTTCGCCGCGGGTGAGTAGTCAACTTTAAGAGACATCCTTTCTCCAAGGGTGCCGGCTCGCTTCTGACTAACTAAACTAAAATTTATTACACGCATCCAATTGCGCGCTTTCTACCGGAAGGTCAGTTGGGATCATCTTCATGTCAATCATAATCCCAACGACTATGGAAAATTACCCACCCCCGATTTTAAATCTAACGAACTTAAAAACTCTAACTACAGGTACGTTGATAATTTATGACTGCTAATAAATTATGTAACACAGGTCTAAGTTACTTGCACTACATACGTGCCAATTTAAACTGAGGGACGTTTTTCGGCCAGTATGGACGCCATTTTGAATCCACTCGTTTCATTCAATAGAAGAGCGCCTAATAATCTTCGAAACCCAAACGGTATTAAATGTACTGCACGTGATATTCTTGATTTTCTTGGCGTTTTCTGTGCTACTTTTGTATACACTGTGAGTTTTTGGGAATTATAAATATCTTTCTATTTATTGAGACTGATGATTGATTCATTGGTGAAGCAATGATTGGCTTAGCTGCATTCGGAAACCTAAAGATTAATCCGACACGATGGATTAACGATTGGACAGGACACTCCAATGACCTTGACCCTTTAAAATGTTAATCCTGAATTTTCGAACTAAAAGCTATTTCAATTTCCATGTGTTTCTTTTTCCTTTTCTTATTTCATATCGTATATATAATTAGAAACTATAATTACAAGACTGACTTCGGTTGAAATTATCCAAAAGCTGGAATACTGGAAAAAGCAGCCTATCAACCAACCAACTGTTTTCTTTCTTTTCTTTTTTTCTTCTTTGTTTCCCTTCTTGTCTTTATTTAGTCTCCTTTCTTTCTTTTGTTCATTAATTCTTTCTTTCTTTCTTTTCTTTCTTTCTTTCTTTCTTGTTTCCTTTCCTGTATTGCTTTCTGTCTGTCGTTCTTTCTTTCTTTAGTTTTCCGTTTTGTCTTTATTTAGTCTATTTTCTGCCATTATTTCCTTATTTTTTCTTTTTTTGTGTTTTTGTTTATTTCCTTCATTTGTTTCTTTCTTTCTTTCTTTCTTTCTTTCTTTCTTTCTTTAGTTTCCCGTTTTGTCTTTATTTAGTCTCTTTTCTACCATTATTTCCTTATTTTTCTCTTCTTTTTTGTTTTTGTTTATTTCCTTCATTGCTTTCTGTCTGTCTTTCTTTCTTTCTTTCTTTCTTTCTTTTGTTTCCCTTCTTGTCTTTATTTAGGCTCCTTTCGTTCTTTCTTTTTTATGATTTCTTTCTTTTTTTCATTCATTAATTCTTTCTTTCTTACTTTCTTTCTTTCTTTCATGTTTCCTTTCCTGCATTGCTTTCTGTCTGTCGTTCTTTCTTTAGTTTCCCGTCTTGTCTTTATTTAGTCTCTTTTCTTCCATTATTTCCTTATTTTTTTCTTTCTTTTTTGTTTTTGTTTATTTCCTGCCTCGCTTTCTGTTTGTCTTTCTTTCTTTTTTTCCCTTCTTATCTTTATTTAGATACTTTCTTTCTTTTTTTCATTCTTTCTTTTTTGTTTCCTTTACCTTGCTTTATGTCTTTCTTTCTTTCTTTTGTTTCCCTTCTTGACTTTATTTAGGCCCCTTTCTTTCTTTCTTTTTTAATTTATTATTTCTTCTTTTTCATTCATTAATTCTTTCTTTCTTCTTTGTTTCCTTTCCTGCCTTGCTTTCTGTATTTCTTCTTTATTTTCCCATCTTTTCCTTATTTAGTTCCTTTCTTTCCTTCTTTCCTTCTTTTTTCTTCTTGTTTTTTGTTAATTAGCAGCCTTGCTTTCTCTTTGTCTTTCTGTCTATTTCCCTTCTTTTCTTCGTTTAGTCTCCTTTCTTTCTTTCCTTCTTTCTTTCTTTCTTTCTCTTCTTTTTTGTTTCCTCTCCTGCCGTACCTTATGTCAGTCTGTCTTTCTTTTGTTTCCCTTCTTGTCTTTATTTAGATCATTTCTTTCTTTCTTTCGTTCTTTCTTCCTTTCTTTCTTGTATTATTTTTATAGAGAGATTACATCAGATTCTAATAATAAAAAATCTTAAAGTAGTGATTCACAGCCCTTATTTTCATGGAATGATTTGATATTATTAAACAAGAATGCCAGCACAAGAAACAACACTTAAATTCAGATGATGGTCAATTTATTTTGATGAAATTTCTGAAAGTACTGGGTTGGAGAGAGATACGTCTTAAACGGTTTAACTAATTTAATCTAATTTAAAATTTATTGAGCCATTTTATGCTGAATAACAAACATGCTCTCCAATGGCATACATCATTTTAAAAAGATTGCTTGGTTAGATTTTACGGCATTCCAACCCTTGTTGGGTTATTTTATGCCAAATACATTATGTTTTATTCTTTTTTGTTGGGTATTCATAACTGAACTGTTTAACCTGGGTATGCCAACTGGTCTAACATAAAGAACCCTCTGGATAAAAACCTGTTAAACTCTACTTAGAAATTGACCTTGTGCCATATCCTGCTCTGGGGGATTAGTTGGTTGGTTGTGTTGCATACTGGCCTCGAATTCACGCCGCTAAATTCGTGTATGTTAGTAGCGGATATCGTCACTAACCCACTAGCCATGTATGCTAGTAGTCAGCTATTGAACTTCAATAACAACAGATACGCGTATACAAAAGATGACTCTTCTTTATTTTCTTCGGTGTGTGGTAGGTGAGTGGCGGGCAGGGAAAATGACACTACGACTACTTATGTGGTGGAAGGTGGTGGGCGAGCCTCACTGCTCGCTAGCAGCGCCCGACCGTATCGACGGTCAGACCCTTCTGCTTTCTTCACCGTCTCTTCGGGTCTCTCCTCGGGTCTCTCCGGGTTTGCTTAAGTACCGACGACCGCCCACACATTCTTTTGTTCCTTGACCGGAAGTCCTTTCTCTTTGTTCAAATTAGCGTTTGTCCAGATGAGTCCTTTGTCACACCTCTTTTGTTATACTAAGATTTCTGTCTCGCCTATCTATTGTTTTCCTTGTTCAATTTTCCTTTGTCTTTTCGACTTCCCGCGCAAAACAAACAGTCAATCTGCAACAGTTGGATTTTACGTCATGTCAACCCTTGTTAGTGTATACCGAATACATTTTATTCATTCGTTATGGACATTCAACTTTTTTCAAACTCAGTTTGTTCTTAAACACATTTTTAATACTCATTTTTATTCTATCTAACAAATAGATTGGACTCTAACAGGTACTACCACTCCGGTTCAGAGTGGACCTGGGTGAAATGGCGATACAGTGGTACTCCACATTCCACAGAGTTCCAAAATTCGGACTTCATTACTAGATGCATGTTAACGTCGTATCCAGGACACGAAAACCCTCAAACACCGTATTTTAGCACATATATGATAAAAAGAGAGAACTCAAAGGCCGAGAACTTTTCAGCACTTTCTCATAAATTGATACATTTACGATTTTAGGATGAAATATCCCAATGTACATGGATGACGTCAATATTTACCTCCTTAAAACTGATAGAAGATTGATAGATAGACAGATGCCATTACTTTTTTAGTGAGGCCGATATATATATATATATATATATATATATATAATATATATATATATATATATATATATATATTATATGTATATATATATATATATATATATATATATATATATATATATATTATATATATATATATTAAGAAATTTGAAAAAACAAGTGTTCCAAAAATGAGATGAATTTATTTATCGACGCTTAAACGTTTCGATTTCTTTAAACCTTCATCAGGATGTATTAAGGGCTGAAGAAATTGATTGATGTTTTATAGATGACAGGAGATAAAAAATCTTTATAAATTTTGTGTTTGTTGTTGTTGTGTAACTGTATTTGTTCAGCGTTATATTTTTGAAAGACGCTGAACAAATACAGTTACACAACAAAAAAATATTCAAAAATATTTCTTATCTCCTGTCATCTATAAAACATCCATCAATTTCTTCACCCATCCTGATGAAGGTTTAAAGAAACCGAAACGTTTAAGCGTCAATAAATAAATTCATCTCATTTTTGGAACATTTGTTTTTTCAAATTTCTTAATATTGTCTGATTTATTTCCATATTTACCCCAATATATATATATATATATATAAACCCCTCCGCACGAGCAGGATGCGACACAAGGTCAATTTCTTTAGCAGAGTTTAACAAATTTGAATATAGAGTTTTCATTCCCCTAGACTGTTTACCTATGGTTAAAGATCCCAGTCAAACCTACTATCTACCCATAGCTGTGGGGGGAATATATGAATTCATATCTTTCCCAAGGGTATTAGCGCTATGTGAAATGTAAACAGCCTCGTCCAGGATTTGAATTCAGGTCGTCGTGTCTATTTCCTACGACCCCCTAACCATTACACCACGTACCTTTCCTTTCTCATTTAATGTCAAAGTGACCGAAGTGGGTGAAATATCTAATGTACATGAATGTCATCTACATTTAATCACGCAAATAGATAGATAGATAGATAGATAGATATCAGTACTCTATTAGTCATGACGAGAACTCTTCAGCACTTTTCATATGTTGACAAAATTAAGGAGGAATTTGAAATATTAGGTGTACATTGATGACATCAAAATTTATCCAAACAAACAAGCTAATAGATAGATAGATAAATAAATAGTAAAGTAAGTAAAGTCGTCGGGGCGGCCTAATGTCGGTATCAGCCAATCAGCGGGGGAGTCTATCCCCTTTTCACTAGCGCTAGACCAAGGAGATTATTTTTTTGCATCTGAGGTGGGGCGCCGCACCTACCATCAGCTGCTTACTTTACCGCACAGATCCCTGTGCTACTCATACGCTGAGTTGGCGAGGGCCGGTATCGAACCAGGAACCTTGTGGATTCAAGTCGAGCGCTCTACCGACTGAGCTAACCCGGAGATACTTACCTTCTTTTTCAGCACTTTTTCATATACTGAAAGATTACAGAAAATGTGGAAATATCCAATGTAAATGGATGGCGTCAAAATTTATACCGTCAAACTGATAGATAGATAGATAGATAGATAGATATCGTACCTGTTTTGCTCATGGTGAGAACTCTTCAGCACTTCAGCATTGATTGATAAAATTAGGGATGATGATGTAATATCCAGTGTACATGGATGACATCAAAATTTAGTCCCTTTTTCAAAGAGAGAGAGAGAGAGAGAGAGAGAGAAGAGAGAGGAGAGAGAGAGAGAGATAGAGAGAGAGAGAGAAGAGAGAGAGATAGAGAGAGAGAGCGCAATGGAGTCAGAAACTTCTGTCAATTATTGAAATAGAGTCTAGAATCAAGGTATGTTCAAATAAAGGAAGAATCCCTCCCTCCCCCAAAAAAAGAAGAAACCCAACAACAATATACTAATAAAACGAAAAAAAATCGAAAAAATCGAACTCCCCCAACGAAGAAAATTATCAGATCACTGAACGTCAAAAATGAAGAAACAAAAAAAAAGTATCTAGATATTCTAAAAGTGGATACGATAAAGTTAAACAGAATGAAAGAGAAATGAAGAAAGGAAACATCGCTATGGAATCAGAAGGCAAATAATATAAAAGGAGCCAAATTCTGCTTCAGAAATTCGATCAGAAGATTAAAGAGTTTGACTGTTTTCTATTGTGAGGAACTAAATTGTCAAAAGAAAAAAAATAAGAGGAGGAAGATTTATCAGTATCGATGATCGCGCTGAAACTTCGATCAAGGTGAATCGGGGACTACACAAGGCAAAATTAAGAAATTAATTAAAAAAGAAAGTCGGAAGAGAAGAGACACTAATAGAGAATCCCTAAACGAGGAGACAAAACAACAAACAAGAATTATACATTCTTTGAAAAGTATTGCTCTTAGATAGGAATACTTAAAAGCATCTAACTGTGAGCGACATATTTTTCTTATTGGATCAGTGTTGTGTCTCTTTAGGGGCCAGCATAAAGAACACATGAGAGGAAATGAGTTAAAAAAAATATTAACAAAAAACAGTACAAAAATATACAAATGAGAAGGTACTCACAAGGGCGGTTTTTATCAACTATCCGCTGAAATATTGACTCTCTCTCTTAATTGCAGAACCAGCTTTTATTTATAGTTGGAAGAGTCCATGCGTGCGTGGTAAATTATCATAACAATCAGAATACTTGAAACCATGAGCTAACAGATTTTTTCTTTATAGGATCAGTGTTATGGCTTGGTTAGGGACCAGAATAAAGACACATGAGAGGAAATGAGTTTAAACAAATATATTAACAAAGATCAGTAGAACAAACTTATAAAAATCATAAGGTTACTCGTGAGTGTTTATCAACTTTCCCGCTGAATATTGACTCTCCCTTAAGTGCAGAACCTGCTGCTATTTATAGCTGCAGAGTTTATTACGTGCGTGGTACATTACCATAAAACCAGAATATTTGAAACCATCTAAGTGGGAGCTATCAAGTTTTTCTTATTGGATCAGGAATACTTGAAACCATCTAACTCATCCACGGAAAGCGATGTTAATTTACGCATAGGGAAGGCATGAAACTGCTATAAAACAGATTATCAGTTATATGAAAATCCGATCTCACTGACAAGTTAAAGCGGCAATTCTTCCAGGCTAGTTGTATCAGTGCTACTATATGGCTTCGCCACTGGACCCAACGAAGCGCCTAGAGAATAAACTAGATGGAATCTGCACAAACAATAATTTTATTGTAATAAATTTTTAAGCAAATCGTAGAAACAGAATCTTACAAGAAAGCCGCTGTACGGTCAACTTGCGCCCTATTCAAATAAATCACGACAAGATATGCAGGACACTGCTGGAGAGGCAAGAACTAATTCATAAGCGACATTCTTTTGAAAGCCAGCACATGGAACGCCTGTGCGGGCGTCCAGCAAAGATTTAACATTAACAATCTTTGGTCGTGGATACGGATAATATTATTAACCTGCATATGGATCTTGAAACAGAAAGCTTTGTTTTATTATTATTGTAATATTTATTCATATTTTTATAATTATTTATTATATTATAATTTAGGCCGGTTTAGCCCAGGTCGGTAAGAGCGTTCGCAGAAACATAAGTTTCTAGTTCGATACCGGCCTCGCCAAAATCAGCGTATGAGTAGACACAGGGATCTGTGCGTTAAGTAAGGAGCTGCATGGTTGGTGTGCACTCCACTTTCACATGCTAAAAAAACAAATCTTCCATTGGATCTAGCGCTACTTGAAAAGGGGATAGACTCCCTCGCTGACTTGATGCCGCTTTAGGCGCCGACGACTTTACTTTTATAATTACAGGAAATGTATATTAAATAAATAAGTAAATGAATAAAATACAATGATAATAAAAAACACATCTTTCTGTTTCATTCAAGATCCATACGTAGGTTAATAATCTACATACGAAATAGTTAAACTTATTTTTTATAAAATGCTACATGTCACTGAATATTCTCCAATAAAATGTCAAACCGTAAGCGTCTTTAATTCAAAAAGATTCTTTTTTCGAACAAAAAATATCTTGCCCTGAAGAAGACCGCTTTTTGTATATTTAAATTTCATTTTCTGTATATATTACTATTTTATTCTATTTTGTATTAAAATAATTAGTGAATAGAAATACAATTGTAAACAACGACAAACTGATCGGAAACAGGTGTCGGCATTCCAATATTGTTGTTGTTTTTTAAGCAATACGTAATAAAAGAACCTTGCTTTCCAAACCCCTAAACCGTAACCCAATTCGCAAAAAAGTCGGGCAAGACGAGAGGGCATGATTTTTTATCCACACAACGTGTTCTTCCAATATTTTTTCAATAACAACATCACACACACACACCACACCACACACACACACACGTATATATATATATACTATAATATATATATATATATATATATATATATATATATCGAATTAGGACCTAGCTATAAATGATTCTTTATCAGATTTTCTTCTTTTATTCCAATGCAACTAACATAAAAAAAACCAAAAAACTAAAAAAGGAACAAAACAAATGAAAATTATTGGAAAAAAAACAGAAACGCTAGTAAATAAAGAATGAACGAGGCAAAGAAAAAACAAAGGAAAAAAAAAAGGAAAAAACAAATAAGAAAAGAAAGAAAAAGAGAGGAATATTAAGAATAAGAAAAAAGAAAATACGATCAAATTTATAAAAAAAAAGCATTATTTTATGAACGAAAAAAAATCACATTAATATTGAATGAAAAAAAGAAGAAAAAAACGCTGGAAAAAAGCAATTATTATTAATAAACCGAAAGACACACCCCTGACAAAAGTTAATAAAAATAACGAAACTGTGAATAAAAAACTAAATTAATAAAACAAACATTATAGAATTGCATGAAAAATCGAATTCAGTCAATAAACGTAACTCTAAAGACAAGAGAGTGTAATAAAAAAGAACGAAAAACAAGGGGGTATGGGACGTAAGTTCGATACGGCGAAATAGAAAGACATAAAAAACAGAATTACAATAAATTAAACTAAAAACAACAACAACAACCATAACAACAACAATTACAAGCAGCCATTAAATAAAACACGAAGAACGAACAAAATGGCCAATTTTAATGAAAGCAAACAACATAGTCCATCCTCCATCGAATGGTACTCCGATTGTCCAGTGAGGCGGAATGCGACCATTCGTATGCAAGTCGAATTGCATCAGTGGTCAGTTTGGCTTTAAATAGGCAAGCAAATGACCAGAGAAAAAATATTGAGGCCGACAAAATGGTAGCCAAGATTATCTTTATTTTTTCTCTTCCTATATTTTTGAATGCGTGAGTTAATTTGACACACTGCCTGTGCTTAATGAAAGCAGACAAACTTCAAGTCACGCATTCAAAAATATAGGAAGTAAAAATAAAGATAAATTCTTGGCACACATTTTGTTTTTTTTTTTCGGCCTCATATAATTTTTCTCTGGTCATTTTGCTGCCTATAAGCCAAAACTGACCCTGATGCAATTCGACTCTACGAATGGTCGATTCCAGCCTCACTGACAATCGGAAGTAAACCATTCGATGGAGGATGGACTTATGTGTTTGCTTTCATTAAAATTGGCCATTTTTGTTCCGTTCTTCGTGTTTTATTTAATGGCTGCTTGTTATTGTTGTTGTTATGGTTGTTGTGTTTTTTAGTTTAATTTATTGTATATTTCTGTTTTTTTATGCCTTTCTATTTCGTCCGTTAATCGAATACGTCCCAATACCCCTTGTTTTCGTTTTCTCTTTTTATTACACTCTCTTGTCTTTAGAGTTACGTTTATTGACTGAATTCGGATTCATGCAATTTCTTATGTTGTTTTATTAATTTTAGTTTTTTATTCACAGTTTTCGTTTATTTTTATTAACTTTTTGTCAGGGGTGTGTCTTTCGGTTATTAATAATTATTGCCTTTTTTCCAGCGTTTTTTTCTTCTTTTTTTTCATTCAATATATATGGATTTTTTTCGTTCATAAAATAATGCTTTATTTTTATAATTTGATGTATTTCTTTTACTTATTTCTTATATTATTCCTCTCTTTTCTATTCTTTCTTATTTTGTTTTTCTTTCCTTTGTTTTTCTTGCCTCGTTCATTCTTTATTTACTACTTCTGTTTCAATAATTTTCATTTGTTTTGTTCCTTTTTAGTTTTTTGTTTTTTATTGTTAGTTGCATTGAATAAAGTATAGAAAAAATCTGATAAAGAATCACTTTTATAGCTATGGTACCCTTAATTCGATATATATTATATATATTATATATATATATATATATATATATATTTTACGTGTGTGTGTGTGTGTGTTGTGTGTGTGTGTGAGTGTTGTTATTTAAAAATTAATTGGAAGAACACGTTGTTGTGGATAAAAATCATGCCCTTCTTCGTTTGCCCGACCTTTTTGCGAATTGTGGTTACGTTTAGGGCGTTTGGAAATCAAGGTTCTTTTTAAATTACGTATTGCTTTTAAAAAAACAACAACAATATTGAATGCCGACACTGTTTTCGATCAGTTTGTCGTGTTTACATTGTATTCTATTCACTATTATTAATACAAAATAGAATAAAATAAGTAATAATACAGAAAATTGAAATTTAAATATACAAAAAAGCGGTCTTCTTTCAGGCAAAGATATTTGTGGTTCGAAAAAAGAATCCTTATTTGAAAATTTAAGAAGACGCTTACGGTTGAACATTTTATGGAGAATATTCAGTGACATGTAGCAGCATTTTATAAAAAATAAGTTTAACTATTTCGTATTGTAAGATTATTAAACCTACGTATGGACTTATTGAAACAGAAAGATGTGTTTTATTATTCATGTAATTTATTCATTTACTTATTTATTTTAATATACATTTCTGTAATTATAAAAAAGTAAAGCGTCGGAGCGGCCTAAAGTCGGCATTCAGCCACGTCAGCGAGGAGTCTTCCCCTTTCAGTAGCGCTAGACCAAGGAGATTGTTTTAGCATGTGAAGGGAGTGCCAACCAACCATCAGCTCGACTTACTTTTTAAACGCACAGATCCCTGTGCTACTCATAGCTATTTTGACGCGAGGACGGTATTCGAACTAGGAAACTTTTATCGTTCTAGCGGAACGCTCTACCGACTGGGCTTAAACCGGCCCTAATTTAATAATAATAAATAATTTATAAAATAATGAATAAATATTACAATAAAATAAAACAAAGCTTTCTGCTTTTCAAGATCCATATGCAGTTAATAATATTATCCTAGTATCCACGACAAAGTATTGTTAATGTAAATCTTTGCTGGACGCCGCACAGGCGTTCCCAGTGCTGGCTTCACAAAAGAATGTCGCTTAATGAATTAGTTCTTGCCTCTCCAGCAAGTGTCCTGCCATATTCTTGTCCGTGATTATTTTGACAGGGCGCAAGTGACCGTACAGCCGGCTTCTTGTAAGAGATTCTGTTTCACGATTTGCTAAAATTTATTACAATAAAATTATTATTGTGCAGATTCCATCAGTTATTCTCTAGCGGCTTCGTTTAGGGTCCAGGTGGCGAAGCCATATAGTAGCACTGATTACAACTAACGCCTGGAAGAATTTTGCCGCTTTTAACTTGTCAGTGAGATCGGATTTTCATATTAACTGATAATCTGTTTATAAGCAGTTCATGCCTCCCTATTGCGTAAATTAACATTCGCTTTTTCCGTGGCATTGAGTTAGTGGTTTCAAGTATTTGATTCAATAAAAAAACTTGATAGCTCACAGTTAGATTGGTTTCAAATATTTTGGTTTTATGCGTAATGTACCACGCACGTATAAACTCTTGCAGCTATAAAATAGCAGGCAGGTTCTGCACTTAAGGGAGAGTCAATATTTCAGCGGAAGTTTGAAAAACACCCTCACGAGTACCTTCTGATTTTATAAGTTGTTCTACGATCTTTGGTTAATATATATTGTTTAACTCATTTCCTCTCATGTGTCTTATCTCGCGTCCCTTAAACCAAGCCATAACACTGAATCCTATAAGAAAAAATCGTTACTCATGGGTTTCAAGTATTCTGATTGTTATGATAATTACCACGGCACGCATGCCGACTCTTTCAAACTATAAATAAAAGTTGTTCTGCATTAAGAGAGAGAGGTCAATATTTCAGCGGATAGTTGATAAACCGCCTTGGAGGTACCTTCTCATTTGTATATTTTTGTTTATGTTTTTGTAATATATTTTTTTAACTCATTTCCTCTCATGTGTTCTTATATGCTGGCCCCTAAAGAGACCACAACACTGATCCAATAGAAAAATGATGTCGCTCCACAGTTAGAGGCTTTTAAGTTATTCCTATTTAAGAGCAATACTTTTCAAGAATTGTATAATTCTTGTTTGTTGTTTTGTCTTCCTCGTTTAGGGATTCTCTATAGTGTCTCTTCTTCTTTCCGACTTCTCTTTTTAATTAATATTTCTTATTTTGCCTTGTGTAGTCCCCGATTCACCTTGATCGAAGTTTCAGCGCCGATCAATCGTACTGATAAATCTTCCTCCCTTCTTATTTTTTTTCTTTTGACAATTTAGTTCTCACCAATAGAAAACAGTCAAAACTCTTTAATCTTCTGATCGAATTTTCTGAAGCAGAATTTGGCTCCTTTTTGAATATTATTTGCCTTCTGATTCCATAGCGATGTTCCTTTCTTCATTTCTCTTTCATTCTTGTTTAACTTTATCGTATCCACTTTTAGAATATTCTAGATAACTTTTTTTTTGGTTTCTTATTTTTGACGTCAGTGAATCTGATAATTTCTTTCGTTGGGGAGTTCGATTTTTTTCGATTTTTTTTTCGTTTTATTAGTATATTGTGTTGGGTTTCTTCTTTTTTGGGGGGAGGGAGGATTCTTCCTTTATTTGAACATACCTTGATTCTAGACTCTATTTCAATATATTGACAGAAGTTTTTCTGACTCCATTGCGCTCTCTCTTCTCTATCTCTCTCTCTCTCTCTCTCTCCTATCTCTCTCTTCTCTCTCTCTCTCTCTTCTATCTCTCTCTCTCTCTCTCTCTCTCTTTGAAAGGGACTAAATTTTGATGTCATCCATTGTACACTGGATATATACATCATCATCCCTAATTTTATCAATCAATGCTGAAGTGCCTGAGAGTTCTCACCATGAGCAAAACAGGTACGATATCTATCTATCTATCTATCTATCTATCAGTTTTGACGGTATAAATTTGACGCCATCCATTTACATTGGATATTTCCACATTTTCTGTAATCTTTCAGTATATGAAAAAGTGCTGAAAAAGAAGGTAAGTATCTCCGGGTTAGCTCAGTCGGTAGAGCGCTCGACTTGAATCCACAAGGAGGTTCCTGGTTCGATACCGGCCCTCGCCAACTCAGCCGTTATGAGTAGCACAGGGAATCTGTGCCGCGTAAAGTAAGCAGCTGATGGTAGGTGCGGCGCCCCACCTCAGATGCAAAAAAATAATCTCCTTGGTTCTAGCGCTAGTGAAAAGGGAATAGACTCCCCCGCTGATTGGCTGATACGACATTAGGCCGCCCCGACGACTTTACTTACTTTACTATTTATTTATCTATCTATCTATTAGCTTGTTTGTTTGGATAAATTTTGATGTCATCAATGTACACCTAAATATTTCAAATTCCTCCTTAATTTTGTCAACATATGAAAAGTGCTGAAGAGTTCTCGTCATTGACTAATAGAGTACTGATATCTATCTATCTATCTATCTATTTCTTTGCGTGATTAAATGTAGATGACATTCATGTACATTAGATATTTCACCCACTTCGGTCACTTTGACATTAAATGAGAAAGGAAAGGTACGTGGTGTAATGGTTAGGGGGTCGTAGGAAATAGACACGACGACCTGAATTCAAATCCTGGACGAGGGCTGTTTACATTTCACATAGCGCTAATACCCTGGGAAAGATATGAATCATATATTCCCCCCACAGCTATGGGTAGATAGTAGGTTTGACTGGGATCTTTAAACCATAGGTAAACAGTCTAGGGGAATGAAAAACTCTATATTCAAATTTGTTAAACTCTGCTAAAGAAATTGACCTTGTTGTCGCATCCTGCTCGTGCGGAGGGGTTTATATTATATATATATATATATTGGGGTTAAATATGGAAATAAATCAGACAATATTAAGAAATTTGAAAAAACAAATGTTCCAAAAATGAGATGAATTTATTTATTGACGCTTAAACGTTTCGGTTTCTTTAAACCTTCATCAGGATGGCGTGAAGAAATTGATGGATGTTGTTTTATAGATGACAGGAGATAAGAAATATTTTTTGAATATTTTTTTGTTTGTAACTGTATTTGTTTCAGCGTCTTCAAAAATATAACGCTGAACAATACAGTTACACAACAACAACAAACACAAAATTTATAAAAGAGATTTTTTATCTCCTGTCATCTATAAAACATCAATCAATTTCTTCAGCCCTTAATACATCCTGATGAAGGTTTAAGAAATTCGAAACGTTTAAGCGTCGATAAATAAATTCATCTCATTTTTGGAACACTTTTTTTTTTCAAATTTCTTAAATATATATATAATATATATATATATATATATATATATATATATATATTATATTGTATACATATATATATTATATATATATAAATATATATATATTATATATATAATATATATATATATATATATATCGGCCTCACTAAAAAAAGTAATGGCATCTGTCTATTCTATCAATCTTATCTATCAGTTTAAGGAGGTAAATATTGACGTCATCCATGTACATTGGATATTTTCATCCTAAAATCGTAAATGTATCAATTTATGAGAAAGTGCTGAAAAGTTCTCGGCCTTTGAGTTCTCTCTTTTTATCATATATGTGCTAAAATACGGTGTTTGAGGGTTTTCGTGTCCTGGATACGACGTTAACATGCATCTAGTAATGAAGTCCGAATTTTGGAACTCTGTGGAATGTGGAGTACCACTGTATCGCCATTTCACCCAGGTCCACTCTGAACCGGAGTGTAGTTACCTGTTTAGAGTCCAATCTATTTGTTAGATAGAATAAAAATGAGTATTAAAAATGTGTTTAAGAACCAAACTGAGTTTGAAAAAAGTTGAATGTCCATAACGAATGAATAAAATGTATTCGGTATACACTAACAAGGGTTGACATTGACGTAAAATCCAACTGTTGCAGATTGACTGTTTGTTTTGCGCGGGAAGTCGAAAAGACAAAGGAAAATTGAACAAGGGAAAACAATAGATAGGCGAGACAGAAAATCTTAGTATAACAAAAGAGGTGTGACAAAAGGACTCATCTGGACAAACGCTAATCTTTGAACAAAGAGAAAGGACTTCCCCGGTCAAGGAACAAAGATGTGTGGGCGGTCGTCGGTACTGTAAGCAAACCCGGAGAGACCCGAGGAGAGACCCGAAGAGACGGTTGAAGAAAGCAGAAGGGTCTGACCGTCGATACGGATCGGGCGCTGCTAGCGAGCAGTGAGGCTCGCCCACCACCTTCCACCACATAAGTAGTCGTAGTGTCATTTTCCCTGCCCGCCACTCACCTACCACACACCGAAGAAAATAAAGAGAGGTCATCTTTTGTATACGCGTATCTGTTGTTATTGAAGTTCAATAGCTGACTACTAGCATACATGGCTAGTGGGTTAGTGACGATATTCCGCTACTAACATACACGAATTTAGAGCGCGCTGAATTCGAGGCCAGTATGCAAACAAACCAACCAACTAATCCCCCAGAGCAGGATATGGCACAAGCGGTCAATTTCTAAGTAGAGTTTTAACACGGTTTTTTATCCAGAGGGTTCTTTATGTTAGACCAGTTGGCCATACCCAGGTTAAACAGTTCAGTTATGAATACCCAACAAAAAAGAATAAAACATAATGTATTTGGCATAAAATAACCCAACAAGGGTTGGAATGCCGTAAAATCTAACCAAGCAATCTTTAAAATGATGTATGCCATTGGAGAGCATGTTTGTTATTCAGCATAAAATGGCTCAATAAAATTTTAAATTAGATTAAATTAGTTAAACCGTTTAAGACGTATCTCTCTCCAAACCCAGTACTTTCAGAAATTTCATCAAAATAAATTGACCATCATCTGAATTTAAGTGTTGTTTCTTGTGCTGGCATTTTGTTTAATAATATCAAATCATTCCATGAAAATAAGGGCTGTGAATCACTACTTTAAGATTTTTTATTATTAGAATCTGATGTAATCTCTCTATAAAAATTAATACAAGGAAAGAAAGAAGAAGAACGAAAGAAAGGAAAGAAATGATCTAAATAAGACAAGAAGGGAAACAAAAGAAAGACAGACTGACATTAGGTACGGCAGGAGAGGAAACAAAAAAGAAGAGAAAGAAAGAAAGAAAAGAAGGGAGGAAAGAAAAGAAAGGAGACTAAACGAGAAAAGAAGGAAATAGACAGAAAGACAAAGAGAAAGCAAGGCTGCTAATTAACAAAAACAAGAAAGAAAAAAGAAGGAAAGAAGGAAAGAAAGGAGACTAAATAAGGAAAAGATGGGAAAATAAAGAAAGAAATACAGAAAGCAAGGCAGGAAAGGAAACAAAGAAGAAAGAAAGAATTAATGAATGAAAAAAGAAAGAAATAATAAATTAAAAAAGAAAGAAAGAAAGGGGCCTAAATAAAGTCAAGAAGGGAAACAAAAGAAAGAAAGAAAGACATAAAGCAAGGTAAAGGAAACAAAAAAGAAAGAATGAAAAAAAAAGAAAGAAAAGTATCTAAATAAAGATAAGAAGGGAAAAAAAGAAAGAAAGACAAACAGAAAGCGAGGCAGGAAATAACAAAAACAAAAAAGAAAGAAAAAAATAAGGAAATAATGGAAGAAAAGAGACTAAATAAAGACAAGACGGGAACTAAAGAAAGAAACGACAGACAGAAAGCAATGCAGGAAAGGAAACATGAAAGAAAGAAAGAAAGTTAAGAAAGAAGAATAATTGAATGAAAAAAAGAAAGAAAAATCATTAAAAAAGAAAGAACGAAAGGAGCCTAAATAAAGACAAGAAGGGAAAAAAAGAAAGAAAGAAAGAAAGAAAGAAAGACAGACAGAAAGCAATGAAGGAAATAAAACAAAACAAAAAAGAAAGAGAAAAATAAGGAAATAATGGTAGAAAGAGACTAAATAAAGACAAAACGGGAAACTAAAGAAAGAAAGAGAAAGATAAGAAAGAAAAGAAGAAGAAACAAATGAAGGAAATAAACAAAAAAACACAAAAAAAGAAAAAATAAGGAAATAATGGCAGAAAATAGACTAAATAAAGACAAAACGGAAAACTAAAGAAAGAAAAGAACGACAGACAGAAAGCAATACAGGAAAGGAAACAAGAAAGAAAGAAAGAAAGAAAGAAAGAAGAAAGAATTAATGACAAAAAGAAAAGAAAAGGAGACTAAATAAAGACAAGAAGGGAAACAAAAGAAGAAAAAAAGAAAGAAAGAAAACAGTTGGTTGGTTGATAGGCTGCTTTTTCCAGTATTCCAGCTTTTGGATAATTTTCAACCGAAGTCAGTCTTGTAATTATAGTTTTCTAATATATACGATATGAAAATAAGAAAAGGGAAAAAGAAAACACATGGAAATTGAAATAGCTTTTAGTTCGAAATATCAGGATTAACATTTTAAAGGTCAAGGTCATTGGAGTGTCCTGTCCAATCGTTAATCCATCGTGTCGGATTAATCTTTAGGTTTCCCGAATGCAGCTAAAGCCAATCATTGCTTCACCAATGAATCAATCATCAGTCTCAATAAATAGAAAGAAATATTTATAATTCCCCAAAAACTCACAGTGTATACAAAAGTAGCACAGAAAACGCCAAGAAAATCAAAGAATATCACGTGCAGTACATTTAATACCGTTTGGGGTTTCGAAGATTATTAGGCGCTCTTCTATTAGAATGAAACGAGTGGATTCAAAATGGCGTCCATACTGGCCGAAAAACGTCCCTCAGTTTAAATTGGCACGTATGTAGTGCAAGTAAACTTAGACCTGTGTTACATAATTTATTAGCAGTCATAAATTATCAACGTACCTGTAGTTAGAGTTTTTAAGTTCGTTAGATTTAAAATCGGGGGTGGGTAATTTTCCATAGTCGTTGGGATTATGATTGACATGAAGATGATCCCAACTGACCTTCCGGTAGAAAGCGCGCAATTGGATGCGTGTAAATAAATTTTAGTTTAGTTAGTCAGAAGCGAGCCGGCACCCTTGGAGAAAGGATGTCTCTTAAAGTTGACTACTCACCCGCGGCGAAATCATGGGCTGGGGAAATAAAACTTGATCAAGAAACAACCAAGTCGTCTATAGTATTAATTACAATGTTAAAGCAAGCAATGTCCAGAAGTAAGAAGAATTAACAAAGAAAATCAACCCTCAGCAGAAGCCCTGAATAGAAGTCAGCCCAGAGAAGATGGCGGCCAAAGTAGAAGCAGTTAGCAGGAACCAGCAGTAAGCGGAAGTTACCAAGCAAGACTGCCTATCATCAACTATCATTTCTAATCTATCTGTGTCTGTCTGTTTGTCTCTATCTATATATCTAACTATCAATCTATCTCTATTATATTACCCGAGATAAGGAGGCGCGTGGACTAATGTTTAGAGTCGTAGGAAATGGACTCGTCGACCCGAGTTCAATTCCTCGACGAACCTGTTTGCATTTCAGATTGCGCTAATACCCTTGGGAAAGGTATGAATCCATTTCTCCGTCCAGCTATCGGTAAATAGTAGAACAGACTGGTCTCTTTAACCTTGGCTAGGTAACCAGTCTTAGGAGAGGAAAACTCTGAATTCAAATGTGTTTAAACTCCGCTTAAATAAATTGACCTGTGAGGGGTTGGTAATATATATATACCCGAGAACTCTCCCCCCCCCCCCATTTATATACCATTTCTTTTATTGCTTCCTCATGCCTTGCTTTCTGTCTGTCTTCTTTAGTTTCCCCTCTTGTCTTATCTAGATTCTTTCTTTTTTCTTTTCTTTTTCTTTTTCTTTCTGTCTTCTTTCTTTCTTTAGTTCTCTTCTTGTCCTATTTAGATTCTTTCTTTCTTTCTCTCTTTTCTTTCTGTCTTTATCTATTTCTTTAGTTTCCCTTCTTGTCCTTTTTAGATTCTTCTTTCTTTCTCTCTTTTTCTTTCTGTCTTTCTTTCTTCTTTAGTTTCCCTTCTTGTCATATTTAGATTCTTTCTTCTTCTCCTTTTTTCTTTCTGTCTTTCTTTCCTTTAGTTTCCCTTCTTGTCCTATTTAGATTCTTTTTTCTTTCTTTTCTTTCTTTCTTTATTTCTTTATTTCTTTCTTTTTTGTTTACTTTTATGTATTGCTTTCTTTATTTAGTCTCCTTCCTTTCATTCTTTCCTTCTTTTTTTTCTTCTATTTTGTTACCTATTTTTAAGATATAATCAGTTTCGATCATGGCTTGGACCAGCTAAGGTTTTTAAGGTTGACAAAAAGAGATTTGCTCACATTGTGGACATTCTGGAGGTCGAGCACTTCAAGGTCTTCTATGAGACTTTTTTAAATTAATGAACCTGAGGTTCAAAAAAATTCAAACCATCGCAGTATAGATTTTCTATCCAAAACAGCATCATTCAGAAAAAGCCAGTAAGGTCCACAAAAAGTTTCACATCGTTCTTTGAAAATAAGGGATGTGAATCGTTACGTTTAGCAATTAGTATCTGATGCAATCCTTCAATGCCCTAATATCGAGCGTAAAATGAATAGCAAAAATAGCAACCTATAACAATATCGATTTTCTATTCATAACAACATCATTCCGACGAACCAGGAAAGGTGCACAAAAACGCATGAACTACACCACATTGAGTACACTGGTCAAAGCCCTTATGGTAACTGCAAAAGGTGTGTAAGTTCTTTGTGTTTTCTGTGTCTATTGAAATTCCCATGGAAATATTTTCGAAGGCATGATTTTCGGAGCGTCTTTCTTATATCAGACTTTCATTAATCCTTGTAGAGTCATAGAACGGTTTCAGAGACACCTTTACAAAAAATACAGAAAGAACAAACAAATAAAAAACACCGATAATTTCTATTTAAACGACCGACCATTCTCAGACTGATTCCGTCTGACACGCAATTCTTTATAATTTACCAATTTATTTATTCTTTCAGTTCCCGACTTTGAATCATTAAAATTCAACATTTTTTCTTTTTTTTTCTTTATTTTTTTAAAATTTTATTTGTATTTTTTTTATTTTTTTTTTTTTTTTTGTAAACTTATTGAGAAATCTAACTTCTGTGATTTTCTTGTTAATGTCAGAGAACAAAACGGCTTTGTCAACTTTTTCTCAAAAAAAAAAAAAAAATTAAAAAAATAAATAAATAAACAAATAAATAAAGAAAAAAGAAATATATAAAAAAAAAAACAACGACATCAAGGTATATTCTTTTTTTTTTTTCATCTTACAAGAGATCAAGATTGTAACAGTATTTATCAGTTTCACCTTATTGTCACCTGAAAATCTTATGCGGTTGATGACTTCATTTACAACGTCACAAAAGACTGAAGACTGAAACGTTCCACGCATAAAAGAAAAAAAAACAGTTTTAGTGCCACTCACTTAAAAGAGATTTGAGAGTCCATTTATGCTTGACATCGAGTAAAACTCTTTTGATGAATTTATTTCACAATTAATTCCAAATCTTATTATAATGGACATTATGTGCCTCTCTGTCTGTAACTGAAACTACGTCACCAACGTTATAATTCCCTTAGTTATATGTGCTATATTCGCAATGGTTAGTA
The DNA here is from genome assembly GCA_023376005.1 of Doryteuthis pealeii. Taxonomy (NCBI): domain Eukaryota; kingdom Metazoa; phylum Mollusca; class Cephalopoda; order Myopsida; family Loliginidae; genus Doryteuthis; species Doryteuthis pealeii. The sequence goes on from CM042149.1 coordinate 119,737,719, forward strand.
AATAATCATTATTTAATTCTTAATTAGTATTTTCATTTATTAACATGTGCCTAATTTCTCTCGTCCTTTGCTACAATACGCTTCTTGTTATAGATCAATCGGGACTGGAGCCTCACCATCATATGCTGTTTAGTTGCTGGAACAGCAGGCCGCGTCTATGCCATAAAATAGATCTGTTGGAAAATCATTCGTATTCAATAGGTTGGGTTGGTTGGTTGGTTGGTTGGATTTTACAGTATGTCAACCCTTATTGGGTCATTTTATGCCGAAGAAAATCGAGAAAATTGTTAAACAGATAAAATCGATTTGTTTAGCCATACATTTAATAGGTATTCCCGCCTAATTCATTATTAATTGATTAATTTTCAAGATTAGGTCTGACTCCAATTAAGCACTTATTCTCCCAAAAATTATCGGCAAAAAGCCATTCTAAACAAACCTTGTTTACAACTTATCATATCGTCGTGTAATAAAAAAGTCACTAGAAGAGGAATATTACCTACTCTAAACAAATCATAAAATCTAAGAGGTCCGTTTAGTGTAGGGGTTATGAGATCGGCCTGTCAGCTTGGCAGTCCGGTTTCAAATCACGCACAGGCGGTCTTCCGATCTATAGCTCTGCTGATGAGGCCTAATAAGCCGAAATGTACATACAGAGATTGATTTTTCTCGATTTGTTTGCCATACATTTAATAGGTATTCCCCCTAATCATTATTAATTGATTAATTTTCAAGATTAGGTACGACTCCAATTAAGCACTTATTCTCCCAAAAATTATCGGCAAAAAGCCATTCTAAACAAACCTTGTTTACATATATTATATATATATATCAGAGTTTACATATCATCTATGTCTTAATCTCTCTCTAGCTCTCATTCTCCCTCTTTCTTTCTCTCTCTCTCTCTCTCTCTCTATATATTATAATATATATATATATATATATATTGTGTGTGTGTGTGTGTGTGTGTGTGTGTGTGGTGTGTGTGTGTTGTATTTGGCAGCATTCTGTTTCATTTATACATGTAGGAATTAAATAAAAGGCACATCTCCTGTTAACAATTTTATTTTGTTATCTTTTCTAATTTCTGGCCAACTTTTTAAGGTTTGGGTGGAATTGGTGGAAAGTCACCAACGTTCAGTTCCCGATACTTCAGCATTTCGAAGTGCCATCATCATTGGTGGTTATTCCAATTTTTAAAAAAATTATATTAATGTGGAGGCTGGTAGGAAAAAGAATTGGTGAGAAAGGTGTTATAGGCATTTAGAATGTGTGTACTGTATTGGAAATTAATTTTTGTTTAAGGATGGTTTGTATTGTTTTATGTATAAAGCTTCTTCGGGAACTGAACTTGTTCGACTTATCCACCAATTCCACCCAAACATAAAAAGTTGGCCAGAAAATTAGAAAAGATAAATAAATAAATAAAATTGTTAAACAGGAGAGTGCCTTGTTTTATTCTACACACACACACAATATATATATATATATACATATATACATATATATACATACATATATATATACATACATATAAATATACAGGACATATATATATATAACATACACACACACACACTATTATATATATATATATATATTATATATATATATATATATATATATATATATAACCATCTGACTCCAACTTGTTACATTTCGTAGATTTATCAATATTGCCGTCTAATTAATATTATATCATACAAATGCATTTACCAAATGCCCTCTATGTCATATCTCCCATCTGCGCAGACGCATATAATTTGGCCAAACCACTGCATTCCGGAAAGTAGACAAACATTTTATTTGACTTTTCGCTCGAGAATCGGGACACAGAACCGCTGTCAGAAAAGCAAAAAATCAAAGAGGAAGTCCGCTTTAGATTGTGAAAACCACCTGATTTATGCAAGCAAAATTTCCGCCACTCTCCAACACCAGCTAACACATTAATTCTATCTGTTGGATTAGGGTCACCGCCTGTCGACTTAAAAGCAAGGCGGGTAGACGCGCGTAGAATGTGCGCAGAAGCTGTAAACTGGACGCTACACGCAGCTGGCACCTGCGCGCGACGCGAGCGGACTGGCATAAGACAATTCCCGAACGCCTTCGTGCATGTCGACATTCTAGCGCTTGTCGCATGAGGATTGGAAAAAGCATCTGCGACTTGCAATCTATGGATTGCTAGATACTAGACAGCAGGTATGCAATGCCGCGAAGAATTGCACATGGAGAATTTCGGCTTTTTCTCGAAATTTGAGTATTTCTTTAGATGAATTGCTGCAGTTCGAATTGTATCCCGCGTGTTTTCTTGGCGGGAAAAAAATCAATACATAATGTCTCTTATGTACACGATCTGCGCACCTTATAATGAAATCTGGAAGATTTAATTAATGAATAAAAATATCTCAGAAATTATTCCATTCTGATATATATATATTTATATATTATATATATATATATATATATCATATATATATATAATTTATATAATAAATTTAATTATATTAATATTTTTAATAAACCCCCAAAAAAAAGGATTAAATCTTAAATATTTATATTATATATATAATATATATATATTATATATATATTTAATATACTAAGCTGTTTTGGTAGATCCTTTGCGGAGAGAAAAAAAACCAGCAGAAGCTTGATTGTAAAAATCATACTTACCAAACATCAACCAGGAGAAAAAAAAATTTGAAAAAAGAGAAGGACCAAGATATTCGTACCAACAAAAATGATATATTTGGTACAGTATTGGCCAAAAGAAAAAACAATTTATATGTATATATATATGTATATAGAGTATAGTTATATATTCAATAACCGCTATGAGAAAGCTAATAAGTAAAACGTGCTCGCATACTAAGTAGAGCCCTGAAGAGTCTTTTATGCGAAACTATAGGGTTCGTCTGACTCATTAGATTATCTTTGTTATTTGGCCTACTTAGGTATCGAGCACGTTTTACTTATAGCTTTTCTCCTACCGTTATATGAATATATATATATAATCTTATTATACATATATTCTACATATAATTGTTTTTTCTTTGGCCAAAAATACTGTACCAAATATATCATTTTTTGTTTGTTACGAATATCTTGGTCCTTTCTTTTTTTTTCAAAATTTTTTTTTCTTCCTGGTTGATGTTTGGTAGTATATTTTACAATCAAGCTTTCTGCTGTTCTTTTTTTTTCTCTCCGCAAGGATCATACCAACACGGTTAGTATATTATATATTATATATATATATATTATATATAATTATATATATATATATATATATATGGAGTAAATGTGGAAATAATCCGACAATATTAAGAAATTTGAAAAACGAAGTGTTCCAAAAAATAAGATGAATTATTTCATCGACGCTTAAATGTTTCGGTTTATTTAAACCTACATCAGGATTATATTATGGGTGAAGAAATTGATGGATGTTTGTAGATGGACAGGAGTTTAGAAAAATATTTATAAAAAGTTTGTAACTTTGAATTTGTCCAGCGTTATATTTTTTGAAGACAAGCCGCGATCCGCACACGGCGAAGATGTCATGACGCGTGACGTAACTCGAAGAAATGCATTCAACAAAAGACCGAGAAAAAGTATTAATGGGGACTTGATTTTATGAGACCAAAGGGGAACAAAGTGGGAATGTTAACTAATTAATTAAATAAAAGCCTGGTATTTTGTAGCTATTTTAAAATATTTTAGCTAACGGTTGATATGTTTGAAAAATCCAGGATCGTTATTTAAGGGAGGGCAAAAGCGAAATGCACTGGCTTTAAAAATCTGTCTTAGTCTTTATGTAACGTAAAAAATGTAAAATTAGGCTTGACCAGAAAGCTCTGAAAGATTCTCATTTTTAGTTTTTAGCAACAGGAAATTAAGTATTGCGCACAAAGACTTTCAGAAAAACTAGTTACTTAACAGAACAAATAATATTATTGAAACAAAAATGAATTGTCAATAATAAGGTAAACGTTAAAATTAAACCAATTATTTTTATAATTGATGATGCTCATTTCTTAGTTTTTTATCATCAATTTACTCTATTTACATATTGATATCTTCATTTATAATGAGAGATTTGTGTTTTTTCTTGACTGTAACCGAAACTATATTCCTACTCAAGTCAACAATTTTCTCTTAGTATTGACATCACATTCTCCATGATTTTATTTTTATTTAAACCTCAAATATTAATTAAAAATTGTCTACATTAATTATACTGTTAACTATGTCTACATAGTATTTACGCGTACCCCACTTGTACGGGTCAGGCACAAAAAGTCCCTATTAACGTGAGACCAACCCACAAAAACGAAGCTCATGGAAGTGGCAGGTGAAAAATTGCGTCGATCCCGCGCATTCCCCCTCAAGGGTGGCGCCTTAAGGCGCGTGGGCAATAAACCCAGCCCTACCCCTTTAAATCGAGGGCAGGTTTGTTTGCCTGGGGGGATGGCCCCCTGGGATCGGACGCTATAACTCGTTAAGATCCAGGGCCGGAGCACACTGCGACCCCCGGCGAGGCCGGATCTACATACTGACAAACATGCAATTATATTTATATATACAACAAAATAGCGGTTTACAGACGTGAACGGGCAACTAATTGCATATCAATATTTAAAAATCGAATTTAAAAAATATGTGCTTAGTATTATTGATTTCTAATGTTTGGTTTATTTTAATGAATATAGCTAAAATCTCTTCAATGAATCTTAAATGAAATCCCATTAACAAGAAAAATACTGTCATTTTTATTTCTTTATCTCTCTCTTG
>CM042149.1:119742516-119750016 GCA_023376005.1 Doryteuthis pealeii
TTATATTTTTTTCTTTGTGCATGTCTTTTTCTTCCCTTTCTTTGTCATAAGAACGAAATGTTCCAGTATCTTGTTAAAGTGACCACAACTTCATCTTGAACAATTGGACGGTATGTGTGTGTGAGTGACACGGGACATTTGCAGAGAGATGAGAGAGAGAAAGAGAGAGGAGGGGAGTTGCAAGATGTTAACGGTCAATATTTTAGAAACACCAGTAATATTTTGTAGTTTATTTTATATAATAGATCTATTAACATTATTCAGCACTCTCCTTATAATACGAAAATATTGGCCCCCACTGTTTACCGAGTGATAAGCACTAAACTACTCATATAATAATAATATCTATATATTATATATATACATATATATATATAGGACATGCTACTACTAACACACTCGTCTACCCGGATTTTAATAGCATCAAACCCTCAAAAACTCTTCAATTTTATAGTTCTTCTATAATGCTCACTTTCAAAAAATCTATAAACAATTTCTTCAAATAAGAAATTTCTCCTGAGGATGACCTAAGGTCGAAACTAGTTGAGAATAAACAAATACAAGAAATATTCCTGATTGTCTTATTACTTTTTGTTCATACTATATACATATATATAATATATAATATATATATATATATATATATATATATATCAAATTAATTTCACTGCCAGCATAAAGCAATGAGTCCTGTGTTTACAGGCTGGATCTCTGGTGATCGTTAAATATATATAAACAAATATATGTATTTAATAGTTGAACGCTTGCTTCTTAATGACAGCTGTCAAAGGCCCGAGAGGTCGTTGACGAATTCAATCGGCTTTCACTCCTGGTCCGAAGTAGTTGTTGTATCTAGCCACACTGAAGAGACGTGAAACGTCGAAACACAGTATCTGAGGAATTAACTTAATTATATAATATATATATATATATGTGTGTGTGTGTGTGTGTGTGTGCGTGTGTGTGTTTGTAGTGTGTGAGGTACATCACGTTGGTGTAAATCAATAGATTCGCAATCGCTTGTTCTATTCTTACAGGGCGGCCCATACTTCAGGCCTTGTGCCAATCTAAACTAAGTTAGTGAATAAAAAGATCACCTTACAAGATGTAATGGTTAGCACGATAGATTAACAGACAATTGCTAATGAGTTCGATTCTCACTGGGCGCTCCATACTTTTCTTGCTTTGTGCCATTTAAGCTAAGTTTAGTAAAAATTATTGTATGTTGTGTGTGTGTGTGTGTGTGACGCAGGAAATTTGCATTAGAGAGAGAATTGGAAGGTATGTGTAGTTGATCGAACAAAATGACTTTCCGCCTCCCAATTTCTTTAAAAAAAAACACGTATGCCCTCCACTTTATTCAGAATAATCCAATTTATTTAAATCCAGGCTTCCGTCCTTGTGTCAACATCGGAGATCGATAATTTATCGATTCTGAAAACATAAAATTAAGATTTAAAAGAAAAAAGAACCTGGCAAGGGGAAAACAGCGCCATCTTTTTCTCATGTTCTTCACAAATTCCCACTCCCCCCATCCCTCACACACCAGTCAATCACATTTATGCCAAAGTTGTAACAAGTCCTATCTTCCTAACCCTGTTATAGTCTGCTATACACAGACATCAACATGGGCATATTACATGCATCACACATACACATACAGAGCATACAGACAAACACACCACGGCAGAGAACCATTCAACCACACACCACAGGACGGAAACATACACACTCACACACACACACACATCACATTATATATATTATATATATATAATATATATAAATATAATAATGTATAAGTCAAACGATTTCCTCTCCTAACCGATTATACTGTCTCTTCCCCTCTCTCCCTCTCCTGTCCTCTGTCCCTCTCCTCTCTCAAGGAATCGATCTGTTATTCTATCTATATTTCTCGCCAATGTTCATAACTATGTGTGGTGTCCTCTCTCTCTCTCTCTCCTATATCTATAAATATATATATATATAAATATATAGTTATATATATCAGGCTTTATTCTATATTAAGGTGCGTGGTCACCTGTTAACTGGACAGTTTCTCGACTAATCCACTCTTGATACCAATATATATATTGTATAATTTATAATGAGTATAAAAGGAAAGGCATAAGGACCATTACTGAATATGTAATGGATACTTATGGGGCTCTTTGCTGTGATCTTTTTTCCGAAGATAAGACGAAACATCATAATATACTCCGTATCGAAGTCTTTTTAATCGATCTCTCAGTATTTATATATTACACGTGCACGTATGTGTGGTTCACTATGCAATAAAGTATGTCATTGATTACGTAATTAATTTGAACCTACAACATTTTAATACTTGCCAATGTTTGGCATAGACCACTTACATGCCTATATCATATATAAGTCATGCACAGACACGTGTTTGAATGAAAAAATGAAAAAATGAAAGAGAGTAGTTGAAAGATCTAGAGAGGAGCTGAGAACATGGAAGCGATAACGATAATCCATTTCAATCATGCAAGATGAAAAGATAAAAAGAAGGAAAAGAGAGAGAGAAAGAGAGAGAGTTAAATCAAGATTGTTATACGTTTTACATATTGAACTATCACGTAATGGCTCTAAATTAAACATATCAAACGTTGTAATAAGTAAATTATCATACTGTAGGATATCCATAGGTACATCAATTAACGCTGATGTGACAAACTCAAAAGGAGTGAAAATCTATTAATAATGGAGATTCGCTTCCGGTTTTTGTCTGTAACAAAAATTACGTCACATTACGGAAAATCGTCATAACATAGAATAACCTACACTCAAAATTTGAACATGCCACATTAGACAGTCCTCATTGTTTTTTAAAACAAGTTTTAATAAATACATGACTGGTATTATATATCTATATATAGTTTGTTTTATTTTAATACATATTTAAAGTTTACATTTCAAATTGTTTTATTTTTTAATCCTTTAATTAATTTGATGATTTTACTTACTTTGGATACAAGCTCGCTGACATTGAATTTTTAACTCCCACCCCTCAGGCAATATGTTCCAAAAATCTATTTTTACATCACCCGGAGGACATTTTTTATTTTGCGAGTAAGATTAATACACACACACACATATATATGTATATATATATATATATATATATATATATATATATATATATATATATATATATATATTTGTGTGTGTGTTTTTTTTACTTACTTTGTTTACTTTACTTTCATACTGTCGTGCGATGCCCCCCAAAAGTGGTATATAATTAAATTCAAAACGAACGAAAAATCTGGGATAGGCCAGCTGGTGAAATGGTTAGAATTCCCGGCTATCAGGTTGGCAGTCGAGGTTTGGAGTCACACACAGAGCAGTCTCCCATGTCTATAACCTTGCTGATGAGACCTAATAGGTCGAAATGTACATACAGGGATTGACATTGTCTCGATTTGTTTGGCCTTACATTTGAACATATATAACCGCCTAAATTCATTAATTATTAATTAATTAATTTTCAAATTTAGGTATGACTTCAATTAAGCACATATCCTCCAAAAATTGTCGGCTAAAAAGGCCATATAAAAATAAACATTGTTTGTTTACTTACTTTCATATTTGTGTGTGTGTGTGTGTGTGTATTAATCTTAATGTTGATAATATGATATATTTATAAGCAAATAGTGCTCAATATCTTGGATAGAGCATGTATATCTATGGATAGTGTGGACATAAAGTCAACAGCACTTAGTTACTGGCAGTTTCTTACCTATGCGATTTTCAAACCAAAAGAAAGAGAAACTGTCACTACCCAAGAAACTTTGACTTCATGTCCACTATCCTAACTATATGATGGCTGTCAACTCGTGATCCGAGTAAGACCATTTCCTGCTTTTTCCCTTTTTAAAAAAAATTTTTTATCATTATATTTATATGCCAGTTGTATTTGATTCTCCATTCCTGTGTTTTCTCAGAGGACTCACCAGGCCAACCCTGGAGAGACATACTCTTCCACATAAACCACATGTTGAAACTTCTCCACTTTGAATGTTGCTTTGTTGAAAATTACCCTTTCTAATTGACCGTTTCAGTTTTTGGTGTTTGATTCGGTTGGACTCAAATTCTTCCACAGACAGGTAGATAGTGGCTCTCCAGCTAGGTCTATTACAAGCTAGCTTCTCCCAGTCCTCAACAGCAATAGCAGTGTTCTTCAGAGTTTCCTTGAGGCAGTTCTTAAACCTCAATTTGGGTTTGCACCGACGACGTTTACCAGTTGAGATTTCCCCGTAAAATAATTGTTTTGGGATTCGGCAATCATTCATGCGGACCAAATGACCTGACCAGCGGAGACGTGATCTAAGGATTAGACTCTCAATACTAGGTAGATGACATCTTTCAAGTATTGTGGTGTCTGGTGTAAATGACAACCATTCTATCCCTAAAATCTTGCGTAGACAATTCTGATGGAATCTCTCGAGTGTCCTGAGATGTCTTTTGTAAACAACCCAAGTCTCGCAGGCATACAAAAGGACAGTGAGCACACAGACTCTGAATACACTCAACTTGTGGAAATTTTTATGCCACGCTGGCTCCAAACCCTCTTTTCAAGCAAACCAAAGGATCTCGTTGCTTTCTGTATCCTAAGGGAAATTTCTCTATCTAATGAGTTGTCCTGGGATAATGTGCTACCGAGATAGACAAAATAATCGACAACTTTGAGGCGTTCACCATATACAAAAATAGTGGGATCCACAAAGCATGTGTTCGGGGCAGGCTGATTCATGACAACAGTCTTTTTTATATTGATGGTTAATCCAAATGCTGTACAATCATTAGGTTCTGCATCTCATCCTGTGTGTGTGTTACCAGGTCACAGTCATCTGCATATAGTAGTTCCTGCACAATGGCTGTGAACACTTTTGAACCTGCCTTTAGACGTCTTATATTAAATACGTTACCAGGTGATCTGTAACGAACATAAATTCCATTGATATTGTTTTTTTAAGCAATCTTAAAGACCACTGCAAAGAATATTCCAAATAGTTGTGGTGCAAGAACGCAGCCTTGTTTCACACCATTCATTACTGAGACAGGCTCTGCAAGGGTACCATTATACGTGACCAAAGCATTCATATCATCATGAAGAGACCGAATAAGGGTTATAAAATGTGAAGGACAACCTAACTTCCCAAGAACCCTCCAGAGCGCCTCGCGGTTGACCGTGTCAAAGGCCTTCACGAGATCGATGAAACATTGGTAAAGGTCAAGATTCTGCTCAATGAATTTTTCTTTTTTCTTGCAGTTGGCGAGCCGAGAAGATCATATCAGTTGTGCCACGTCCAGAACGGAAACCACATTGAGATTCTGGAAGAATAATTGGTGATATATGTTCTTCCAAGCGATTTAGAAGAATTCTCCCAAAACTATGTATATATATATATATAATCATACAAAGAAAAATTTGATTGAAACAGATTAGCATTATCACTTCCATGTGTTCCCTCCCTCTCTCTTTCTGTGTAGTATGTCTTTTTTCCTTCGTTTTCTTTCTTCATACTAGAAACAGAATGGTCTATTATTTAGTTGAGGTAATGACACTCATAGGGAATAAGAATTTGGCAGATAAGCAACAACAGATAATAAGGATTAACATTTTTGCATTTCATCTTGGATGATTGGGACGGTCTCATTTTCACTTACGCTAGACCAGGGAAATTTCGATCTATCATAACATTCCGTGTCTGTCTCTACATTTTCTCCATATATATATATATATATATATATATATATATATATATATTAGTAAGTAAGAAAGTAAGTAAAATAAAGTCATCTGGGTGGCCTAAAGTCGGTATCAGCCAGTCAGCGAGGGAGTCTATCCCCTTTTCAATAGTGCTAGACCAAGGCGATTGTTTTTGCATCTGAGGTGGAGCGCCACACGTACCGTCAGCTCCCTATTTTACCGCACAGATCCCTGGGTTATCATAGCACTGAGTTGGCGAGGGCCGGTATTGAACCCGAAACCTTGTGGTTCCGAACCGGATGCTCTACCGACTAAGCTAAACCGGCCCTTAGCGCATGATATATGTAGTAACATCAAACCCTGCCTAGACCTTCATCTGCAGTCGTTGCGACCGTGCCTGTCTATGCCGCGTATGCCTTATCACCCACGAACATTCCTGCAGTAAACGTGTACTACACTTTTTCGTTCACAAAATCAAGCCATGGTAATGATGATCATTAAAAATGGTGAAAAATGGGCCAAAGTCGAGTTGTAGTAGTAGTCGTTAGTAGTAGTAGTCGTCGTTAGCTCGAATGAAAAACATAAGAAGTTGTTTAGTCACAATGGGGTGGTTTATTTATTTCTAGGCTCGTGGGTTCTTTTTCAGAGAGTAAGGTCTCTATCTCTGTCTCTGTCTGTCTGTTCATGAGGGCATGATATATGTAGTAAGATTATGATGCTCCAATCATTAGTTGGTCACCACAATAACCACAAAGATTTCTCTTGGCCTCTTATCACTATCTGGTTCTTTTTGCTTTGTGAACAACATAAGAAGTTGTTTAGTCACAATGGGGTTGTTTATTTCTTTCTAGGCTCGTGGGTTCTTTTTCAGAGAGTAAGGTCGTGATGTTCTATCTCAAATCACGTTCATGAGGGCATGATATATGTAGTAAGATTATGATGCTCCAATCATTAGTTGGTCACCACAATAACCACAAAGATTTCTCTTGGCCTCTTATCACTATCTGTTTGTTTTTTTTTTTTGTTTTTTTGCTTTGTTTTTTTTTTTTTTTTGTCTTCTTCAGATCAAGCTGAGCCCACGTTTCTGAGCTGAATTTCTGAAAGTGCCGCCAGTCCCCACCTTCAACTTACAATAATGACAATACACAACATCTCCATCTTCATTAATCCGGGCACTTGTATCGATTTGACACACTGTCTGTCCGTTTTTCTCTTTGTTCATAATACGATCGACGTGTCGTGCGTATGAGCTTTGTCTTGCGAATTTTAAGCTTCCTGGCAAGTTGCATGCTATGTTTTTGCGTCCAAGCTGATCTGATTTTCTCCCCCTCCGATATCTCCCCCCTCTCTCTCTCTCTCTTCTCTCTCTCTTTCTCCCCCTCTGTGTCTCTATCATTCTGTCTCTGTCTGTCTGTCTGTCTCTCTCTCTCGTTTTTACTTTTTCTCCCTCTGTCGATCTCTCTCTTCTCTCGTTGACTTTTATTAGGCTGGACTGCTTCTCTGTCCCATCTCTCTCATCTCTCATCTCTCTCTATCTATCCCCCTCTCTACCGTTCTCTCTCTCCCTTTCTTTTACTCTCTCTATTTCTTTCTCTCCCTTTCTCTTTCTGACTGGTTCTCCATCTCCTCTCCCGTATTGTCTCTCTCGTTCGTGCACTTTCTCCATGTCTTGTTCTCTTACTCTGTCTCTTCGCTCGCTGTTCTCCATTTGTAAGGCTGAACTCTCTCTCTCTCTCTCTCTCTTTCCCTCTCTCTCTCTATCTCTC
>CM042149.1:119752516-119787516 GCA_023376005.1 Doryteuthis pealeii
TTTTATTTTAATAAATATGTGTCGGTATTATTGATTCTAATTTTTGGTTTATCTTAAGAAATATAAACAAAAATCCCGTGGATAAATCTTAAAAGAAATTTATTTACAAGAAGAAATAACTGTAATATTATCCTTTACTTCCTATTTTAAGTAAATAGTTAAATTAGGAAAATTAACCAATGAAAGAGGGGAGTAATGGAAAATGATGGAATAGTTTGTTTCAAAGTTGTTCTATTTTTCGATTATACCCCTCCCTCTGTTGCAGATCTTTTTTATCTGCATTCTTAGTCAGTTTCATTAGGCTTTCTAATTTAGTATGATATTTTTATATATATCAAAACTTAAAATACTTTAATATATTTGCCTAGTATATATGATGGATGTTTTAAGAATACCCAATCCTTTTAATATAGCGTTTAGGTTCTTGTTATATATATATATATATATATATATATATATATATATATATTATATATATATATATATATATCAGATGGATGGCGAGGGAGACAGACAGAGAGACAGACTACTCAGGATCCATAATTATTATATATATATATATATATATATATATATATATATAATATATATTATATAATATATATTATATATATATATAATGGATGTTTTAAAAATAGCCAAAATACTTTTTAAAGATATAGCGTTTAGATACGTTTAAATATAAATATATATATAGTAATATATATATATATATATATATATATATATATAATTCTAAAATGGACATACATGCTATCTTTTATGCATATATATATATTATATATATATATATTATATTATATATTGGGATGTTTTGAAAATAGCCAAAATCCTTAAATATATAGCGGTTAGGTTCTTGTATATATATATATATATATATATATATATATACATATTATATATATTAAAACAGCCATTATAATAGAAAAGTTGCAGAAACACACACAGCCTATCAAATATCGGACATATTCTGCCAAAAATAATAACTCAATGCCTGAAGAAGGCAACAGATCAGAAATACGTGTCGCGTATGTAAGATAAAAAGAAAAAATTTAAGAAATTTTCTGAGAACATAATACATTCTGCGGACCTTATTTTTATGAAATATTAAATTTTCTCCCGTGGAACAAGAACAACATTTTTTATATATACATATAATATATATATATATATTAGATGGATGGCGAGAGAGACACAGACAGAGACAGACAGAGACAGACAGACAGAGAAAGAGAGAAAAAGAGAGAGAGCGGTAACCCTCAAAAGTGATCACTGATAGAAATGAATGATGGAGAGAGAGAGAGAGAGAGAGAGAGAGAGATGAGAGAGAGTGAGAGAGAGAGAGAGAGAGAGAGGGTGAGATAGAGAAGATAACCCACAAAGATTGATAAGCCCATTGAACAAAGAAACTAAATGAGGCAAAACTAAATGTCTAAAAACTACTACATTGTCTCTTTTTTTCTTGGTGTGAAAATGTCAGATTTCGTTTAATTCTCTTCAAGTCTAAACTCTTAGCAGCTTGTGTGTATGTGTGTATATGTATGTGTGTGTCGGGTGTGTACGTTCAAATTTCATAGCACCATCCATTTACCATCTTAGAAACTTCTTCAAAATGTCTTTCTAACTTTTATTTAGCCTCTGTTTCTTTTATAGATGCGTCCTCTTTCTGAATATTAATCATAAAAGTGATAATTTCACTTTATTATGCTAAATGAATTAATAGTCGAACCTATGCTGTAAATCAACAGTGACTCAGCTTGGACTGTATAATACGCTGATTATAACCCAGCATTGTGGTAACTCCCCCAATGAGGACACCTGTTGGTCGTGATGTTGTATTGTCCTCGCCCAGAAGAGGATGATTCCGGCAGAGGGACAAAGAGAAGGATAAACATATATATTTAAAAAGAAAGGGAAAGCGGAAGAGAGGTTTTCCGGTCAAGGAAGCAGGGAGAAGATAAAGAAATGAAGGATGGTGAACAAGAAATGAAAACTCAAAACAAATCTGAGAGTTGATACGTTTCGTCCGAATTCATACGGACATCCTCAGTCGAATGATTTTTATTTGAATAAATCATTCGACTGAGGATATGTCCGTATGATTCCGACGAAACGTATCAACTTCTCATTTGTTTGAGTTTTCATTTCTTTTCACCATCATTCTACCTACCTCATACTGTCGGATTCTACTACATCCATCCTATCTCCATAAAGAAATATATAACAACTGTCCGTTATCAGATCAAAAGATAAAAATGCGTTGGCATATTAGCGGAGGTAAAGATCAGATCAAAAGATAAAGATGAGTAGGCCTGTTTATCAATATAAAGGCCAGGGGATTCGAGCCGTTAGTCGGACAGAAGACTCGGAACAGAGAACAAGTGAGCTGAGAGCCGCCATGGCCCGTCACGGACGAGAGGCTGTGAGACCCACCTAGCCACCCCTTTACCTCACCAATGCTACCCATCCCAGCAGCAGTCATTGTCAACCCTTGGGCATCCCCATTGTCAACGCTCGCCACCACAGCCGAGTAATGAGAAATAAAGTCAGAAGTTTCTACCATACACATGTGTTGTGATTTTCTTAAGTCTGACTACTACATTTAAGCTAAGTAGACAATACAACAGTGAGTGGTGACCCGTTATGCTTAAGGACGAATCTTGGTGGATAAGCAGTCCATGACATGCAATACAATACATGAAACATTCCCTTACTAAGTCTCCTTACCCAAACAATCAATCGACTGGAGACATCAAGCCCTAGCACCTATATGATATGTCATTAAACAAACAGTGCTGTCCTGAACAAATAATGGAAGTAGTATCACACAAAAAAAAAACAGGTATACAGATTATTACCCTTATTGCACAAATTCGCCACGGGTAAATCCATCTCAAATCATCTAAGCCATGCCACCCACACCACCCACATCCTTAATCAATAACTTAAAATTGGTTGACTTTAAGATTTTTCTGATAGAATGTTTGGATTCTATGGTCAAAATGTTTTATAAACCAATTTTTAGAACTCATTTTACAGACACAAATAGATTACAAAATGTCGCCATTTATCGCGAACCCCACCACATTTGGAGAGCTAAAATAGACATAACCCCGCCAATTTTTGGAATTGGAAACTCGAATTTTCGGGATTGTCTAACGTTAACATATTCTACACCTGGAAAAAAATCAGAAAAATTGAAGTGGGTGGGTGAAAATTGTACTTTTTTGATGATTTGACATGGAGTCAAATTAGACAAAAAGGACACATTGAACATTGCTGGAGAAGTAAGGATGAACCCATAAGTGACTTTCACCCGTAGTCAACTAAGCATGGACACTCCAGAATGAGCTGACCAGTAAAATACTTATATTGATCAGTTCTGTTAATGGATGTCATGAGAAGGAGATACCAGGACCGATTACTGATTGGGACAAGTGTCGAGAGAGAATTATGGGCATCTGTGCTGTCAGTATTACATGATTATTAGATACCTAATATTTATGTGCACTAGTGTAGAAATCAAAATGGCCGTTATAAGCTGCAGCCCATGGCCTTGAAGGATTTGAATGACAAGGCTTGACCTGTTCTGATCCTTCCTTCCAGTGGATACCGTGAGAACCGGTAGGGAGATCCCTCCCTTCCGGTTTAGATAGTAAGTAAGTTTCAGTCAGTTAGAGACTAGCAGCCAAGCTCGACGGAAGGGTAAGTCGCGTTACACGCGCTCCCGTCTTAATCTGCGCAGATGTCTGGTTAGGGATTTAAAAATAAAGTAAGATCAAAGCAAATCGGAGTCTTGTGTTATTACCTCTAAAAACTAACAATGACACAGGGCTCCTGATAAAGAGAAATCCCCAACAGAAGACCAGACCCGAAGTCCCCAAGAAAGTTCAGAACTTAGAAGATTCCAGACCAAGACAAGATGTTATAAGATTCCAAAGACGGCCAGAAGAATAGAGTAATAAAGAAGTAAGTAATGAAGAAGGTATACCACAGTATGAAAAGATTATGATAATGAATAATGCAATCGTGGTAATAGTTTGAAAAGTCTGAATATCACAGGGTTGATATGCCGATAAAAGTAATATCACACCATAATAGCCTACATGCAAAACCTATGTTAAATATGTTATTTTTTAATTACAGTATG
The DNA here is from genome assembly GCA_023376005.1 of Doryteuthis pealeii. Taxonomy (NCBI): domain Eukaryota; kingdom Metazoa; phylum Mollusca; class Cephalopoda; order Myopsida; family Loliginidae; genus Doryteuthis; species Doryteuthis pealeii. The sequence continues at coordinate 119,756,667 of CM042149.1, forward strand.
AGAACTGAAATAAGCAGGGGTCCTTAGTATATTTATATCATTTGCAGCAAATTTGTGTTTTTAATTGAGTGTTTGGCTGGTTGGTTGGTTGGATTTTGTTGTTTTCATCCTTTCGTCTATTAAAGACGATGGCGTAGTTTCCACTTCTTTTTATCTGCAACTGCGTGAGTGGCTGAACATACCAATTTTTGAATAGCAATCTGTGGTGCAGTGACTGCAAAGAAACAGTGATACTTGCTGGAGTTGCAGTTTTCTCTCCTTCCTTCTGGCTCTCTTTTCTGTAATGGCTACTTTCCTCGTTGTTACACTTCTTGTCGTCCCTTGTTTGACGAGGAGGCGCAGGGTCGCTTAGTCTTCTGCATAAGCCTCCCATGTGTTGATGTTGATGTGGCATGTCTTCATGTCCCTCTTGCAGACATCTTTAAAGCGCAGGCGTTGTCTCCCTACCGGTCGGATGCCTTCTACTAATTCGCCATACAGTAGGTCTTTGGGGATGCGGCCTTTGTCCATCCTTCTGACGTGACCAAACCAGCACAGGCGTGGATCATTTTATATCGAATACGCTTTGTTTTATTCATTCTTGATGGGTACTCAATTTTTTCAAAACATTTTTTCTATTTAACCCGTAGATGAGACCCTAACAGGTACTACCACTCCGAGTCAGAGTGGACATGGGAGTAATGTTAACGAATGTGGACACATTCGCCAGAGCTCCAGAACTGGAACTTCACCATATAGAGTTTAACATCATACCAAGGAACTTAGGCCACTCAGACACTGCCTTCTAGCGTATATATGATAAAAAGGGTTGGGTTTTGCTATGAGGGCAATAATTTTGGGACAATCATATAGGTGCTAGGGCTTGATAAGGCCAGTCTATTAATTAGCGGGGCCTATTCGATCGCCTGTTTAGCCAAAGTAATTGCGAAAGTGGAGTGTTGCATGTAATGAACTGCTCAGCAACCAGGATTCCACCCTTAAGCATCACGGGTCTCCAGCCACGGCTAACGGGTTGTCCCATTGGTGGGTCTTACACCTCTGCAGTGGTGCAGCCGGTGTATTCTCTTGCTCCAGCTGACAGGACCACTTTACAATTGGGACTACAACTTAATTTTACTTCTTTCATTACAAAGAAGATGGCGAAATATGAGGTACCAGATGATAATTGAACACATTTACAATGGTCTTTGGGCTAGATTATTGCATCATTCTTGATGACCATGCAAAATATCAAGAGGAAACTCGCAAGACTGGAAATATGGGGTATCCGATGAGAATTGAACCCACGAATAATGATCTGATGTACTAAATTATAAACCATTACACCATTCTTGATGATCATGCAAAATATCAAGAATAAGGGCTTAGTTTTTTCACAAGACTAGAAATATGGGGTACCCGATGAGAATTGAACCCACAAACAATGATCGGCCGGGTTAGATCAGTCGGTAGAGCGTTCGGCTAGAAACCACAAGGTTCCTAGTTCGATACCGGCCCTCGCCAACTCAGCGTTATGAGTAGCACAGGGATCTGTGCAGTAAAGTAAGGAGCTGATGGTAGGTGTGGCGCTCCACCTCATACGCTAAAATAATCACCTTGGTCTAGCGCTAGTGAAAAGGGTATAGACTACCTGGTTGATACCGACATTAGGCCGCCCCGACGACTTTACTTTTACTTACTTATCGTAAGACTAGAAATATGGGGTACGCGATGAGAATTGAACACATTAACAATGGTCTGCTGGACTAGCTTATTAACCATTTCATCTTTCTTTAAAGAAATTTTGGGTATCTGATGAGGAATTGAACCCGGGAACAATGATCCGATGGGCTAAATTATAAACCATTACATCATTCTTGATGATCGTGCAAAATACCAAGCATAAGGGCTTAGTTTATCACAAGACTAGAAATATGGGGTACCCGATGAGAATTGAACCCACGAACAACGATCTGAAGGGCTAAATTATAAACCATTACATCATTCTTGATGATCGTGCAAAATTCCAAGAATAAGGGCTTAGAAATATGGGGGACTAGAAATATGGGGTACCCGATGAGAATTGAACCACGAACAATGATCTGAAGGGCTAAATTATAAACCATTACATCATTCTTGATGATCGTGCAAAATACAAGAATAAGGGCTTAGTTTATCACAAGACTAGAAATATGGGGTACCGATGAGAATTGAACCCACGAACAATGATCTGAAGGGCTAAATTATAAACCATTACATCATTCTTGATGATCGTGCAAATACCAAGAATAAGGGCTTAGTTTATCACAAGACTAGAAATATGGGGTACCCGATGAGAATTGAACCCACGAACAATGATCTGATGGGCTAAATTATAAACCATTACATCATTCTTGATGATCGTGCAAAATATCAAGAATAAGGGCTTGGTTTTTTTACAAGACTAGAAATATTGGGTACTCGATGAGAATTGAACACATTAACAATGATCTGCTGGGCTAGCTTATTAACCATTGCATCATTCTTCATGAAAGTCTCCAGAAATTGAAAACCGGTTAAATGGAAGAATGTTTGAAGGGAAATATACGAAACTTCTCTCAGAGGCCGGGGGATTCTTTACCTTATCTCTGCTTACTTTGTACAGCACACATTAAATCGTGATATCTTGTAAATAATTATTTTGTTAGCTTTTATATTTGTCAGATTTACATCAACCGATGCTGGCTTGATATCAAACGTGCCCTGAGGTTTCTCCCGATGCTCTTTATGCTGTAAAAGCTGCCAAAGATTGCAGCTTTTATATCATAAAGACATCGGGAGGCGCCTCGGGGCAAGTTGCATATCAAAACAACATCGGCATGAAAGCAATTTTGCTATTCATGTTTTCTAACCCCTAAGACACAAAGGAGAAATCTTATTTAAGACGCAGATGTTAATTGACGCTATTATTGGAGTATTTATTTACAAGGGGTACACAACTTCTATCAGAGGTCACTTACAAGGTCGCGGACAGAACAGAACTCAATCGTAAATAAGAAATTATACACCACACACACACACACAACACACACACACACACAGACACACAGACACACACACACACACACACACACACACACACATATATATATATATATATATAATATATATATATATATATATATGTAGAAAAGATAAATAGATAAAGGAAAGAAATTGTTGAATGGATAAAAATGGTTTAATGAAATGCCTACATGTGTTTCGGCCGATAGTTTGTCCTTGTATATGTTGTATTTTATTACTATTTTAAATATAACATGAAATAATAATAATAGAAAAATATAACATTTTTAAGTATACAGAGAAACAGCCTTAATTATGCAAGATATTTTATATTTAAAGTTTAAAACGGTCAAAATACAGAGAATTTGGAAATGTTTGAAAAAGGATTTTTTGTACATTTTCAGACGCTTACGGTTGGAGAATAAATAAATATTTAGTGACACTTACGGTTTGAGAATAAAAAATATTTGTAGCGAGATGGTGAATATCCTGAGTTTTGCGAGGACTACTATTAGAAAAGGAGGGAGACGAAATAAGAGATAGTAAAGGGTTAAAAAAAAGTGAGGAACATAAAACGGTTTGTCGGGAATTTGACCGGGGCGTGACCACCCGAATGGAGAATTGAAAGCCAACCGGAAGTTTCGGATGTTGACCGGAACTGGAAGTCACGTGGTCACTCGGAACGACGAAGAAAAATTCCGCCCTCTTTTTGCTTTCCGAGGCCTACGGGACGGACGGGCCTCTGGTCCCTAGAGTGGGATTACAGTAATTTAACAGTGTCCTCTCTCTCTTTCTCTCTGCCTTTCCTCCTCTACCGATACAACCCACGAGACGAGCCTGGAAATAAAAGCTAAGCAGCTTGTGACGATATATTTCTCGCGTTGTACTTTTTTATCAACAAGATGACTGCCACGTGTCGAACACCTTTTTGTGCTGTAAATTTGGGGACACGTTGACAAGACCCGCTATACAAAATATATCGCTTTTGGTACTGTGACCACATATCGCTATTAGAACGTTACATATATCCGTTTTGGTACAGTGAATATACCACCACGTTACATATTCAGCGATGAGTAACATTTATAAAAAGGGAATTTTTAATTTTCGTAAATATATTATAAACCTGCGTATGAAAGTAAAAAGCTGAGTTTATGGTATTATTATTCAATTATATTTGTTTACTAATTTAATAAATCTTTGGATAAGTATTGTTGACTTTGGTAAGATGAACGTACATGTGTTTATCTTGGTATTTTATTTCTTATTTATTTCTCATTTATTCATTTATTTTAATTATAATATTAGTATTCATTGTGTTAAGAAAATGGTCATCACTTAGATAAAAAGTTTCCAACGTGTGAATAAATATTCCGCACAGTGTATTTAATGGTTTTTGTTATTGATTTCTAAGCAGAAACTTTTATAAGTGTTTTAAAATGTTAATCAGATGTTTTATTTATATATTATTTTAATTATAATATAAGTATTCATTGTTAAAGTTTACTGTTTCATAATAAAATAAGAAACCTAGGAAATAATAATAAGCAGGGAAGTAGGAAGAAATCTGGAAACATGAAGAGACTTGCTGTCACATGTTTTTCAGTGAACAAACAGCAATGGCGGTTCTAGAAACTTTTAGTGGAGTGAAATTGATAATAATGATGATGATAGCGAACAATAAAAATTAAAAATAATCTAATTCAATATATATAATGTGGGGATGTTTATAGGTTTAGAGAATAGAAAATTACAGGTAAAAATAGTATGTGAGAGGGTTTTGTTTTCATGTTATCAAGAGGTGATTTAAATTTTTAATTTTAGAATGATATCAAATATACACACCAACATAAAAATCCAACCCCCACAACTCACATGCGACAGTGCAAATATCATATATTACATATATTGCACTATAATGCAAAAACAGTGGGTACGTGGGGGAAACATCAACACCTTTTAGACCATGTCTTAACAACCACAAATCTACCATAAAACGTAAATCTCCACACAGTAAAATCGAACACCACTTTAACACCCCATCACCCAATTTTGATAACCTGAAATGCATCTTGACCCAGCAAGGTTTTCTATCCACTCAAGCAAGGAAACTAGCTGAATTAAGATGGATAATTAGACTAGGCATGCACAGAAGGGGGCTAAACACTGATACAGGAACAAAAAAACCTACAAATATTTCCAAGACACCCCCTTACTCCCAAATCCATGACCCCTAACAGATTACAAGAGCCACTCAGTACAAACTCATTAATCACCAACTAACCAATCAGCATCCAGTATTCCCACATAAAAATAACAACCAGCAGCCAGAAAATCACTACTGTCCTCAGAGAGTTATGAAGAAGGGAGTAATCACACTCCCGAAAATTTACTACTTCTAGATAAATGAAACTAAAAAACAAAAAAAACAACCGAGTTTTCTGATATTTATTCACAGATGAATATATTATGATAACTACATTATTATAATATATCACATTAATGCTTCACACTAATACCCAAACCTGATATATGTACTTCCAAAAAACGGATACAGATACCAAAATATCTCATATATATATATATATATATATATATATATATATATATATATATATATATATACATACATATATATATTATATATATATATATATATATATAATATATATATATATATATAATATATATTTAGTAAATCCGAACAATGAAGGGCAACATAACAACAATACAGACTTTATTGTCTGAGTACGTGGAACATGAAATACATGACATTACACAAAATAGATAGGACGAAAGTCCTTTGGAAGTAAGAATGAGTTCATAAAGAATATGAGATAGTTGAGCGGAGCAAAGCCCACTCTCACATAATGAACAGAGACATCATGCGTCCAGTCCATCTTTTGTAGATGCTAGAGAGAGAGAGAGAGAGAGGGGGGGGCAGAGGGCTTCACTGACTGTGTTTAAATACACAGCTAGTTGTGCCACCTAGTCCCGAAACCCTGGTGGCAAGGGAAGTTAACCCTTTTGGACACAGTTCCATCCCGGTAGAGGCAGACAATCGCTACAGCAGGAAAATTCGATAAACACCACAATATAATTCATCATTCAAAATAAGATTATTTCCTTGTGTTTTCAATAAAATAAAAAAAGTGCATAACTTAGATAAAAAGTTTCCAACGTGTGAATAAATATTCCGCACAGTGTATTTAATGGTTTTTGTTATTGATTTCTAAGCAGAAACTTTTATAAGTGTTTTAAAATGTTAATGAGATGTTTTATTTTGGGTGCGTTGGAAAGCTTCACCATAAGTTCACTCAATCGAAAACACCAAGTTTTTTGGTCGAATTTAATGTTTAAGGTGTTAAAAATAAATTACATATCTATTACTACCATGCTATGATACTATTTTTCAACGAAAACTAAAATGTGACCTTAAATAATTGATCTAACTAATTTTAATTCGTTTTTCAACTCAAGTGTCTTTTGGGGAGTGCCTATGATATACATATCAAACTTGAGTAACGGTGATGTAGTCTCTTAATTTTATTTTTTACATTTTAACCTACTCTTCTATTATGCCATTGTATTATGCCGGTGTAAATGAAAAAATGTCCTTATGTAACAAGATCACAAAAGGGGTGCCTAAAGGTCATATGATCTGATTCATGTTTACCCAGGCATTATAGATGACCAGCCTAGTCTAACTCTATATTATTGTAACTAGCAAATATATGCACCCTCCGGGTGCAAGTATTTAAGTTTTAATGTAATAAAATATTGTATTAAATTAGAAAGGCTAATGAAACTAAATAAGAATACAGATAAAAAGATTTGAAACAGAGGGAGTATAATAAAAGATTTGAAACAGAGGGAGTATAATAAAAGATTTGAATCAGAGGGAGTATAATAAAAGATTTGAAACAGAGGGAGTATAATAAAAAATGGAACAAGTGAAACTTACTCTTCCATTACTCTCGTCTTTCATTGTTATTTTTTCTAATTTAAGTATTTAGTTATAAGAGGAAGTAAAGAATAAAATGACAGTTATTTTATCTTGTTAATGGATTTCATTTAAGATTCATTGAAGAGATTTTTGCTTATATTCATTAAAATAAAACCAAACAGTTATAAATCAATAATACTAAGCACATATTTTTTAAATTCGATTTTTAGATATTGATATGCAAATTAGTCTTCCCGTTCACTCTGTAAACCGCTATTTTGTTGTATATATAAATATAATTGCATGCTGTCAGTATGTAGACATAGTTAACAGTATTAATAATGTAAGACAATTTTATTAATATTTGAGGTTTAGATAAAAATAAAATCATGGAGAATGTGATGTCAATAACTAAGAGAATTGTGACTTGAGTAGGAATATAGTTTCGGTTACAGACAGAAAAACACACAATCTCCATTATAATAAGATATCATATGTAAATAGAGTAAATTGGTGATAAAAAAATAAGAAATGAAGCATCAATTATAAATAATTGGTTTATTTTACGTTTACCCTTAATTATTGACAAATTCATTTTTGTTTCAATGAAATATTATTTGTTTCTGTTAAGTAACTAATTTTTCTGAATGTCTTTGTGCGCAATACTTAATTTCTGTTTGCTAAAAACTAAAAATGACAATCTTTCCGAGCTTTCTGGTCAGCCTATTTACATTTTTTACGTTACAAAAGACTAAGACAGATTTTTGAAGCCAGTGCAATCTCGCTTTTGCCCTCCCTTAATAATCGACCTGGATTTTTCAACATATCACCGTTTTAGCTAAAATAGTTTTAAATAGCTACAAAATACCAGGCTTTATTTAATTAACAATTAGTTAACATTCCCACTTTGTTCCCTTTGTTCTCATAAAATCAGTCCATTAATACTTCTTCTCGTCTTTTGTTGAATGCATTTCTTCGAGTTACGTCACGCGTCATGACATCTTCGCGTGTGCGGATCGCGGCTTGTCTTTCAAAAATATAACGCTGGACAAATTCAGTTACAAACTTTTTATAAATATTTTTCTAACTCCTGTCATCTACAAAACATCCATCAATTTCTTCACCCCATAATATATCCTGATGAAGGTTTAAATAAACCGAAACGTTTAAGCGTCGATAAATAAATTCATCTTACTTTTGGAACACTTCGTTTTTCAAATTTCTTAATATTGTCGGATTTATTTCCACATTTACTCCCATATATATAATATATATATATATATATATATATATATATATAATATACTAAGCGTGTTGGTAGATCCTTGCGGAGAGAAAAAAACCAGCAGAAAGCTTGATTGTAAAAATATACTACCAAACATCAACCAGGAAGAAAAAAAATTTTTGAAAAAAAGAAAGGACCAAGATATTCGTACCAACAAAAAATGATATATTGGTACAGTATTTGGCCAAAAGAAAAAACAATTTATATGTATATATATGTATATAAGATATATATATATATTCATATAACCGCTAGGAGAAAGCTAATAAGTAAAACGTGCTCGATACCTAAGTAGAGCCAAATAACAAAGATAATCTAATGAGTCAGACGAACCTACTATTAGTTTCGCATAAAGCTCTTCAGGGCTCTACTTAGGTATCGAGCACGTTTTACTTATTAGCTTTCTCCTAGCGGTTATATGAATATATATATATCTTATATACATAAATATACATATAAATTGTTTTTTCTTTTGGCCAAATACTGTACCAATATATCATTTTTTGTTGGTACGAATATCTTGGTCCTTTCTTTTTTTCAAAAATTTTTTTTCTTCCTGGTTGATGTTTGGTAGTATATTTTTACAATCAAGCTTTCTGCTGGTTTTTTTTCTCTCCGCAAGGATCTACCAACACGCTTAGTATATTAATATATATATATATATATATATATATATATATATATATATATATATATTAGATTATCTTTGTTATATATATATATATATATATATATATATATATATTATATATATATCAGAATGGAATCATTTCTGAGATATTTTATTCATTATTAAATCTTCCAGATTTCATTATACAAGTGCGCAGATTCGTGTACATAAGAGACATTATGTATTGACGTTTTTTTTCCCGCCAAGAAAACACGCAGGAGAATACAATCGAACTGCAGCAATTCATCCAAAGAAGATACATCAAATTCGAAAAGCCGAAATCTCTGTGCAATTCTCGCGGCCATTGCATACCTGCTGTCTAGATCTTAGCAATCCCATAGAGTTGCAAGTCGCAGAAGTGCTTTTCCAATCCCTCACGACAAGCGATAGAATGTTCGACATGCACGAAGCGGTCTCGGGAATTGTCTTATTGCCGAGTCCGTCTCGCTCGGCGCGCAGGCCGCTGCGTGTAGCGTCCAGTTTACAGCTTCTGCGCACATTCTACGCACGCGTCTACCCGCCTTGCTTAAGTCGACAGGCGTGACCTAATCCAACAGATAGATTATTGTGTTAGCTGAGTGTGGAGAGTGGCGGGAAATTTGCTTGCCATAATCAGGTGGTTTTCACAAAAGCGACTTCCTCTTTGATTTTTGCTTTCTGACAGCGGTTGCTGTGTCGATTCTCGAGCGAAAAGTCAAATTAATGTTTGTCTACTTTCCGGAAATGCAGTGGTTTGGCCCAATTATGCGTCTGCGCAGATGGGAGATATGACATAGAGGGCATTTAGATAAATGCATTTGTAGATATATATTATTTAGACGGCAATATTGATAAATCTATGAATGTATAAAGTTGGAGTCAGATGTTTATATATATTATATATATATATATATATATATATATATATATATATATATGTCTGTATATATAATATATATAATATGTATATTTATATATATATATATGTATGTATATATATTATATTTATGTATATATATATATATATATATATATATATATATATATATATATATATGTGTGTGTGTGTGTGTGTGTGTGTGTGTAGAATTAAACAAAAGGCACATCTCCTGTTTAACAATTTTATTTATTTATTTTATCTTTTCTAATTTTCTGGCCAACTTTTTAATGTTTGGGTGGAATTGGTGGATAAGTCCACCAAAGTTCAGTTCCCGAAGAAGCTTTATACATAAAACAATACAAACCATCCTTAAACAAAATTAATTTCCAATACAGTACACACATTCTAAAATGCCTATAACACCTTTCTCACCAATTCTTTTCCTTCCAGCCTCCACATTAATATAATTTTTAAAAAATTGGAATACACCACCACTGATGATGGCACTTCGAAGTGCCGAAAGTACTCGGGAACTGAACGTTGGTGGACTTATCCACCAATTCCACCCAAACCTTAAAAAGTTGGCCAGAAAATTAGAAAAGATAAAAAAATAAAATTGTTAAACAGGAGATGTGCCTTTTGTTTAATTCTACATGTATAATGAAAGAATGCTGCCCAAATACACACACACACACACACACACACATATATAAAATATATATAATATATATATATATATATATATATATAGAGAGAGAGAGAGAGAGAGAGAGAGAGAGAGAGAGAGAAAGAAAGAGAGAGAGAGTGAGAGCTAGAGAGAGATTAAGACATAGATGGATATGTAAACTCTGATATATATATATATATATATATATATATATATATATATATATATATTATATATATTTTGAAGGCAATTACTATGCGTATATCGTATAAAATGCTTCAAAAGCAAATTATAAAATTCTATTATTCTTAACCCTGAACAGTGGCTTAATTTGCGATTCTCTCAATGCTCGCTGTACTAAGTGTAGTAGTGGCGTGTTTATCATTGACAGGTTGATTTGGCGTGTTTCGTGTGCGATGGGTCGGTAGCCCAGAGGTAGAATGTCTGATTCTGCGTGCTGGGTTCTCGATTTCGATCTCTGTCGGAAGGAGATCATAGGTATACTCCGCTGATGAGACGTGTTCCACGTCGCGCGCGTTATTTGCCGAGTTTGCTTGTCATGATTATTTTCAATAATTATCGAATTTTATACGATATACACATTGTAATTGCCTTCAAAAAATATAAGTAATAATATACTTTACAATGCTTCAAAAGCAAATTATCAAATTCTATTATATATATATATATAAATATATATATATATATATATATATATATAAAAAAACTTGATATAAATAAAGAAAATGGCATTAACCTTTGACTCCCCCGCATACTTGTGAAAATAGATCACTAATTCGGAATGAACCTATTTCAGTAAAAGAGGACTTTAACAGGTTTAAATTCAGAGTTTTTCTTCTCCTAGTCCGGTTGCCTAATCAAGGCTAAAGTGACTAGTCTGCTCTACTATTTACCCATAGCTGGAGGGAGAGTAGTTGGATCCATACCTTTCCGAATGGTATTAGCGCCATGGGAACAGTAGCTTCGTCTAGGATCTTAACTCGAGTCCATGTCCTTCGACTCTAACCATTACATCACGGCCTAGTAGTGAAGCCCGGACTCCTTAAGATTGGTATGCCAACCAGCCAAGGAGAATGAATTCAAAGCCTTTAAGGCCCGCTTTAAAATTGAAATTGTGATGAATTCTAGTCATACAGAAGGGTTTGGCAAATATAATCCACGAAGGTTCATATGTTATCAAGCAATGCAACAAAATCTTAGGTATTAAGGGTAAGTACTCCGATTCTTTATAAATTCTCAAGCCAGATAACTATTATCAAACATCCACCTTATTTATTTATTACTAGCAAAAAATGCACAAGTATTTCAGTTTTAATATAATTAAATATCATTTTGAATTAGAAAATACTTCCTTCAGGTTATCAGTGGTGCCGAAACCCGGAAATGAACCAGGGACCTTCAGATTATCAGACAGTCGTAGTCGTCGTAGTTGCTTTGCTCTCCCAGCAGTTCTAGTCTTCTTACTAGCACAATTCAACTATATCCTCTGCTTCCACTCGTTTCGACAGCCAAAATGCTACTGCAGACTTTCGCCCCGATCTGGGAAGGCAGGTCCCTAAATATCCCATTGGTGTGTTTGATCCGGGCTCCTCACTCTGAATTGCACGTTCGACATTCAGCAGCACGCGTCAATCATCACGACGAGACTCCACATCCGGGCCACTCTGCACGGCTCGTGCAACGAAGAGGTGACGAGTTCAATTTCCGTGGTCACTCGGCACACTCCTCCCCCTCGCACAGGCCACACATATCCGGACTCGTTTCGTTCGTGGGGGCTGGGAATCTGCTCTTCCACAATTTCAATATGAAATTATGCATACGATTGCTTTTAATGCGTTTAAGAATAAAATAATAATATTAAGAATCAATAATAACAAAAAAAACAAGTAATTATTCATTAAACACAGTTTTATTACAAAACAGTATGCAAATTATTCACACCATATACTATGTAAACATTTATATCTTAATCATATATAAAACAGGATTTTAAACCCATTAATAACATGGCTCTTTGGGATCAGTGGGTCTGGTGGCTTCGGTCACTGAACTATTAATGTAATTAACGGCGTGATCTCAGGGGACCCCCCCCCCAGTCAACACCTGCCCGCTTTAAAGGGACTGGGCTGGTTTTATTGTCCAGTGCTTGAGGTGCTCCCTTGTGGGGGAATGCCGACGGGATCTTCGCATTTTTGTGCCCTCCATCCCATGAACTACGGTTCGTTGTTGCTCCCACATTAATAGGACCTTGTGCCTTACCCGTATACTTGGGATGCGGGGTAAATACCACATTAATAATATGGGCTGTTTTGAGGCAAATATATCTCATCTCTACCTTAATATTTTTAAACTCATTTTTTCTATTTAACCCATCGATGGGACCCTAACAGGTACTACCACTTCGGCTTAGGATGGACTTGGGAGTAATGGTGATTTAAGGGATAATCCACATTCCCTGATTTATCTGATGTTGAATTGGAACTTCACCATCAGATAGATTTTAACATCATACCCAGGACACCAAGACACTCAGTCACTGCCTTCTAGCGCATATATGATGAAAAGGATTGGTGTCGCCCTTATGGCAAAACCCAGTTCTTTTTATTATATATGTGTTTGAAGGGTTTGGCTGAGTGTATTATTGTCCTGGGTATGACGTTAAACTCTATCTGATAGTGAAGTTCTGGAGATCATGAGAGTGTGGAGTTCACTTTCATCGCCATTACTCCCAGGTCTACTCTGATCCTCAGTGACAGAACCTGCTAGCGTCCTATCTATAAAGAGTTAAATAGGACAAAATGAGTTTTAAAAATGTGTTTAAAGAAAATAACTGAATTTAGGAAATATTAAGTACCTATCAAGATTGAATAAAACAAAATGTCTTCTGCATAAAATGACCCAATGGGTTGACATACTGTAAAATCCAACCAACCAACCTATTGAATACGAATGATTTTCCAACAGATCTATTTTATGCATAGACGCGGCCTGCTGTTCCAGCAACTAAACAGCATATGATGGTGAGGCTCCAGTCCTGATTGATCTATAACAAGAAAGCGTATTGTAGCAAAAGGACGAGAGAATTAGGCACTGTTAATAAATGAAATACTAATTAAGATTAAATAATGATTATTTACTAACCATTGCGAATATAGCATATATAACTAAGGGAATTATAACGTTGGTGACGTAGTTTCACTTACAGACAGAGATGCACATAATGTCCATTATAATAAGATTTGGAATTAATTGTGAAATAAATTCATCAAAAGAGTTTTACTCGATGTCAAGCATAATGGACTCTCAAATCTCCTTTTAAGTGAGTGGCACTAAAACTGTTTTTTTTCTTTTATGCGTGGAACGTTTCAGTTTTCAGTCTTTTGTGACGTTGTAAATGAAGTCATCAAACCGCATAAGATTTTCAGGTGACAATAAGGTGAAACTGATAAATACTGTTACAAATCTTGATCTCTTGTAAGATGAAAAAAAAAAAGAATATACATTGATGTCGTGTTTTTTTTTTATATATATTTTCTTTTTTCTTATTTATTTGTTTATTTATTTATTTTTTTAATTTTTTTTTTTTGAGAAAAAGTTGACAAAGCCGGTTTTGTTCTCTGACATTAACAAGAAAATCACAGAAGTTAGATTCTCAATAAGTTTACAAAAAAAAAAAAAAAAAAAAATACAAATAAAAAATTTAAAAAATAAAAGAAAAAATAAAAGAAAAAATGTTGATATTTTAATGATTCCAAGTCGGGAACTGAAAGAATAAATAAATTGGTAAATTATAAAGAATTGCGTGTCAGACGGAATCAGTCTGAGAATGGTCGGTCGTTTAAATAGAAATTATCGGTGTTTTTTTTATTTGTTTGTTCTTTCTGTATTTTTTGTAAAAGTGTCTCTGAAACCGTTCTATGACTCTACAAGGATTAATGAAAGTCTGATATAAGAAAGACGCTCCGAAAATCATGCCTTCGAAATATTTCCATGGGAATTTCAATAGACACAGAAAACACAAAGAACTTACACACCTTTTTGCAGTTACCATAAGGGCTTTGACCAGTGTACTCAATGTGGTGTAGTTCATGCGTTTTTGTGCACCTTTCCTGGTTCGTCGGAATGATGTTGTTATGAATAGAAAATCGATATTGTTATAGGTTGCTATTTTGCTATTCATTTTACGCTCGATATTAGGGCATTGAGAGATTGCATCAGATACTAATTGCTAAACGTAACGATTCACATCCCTTATTTTCAAAGAACGATGTGAAACTTTTTGTGGACCTTACTGGCTTTTTCTGAATGATGCTGTTTTGGATAGAAAATGTATACTGCGATGGTTTGAATTTTTTTGAACCTCAGGTTCATTAATTTAAAAAAGTCTCATAGAAGACCTTGAAGTGCTCGACCTCCAGAAAATGTCCACAATGTGAGCAAATATTTTTGTCAACCTTAAAAACCTTAGCTGGTCCAAGCCATGATCGGAACTGATTATATCTTAAAAATAGGTAAACAAAATAGAAAGAAAAAAAAAGAAGGAAAGAATGAAAGGAAGGAGACTAAATAAAGAAAGCAATACATAAAAGTAAACAAAAAAGAAAGAAAGAAAGAAAGAAAGAAAGAAAGAAAGAAAGAAAGAAAGAAAAAAGGAATCTAAATAGGACAAGAAGGGAAACTAAAGAAAGAAAGAAAGACAGAAAGAAAAAGAGAAAGAAAGAAAGAATCTAAAAAGGACAAGAAGGGAAACTAAAGAAAGAAAGAAAGACAGAAAGAAAAAGAGAAAGAAAGAAAGAATCTAAATATGACAAGAAGGGAAACTAAAGAAAGAAAGAAAGACAGAAAGAAAAAGAGAAGAAAGAAAGAATCTAAATATGACAAGAAGGGAAACTAAAGAAAGAAAGAAAGACAGAAAGAAAAAGAAAGAAAGAAAGAAAATCTAAATAGGACAAGAAGAGAAACTAAAGAAATAGATAAAGACAGAAAGAAAAAGAGAAAGAAAGAAAGAATCTAAATAGGACAAGAAGAGAAACTAAAGAAAGAAAGAAAGACAGAAAGAAAAAGAAAAAGAAAGAAAAAAAGAAAGAATCTAGATAAAACAAGAGGGGAAACTAAAGAAAGACAGACAGAAAGCAAGGCATGAGAGGAAACAATAAAAGAAATGGTATATAAATGGGGGGGGGGTGAGAGTTCTCGGGTATATATATATTTACCAACCCCTCACAAGGTCAATTTATTAAGCGGAGTTTAACACGTTTGAATTCAGAGTTTTCCTTCTCCTAGACTGGTTACCTAGCCAAGGTTAAAGAGACCAGTCTGTTCTACTATTTACCGATAGCTAGACGGAGAAATGGATTCATACCTTTCCCAAGGGTATTAGCGCAATCTGAAATGCAAACAGGTTCGTTGAAGAATTGAACTCGGGTCGACGAGTCCATTTCCTACGACTCTAACCATTAGTCCACGGGCCTCCTTATCTCGGGTATATAATAGAGAGAGATAGATAGTTAGATAGATAGATAGAGACAAACAGACAGACACAGATAGATTAGAAATGATAGTTGATGATAGGCGGTCTTACTTGGTAACTTCCGCTTACTGCTGGTTCCTGCTAACTGCTTCTACTTTGTCCGCCATCTTCTCTGGGCTGACTTCTATTCAGGGCTTCTACTGAGGGTTGATTTTCTTTGTTAATTCTTCTTACTTCTGGATATTGCTTGCTTTAACATTTAATTCATACTATACGACTTGGTTGTTTCTTGATCAAGTTTTATTTCCCCAGCCCATGATTTCGCCGCGGGTGAGTAGTCAACTTTAAGAGACATCCTTTCTCCAAGGGTGCCGGCTCGTTTCTGACAAACTAAACTAGAATTTATTTCCACGCATCCAATTGCGCGCTTTCTACCGGAAGGTCAGTTGGGATCATCTTCATGTCAATCATAATCCCAACGACTATGGAAAATTACCCACCTCCGATTTTAAATCTAACGAACTTTATTTAAAATTCTAACTACAGGTACGATCACAATTTATGACTGCACATAAATTATGTAATACAAATCTAAGTTTACTTACACTACATACATGCCAATTTAAACTGGGGGAGATTTTTTGACCAGTATGGACGCCATTTTGAATCCACTCGTTTCATTCTAATAGAAGAGCGCCTAATAATCTTCGAAACCCCAAACGGTATTAAATGTACTGCACGTGATATTCTTTGATTTTCTTGGCGTTTTCTGTTCTACTTTTGTCTACACTGCGAGTTTTTGGGGAATTATAAATATTTATTTCTATTTATTGAGACTGATGATTGATTCATTGGTGAAGCAATGATTGGCTTTAGCTGCATTCGGAAACCTAAAGATTAATCCGACACGATGGATTAACGATTGGACAGGACACTCCAATGACCTTGACCCTTTAAAATGTTAATCCTGATATTTCGAACTAAAAGCTATTTCGATTTCCGTGTGTTTCTTTTTTCCTTTTCTTTATTTCATATCGTATATAATTAGAAACTATAATTACAAGACTGACTTCGGTTGAAATTATCCAAAAGCTGGAATACTGTAAAAAGCAGCCTATCAACCAACCAACTGTTTTCTTTCTTTTCTTTTTTTTTCTTTTGTTTCCCTTTTTGTGTTTATATAGTCTCCTTTCTTTCTTTTTGTTCATTAATTCTTTCTTTCTTTCTTTCTTTCTTTCTTTCTTTCTTTCTTTCTTTCTTGTTTCCTTTCCTGCATTGCTTTCTGTCTGTCTTCCTTTCTTTCTTTAATTTCCCGTTTTGTCTTTATTTATTCTCTTTTCTACCATTATTTCCTTATTTTTTTCTTTCTTTTTTTGTTTTTGTTTATTTCCTTCATTGCTTTCTGTCTGTCTGTCTGTCTTTCTTTCTTTCTTTCTTTCTTTAATTTCCCGCCTTGTCTTTATTTAGTCTCTTTTCTACCATTATTTCCTTATTTTTTTCTTTCTTTTTTTGTTTTTGTTTATTTCCTTCATTGATTTCTGTCTGTCTGTCTGTCTTTCTTTCTTTCTTTCTTTCTTTCTTTCTTTCTTTAATTTCCCGTCTCGTCTTTATTTATTCTCTTTTCTTCCCTAATTTCCTTATTTTTTCTTTCTTTTTTGTTTTGGTTTATTTCCTGCCTCGCTTTCTGTTTGTCTTTCTTTTTTTTCCCCTTCTTATCTAGATACTTTCTTTCTTTTTTCATTCTTTCTTTTTTGTTTCCTTTACCTTGCTTTATGTCTTTCTTTCTTTCTTTTGTTTCCCTTCTTGTCTTTATTTAGGCTCCTTTCTTTCTTTCTTTTTTAATTCATTATTTCTTTCTTTTTTCATTCATTAATTCTTTCTTTCTTCTTTGTTTCCTTTCCTGCCTTGCTTTCTGTATTTCTTTCTTTATTTTCCCATCTTTTCCTTATTTAGTCTCTTTTCTTTCCTTCTTTCTTCTTTCTTGTTTTTGTTAATTAGCAGCCTTGCTTTCTCTTTGTCTTTCTGTCTATTTGTCACTTCTTGTCTTCGTTTAGTCTCCTTTCTTTCTTTCTCTTCTTTTTTGTTTCCTCTCCTGCCGTACCTTATGCCAGTCTGTCTTTCTTTTGTTTCCCTTATTGTCTTTATTTAGATCATTTCTTTCTTTCTTTCTTTCTTTCTTTCGTTCTTTCTTTCTTTCTTGTATTAGTTTGATAGAGAGATTACATCAGATTCTAATAATAAAAATCTTAAAGTAGTGATTCACAGCCCTTATTTTCATGGAATGATTTGATATTATTAAACAAGAATACCTGCACAAGAAACAACACTTGAATTCAGATGATGGTCGATTTATTTTGATGAAATTTCTGAAAGTACCGGGTTGGAGAAGGATACGTCTTAAACGGTTTAACTAGTTTAATCTAATTTAAAATTTATTGAGCCATTTTATGCTGAATAACAACCATGAACTCTAAGGGCATATATCATTTTAAAAAGATTGCTTGGTTAGATTTTACGGCATTTCAACCCTTGTTGAGTTATTTTATGCCAAATACATTATGTTTTATTCCTTTTTGTTGGGTATTCATAACTGAACTGTTTAACCTGGGTATGCCAACTGATCTAACATAAAGAACCATCTGGGTACAAACCTGTTAAACTCTACTTAGAAATTGACCTTGTGCCATATCCTGCTCTGGGGGATTAGTTGGTTGGTTGGATTTTACATCATGTCAACCCTTGTTAGTGTATACCGAATACATTTTATTCATTCGTTATGGACATTCAACTTTTTTCAAACTCAATTTGTTCTTAAACACATTTTTAATACTCATTTTTATTCTATCTAACAAATAGATTGGACTCTAACAGGTACTACCACTCCGGTTCAGAGTGGACCTGGGTGAAATGGCGATACAGTGGTACTCCACATTCCACAGAGTTCCAAAATTCGGACTTCATTACTAGATGCATGTTAACGTCGTATCCAGGACACGAAAACCATCAAACACCGTATTTTAGCACATATATGATAAAAAGAGAGAACTCAAAGGCCGAGAACTTTTCAGCACTTTCTCATAAATTGATACATTTACGATTTTAGGATGAAATATCCAATGTTCATGGATGACGTCAATATTTACCTCCTTAAACTGATAGATAGATTGATAGATAGACAGATGCCATTACTTTTTTAGTGAGGCCGATATATATATATATATATACATATATATATATATATATATATATATATATATATATATTAAGAAATTTGAAAAAAGAAGTGTTCCAAAAATGAGATGAATTTATTTATCGACGCTTAAACGTTTCGATTTCTTTAAACCTTCATCAGGATGTATTAAGGGGTGAAGAAATTGAGTGATGTTTTATAGATGACAGGAGATAAAAAATCTTTATAAATTTTGTTGTTGTTGTTGTTGTGTAACTGTATTTGTTCAGCGTTATATTTTTGAAAGACGCTGAACAGATACAGTTACACAACAAAAAAATATTTTAAAATATTTTTTATCTCCTGTCATCTATAAAACATCCATGAATTTCTTCACCCATCCTGATGAAGGTTTAAAGAAACCGAAACGTTTAAGCGTCGATAAATAAATTCATCTAATTTTTGGAACATTTGTTTTTTCAAATTTCTTAATATTGTCTGATTTATTTCCATATTTACTCCTATATATATATAATATACTAGCAAATATATGCACCCTCCGGGTGCAAGTATTTAAGTTTTGATATAATAAAATATCATATTAAATTAGAAAAGGCTAATGAAAGTGACTAAGAATGAAGATAAAAAGATCTGCAACAGAGGGGTATAATCGAAAAATAGAAACACTTTGAAACTAACTTCCATCATTTTCTATTACTCCCTGTTTCATTGGTAAATTTTCCTAATTTAACTATTTAGTTAAAATAGGAAGTAAAGGATAATATTACAGTTATTTCTTCTTGTAAATAAATTTCTTTTAAGATTTATCCACGAGATTTTGTTTATATTTCTTAAGATAAAACCAAACAATTAAAAATCAATAATACCAAGCACATATTTATTAAAATAAAATGTTAAATATCAATATGCAAATTAGCCTTCTCGTTCAAACTGTAAACCGCTATTTTGTTGTATATATAAATACAATTGCATGTTATTAGTACGTAGATATGGTCAACAGTATTAATAATGTAAAACAATTTTTATTAATAACTGAAGGTTTAAAAGAATGAAATCATGGAGAATTTGACGTAAATATTTAAGGGAATTGTGACTTGAGTAGTAATATAGTTTCGGTTACAGACAGAAAAAACACACAATCTCCATTATAATAAGATATATATATATATATATATATATATATATATATATAAACCCCTCCGCACGAGCAGGATGCCACACAAGGTCAATTTCTTTAGCAGAGTTTAACAAGTTTGAATATAGAGTTTTCATTCGCCTAGACTGTTTACCTATGGTTAAAGAGCCCAGTCAACCCTACTATCTACCCATAGCTGTGAGGAGAATATATGAATTCATATCTTTCCCAAGGGTATTAGCGCTATGTGAAATGTAAACAGCCTCGTCCAGGATTTGAATTCAGGTCGTCGTGTCCATTTCCTACGACATTAACCATTACGCCACGTACCCCCCCTTTCTCATTTAATGACAAAGTGACCGAAGTGGGTGAAATATATAATGTACATGAATGTCATCAACATTTAATCACGCAAATAGATAGATAGATAAATAGATAGATATCAGTACTCTATTGGTCATGACGAGAACTCTTCAGCACTTTTCATATGTTGACAAAATTAAGGAGGAATTTGAAATATTAGGTGTACATTGATGACATCAAAATTTATCCAAACAAACAAGCTAATAGATAGATAAATAGTAAAGTAAGTAAAGTCGTCGGGGCGGCCTAATGTCGGTATCAGCCAATCAGCGGGGGAGTCTATCCCCTTTTCACTAGCGCTAGACCAAGGAGATTGTTTTTTTGCATCTGAGGTGGGGCGCCACACCTACCATCAGCTCCTTACTTTACCGCACATATCCCTGTGCTACTCATACACTGAGTTGGCGAGGGCCGGTATCGAACCAGGAACCTTGTGGATTCAAGTCGAGCGCTCTACCGACTGAGCTAACCCGGAGATACTTACCTTCTTTTTCAGCACTTTTTCATATACTGAAAAATTACAGAAAATGGGGAAATATCCAATGTAAATGGATGGCGTCAAAATTTATACAGTCAAACTGATAGATAGATAGATAGATAGATAGATAGATAGATATCGTACCTGTTTTGCTCATGGTGAGAACTCTTCAGCACTTCAGCATTGATTGATAAAATCAGGGATGATGATGTAATATCCAGTGTACATGGATGACATCAAATTTAGTCCCTTTTCACAGAGAGAGAGAGAGAGAGAGAGAGAGAGAGAGAGAGAGGAGAGAGAGAGAGAGAGAGAGAGAGAGAGACTTCAGTCAATATATTGAAATAGAGTTTAGAATCAAAGTATGTTTAAACAAAGGAAGAACCCCTCCCTCCCGCCCAAAAAAGAAGAAACCCAAACATACTAATAAAACGAAAAAAAAATCGAAAAAATCGAACTCCCCCAACGAAGAAATTATCAGATCACTGAACGTCAAAAATGAAAAAACAAAACAAAAAAGTATCTAGATATTCTAAAAGTGGATACGATAAAGTTAAACAGAATGAAAGAGAAATGAAGAAAGGAACATCGCTATGGAATCAGAAGGCAAATAATATTAAAAGGAGCCAAATTCTGCTTCAGAAATTCGATCAGAAGATTAAAGAGTTTGACTGTTTTCTATTGTGAGGAACTAAATTGTCAAAAGAAAAAAAATAAGAGGAGGAAGATTTATCAGTATCGATGATCGCGCTGAAACTTCGATCAAGGTGAATCGGGGACTACACAAGGCAAAATAAGAAAATATTAATTAAAAAAGAAAGTCGGAAGAGAAGAGACACTAATAGAGAATCCCTAAATGAGGAGACAAAACAACAAACAAGAATTATACAATTCTTTGAAAAGTATTGCTCTTAGATAGGAATACTTAAAAGCATCTAACTGTGAGCGACCATATTTTTCTTATTGGATCAGTGTTGTGGTCTCTTTAGGGGCCAGAATAAAGACACATGAGAGGAAATGAGTTAAAAAATATATTAACAAAAACAGTACAAAATATACAAATGAGAAGGTACTCACAAGGCGGTTTTATCAACTCCCGCTGAAATATTGACTCTCTCTCTTAATTGCAGAACCAGCTTTTATTTATAGTTGGAAGAGTCCATGCGTGCGTGGTAAATTATCATAACAATCAGAATACTTGAAACCATGAGCTAACAGATTTTTCTTATAGGATCAGTGTTATGGCTTGGTTAGGGACCAGAATAAAGACACATGAGAGGAAATGAGTTAAACAAATATATTAACAAAGATCAGTAGAACAAACTTATAAAAATCAGAAGGTTACTCGTGAGGGTGTTTTATCAACCTCCCGCTGAAATATTGACTCTCCCTTAAGTGCAGAACCTGCTGCTATTTATAGCTGCAAGAGTTCATACGTGCGTGGTACATTACCATAAAACCAGAATATTTGAAACCATCTAACTGTGAGCTATCAAGTTTTTCTTATTGGATCAGAATACTTGAAACCATCTAACTCATCCACGGAAAGCGATGTTAATTTACGCATAGGGAAGGCATGAACTGTTATAAACAGATTATCAGTTATATGAAAATCCGATCTCACTGACAAGTTAAAGCGGCAATCCTTCTAGGCCTTAGTTGTATCAGTGCTATTAAATGGCTGCGACCTAACGGAACGCCTAGAGAATAAACTAGATGGAATCTGCACAACAATAATTTTATTGGAATAAATTTTAAACAAATCGTAGAAACAGAATCTTACAAGAAAGCCGCTGTACGGTCACTTGAGCCCTATCAAATAAATCACGACAAGATATGCAGGACACTGCTGGAGAAGCAAGAACTAATTCATAAGCGACATTCTTTTGTGAAAGCCAGCACATGGGAACGCCTGTACGGGCGTCCAGCAAAGATTTACATTAACAATCTTTGCATGGATACTGGATAATATTATTAACCTGCATATGGATCTTGAAACAGAAAGCTGTGTTTTATTATTATTGTAATTTTTATTCATTATTTTTATAATTATTTATTATTATTATAATTATGGCCGGTTTAGCTCAGTCGGTAGAGCGTTCGGCTAGAAACCACAAGGTTCCTAGTTCGATACCGGTCCTCGCCAACTCAGCGTATGAGTAGCACAGGGATCTGTGCGTTAAAGTTAGGAGCTGATGGTAAGTGTGGTGCTCTACCTCAGATGCCAAAAAACAATCTCCTTGGTCTAGCGCTATTGAAAAGGGGATAGACTCCCTCGCTGACTGGCTGATACCGACTTTAGGCCGCCCCGACGACTTTACTTTTTTATAATTACAGAAATTTATATTAAATAAATAAGTAAATGAATAAAATTACAATAATAATAAAACACAGCTTTCTGTTTCAAGATCCATACGTAGGTTAATAATCTACATACGAAATAGTTAAACTTATTTTTTATAAAATGCTACATGTCACTGAATATTCTCTATAAAATGTCAAACCGTAAGCGTCTCTTAAATTTTCAAAAGGATTCTTTTTTCGAACACAACATATCTTGCCCTGAAGAAGACCGCTTTTTTGTATATTTAAATTTCATTTTCTGTATTATTACTATTTTATTCTATTTTGTATTAAAATAATAGTGAATAGAATACAATGTAAACAACAACAAACTGATCGAAACAGGTGTCGGCATTCCAATATTGTTGTTGTTTTTTTAAGCAATACGTAATTAAAAAGAACCTTGATTTCCAAACCCCTAAACCGTAACCCAATTCACAAAAAAGTCGGGCAAGACCAGAGGCATGATTTTTATCCACACAACGTGTTCTTTCCAATTTATTTTCAATAACAAACACTCACACACACACACACACACACACACACACACACACGTATATATATATATATATATATATATATATATATATATATATCGAATTAGGGGTACTAGCTATAGAGTGATTCTTTATCAGTTTTTTCTATACTTTATTCAATGCAACTAACATAAAAAAAGAAAAAAAAAAGGAACTAAACAAACGAAAATTTTTGGGAAAAAAAACAGAACGTAATAAATAAAGAATGAACGAGGCAAAGAAAAACAAAGGAAGAAAACAAAATAAGAAAGAGAAAGAGAGGAATAATATAAGAAATAAGTAAAAGAAAATACGATCAAATTATTAAAAAAAAGCATTATTTTATGAACGAAAAAAATCCATAATATTGAATGAAAAAAAGAAAAAAAAACGCTGGAAAAAAGCAATAATTATTAATAACCGAAAGACACACCCCTGACAAAAAGTTAATAAAAATAAACGAAAACTGTGAATAAAAACTAAATTAATAAAAACAACATATAGAATCGCATGAAAAATCGAATTCAGTCAATAAACGTAACTCTAAAGACAAGAGAGTGTAAAAAAGAGAAGGAAAACAAGGCGGAAAGGACGTAGTTCGATTTACGGACGAAATAGAAAGACATAAAAAACAGAAATATACAATAAATTAAACTAAAACAACAACAACAACCATAACAACACAATAACAAGCAGCCATTAAATAAAACACGAAGAACGAACAAAATGGCCAATTTTAATGAAAGCAAACACATAGTCCATCCTCCATCGAATGGTACTCCGATTGTCCAGTGAGGGGAATGCGACCATTCGTATGAGTCGAATTGCATCAGTGGTCATTTGGCTTAATAGGCAAGCAAATGACCAGAGAAAAATATATGAGGCCGACAAAATGTGTAGCCAAGAATTTATCTTTATTTTTACTTCCTATATTTTTTGAATGTGTGACTTGAAGTTTGTCTGCTTTTCATTAGCACCAGCAGTGGTGTCAAAATTAACTCTTTGTCTACCTGCGGTTGGGCTTAGAAGAGTTAGCATCCCCCACCAAAAAAGGGGGTTATCCAGGGTATGAACACTAAACTGCATTCGGTGATCAGGAACCAGTTCTGGAAGTCTTCAGAGTGTGGAGTGTCCATTCATTGTTATTACTCCCATGTCCACTCTGCCGGAATGGTAGTACGGGTTAGGGTACCATCTATGGGTCATAGATATGCTTAAAAATTAAGAAAAAATTTATAAATTATTGTAAATGAGAATGTACGATTCCCTAACACCGAGGCATGAAATAACCCTAGATGGGTTAACATGCCGTTAAAATCTATCAATTAAGTGTTAGGGTCTAATATCTTATGAATTACTATTTTACATTTTGTCAAAGATATCTGTTTGAAAATCATTAGTATTGGATAGGAATACTTGAAACCATATAACTGTGTGTTAATTATTTATCTTAGGGTGTATTTGCCCCATACAAGTGGGGTATGGGATGGGCACAAGGGCTCATTTTAACGTGGGCCCACCCACAAGCCGAAGCTGATGGGTGGGAAAGAACAAAAATTGTGTCGATCCCTTCGGCATTCCTCCTCAAGGGGGCGCTTCAGGCCTTGGGCAATAAACCCACCCCTGTCCCCAAGGAGGCAGGTATTGCCTGGGGTGGGGATGGCCCCCTGGGATCGATGCTATTATTTATTACTTAACCTGATCTAGTGGCCGAAGCACACTGGACCCCGGCCCCGAAGGACGAGTGGCAGGGAAGTATTAAATCAAATTATTTATTTTAGGGATATTTAATAGTACTAGCAAAAGGATTCGGCCCTATGCTCAAGTGTTTAAGTTCTAATGCAACAATTATATAGAAAATTTGGCCCTATTGACATGTTTATATTATTGTAAACTTTTCTTTTAAATCTGGAGTTGAAAACAGTTAATTTCTTTCAAATACAGGGGTACCTTGACTTACAAGTGTCCCAACTTAAAAGTTTTCTGAGTTATGAGCTGTCACTCTGTTGATTTTTTGCTTTGTGTTGAGAGCTAAAATTTGAGGTACAAGCAAGCTTCAGATATGCTTATGTTAATAAGTTCACTAAAAACATTTAATTTTCCAAATTCATTACACCAAAGAAACATATAAACATTAAAACATATTAAAGCACATAATTCATTACATTCTATTATGTTTTTTTAATACAATATAGTGCTAATTTTCTTATTCAAATAACGGTGAAACAGATTAATGGCATTTCAATGTATTCCAATGAGGAAAATTGATTTGGTATAAGAGGAAATTGAGTTAAGAGCAAAAGGAATTTAACTCTTAAGTCAAGATACCACTGTATTACATTAAATCTACAATCCCTACTACAAGCAAATTTTGCTGAATTAGAAAGACTAACGAATACGGTTGTACAAAACTTTCTTAGCGTTTTTTTACCTCTATGACGAGATATTTCAAAGTTGACTATCTATTCACTTTACATTTCATTCTATTTATCATCATCATCATCATCATCATCATCATAACCATCGTCATCATCAGTATTGTTGTATACCCTTTCTTACTTCTTACTTCTAGTCGACTTTTCTTCTGGCCGGCTTTGCTATTCTGATCGTCTCTCTTGGTCTGGTCTCTTCTAAGGTCTGGACTTTCTCGGGGACTTCCGGTCTGGTTTCTGTTGGGGATTTCTCCTTATCAAAGGCCCTGTGTCATTGTTAGTTTTTAGGTAATAAACACAAGACTTCGATTTACTTTGATGTTACTTTATTTGTAAATCCCCAAACCAGACATCGGCGCACATCCTACGAGCTCGGCTCCTACTTGCTAACTGCTGAGTTACTTACTATCCTTAAACCGGAAGACAGGGTCTTCTATGCCTTCCGGTTCTCACGATTTATCCCCGGAAGGCAAGGTCAGAGTGAGGTCAAGCGCTGTCACTCACTCTCAAGGCCATCAGCTGCACTAATCGCCATTATGTTTCTACACTACCTTATATAAGTATTAGGGATCCAATAATTATGTAACAGTATCATGTAACGCATGTAGCACGGATATCCATGACAATCTCTCGTCAACCGTCCATATGATTCATTGTCCTCAGATGGTCCTCAGCAAAGAGCTCGTCAATGCAGGTCTTTTCTGTACGGCCGGCTATTTAAAAATAATCCTATTATTGTGAAAAACGTCAAGCCGACAAATATGTAACCTTAAATTTATATACGAGGTATGTCAGAAAAGTTCTAGAAAAGTCACATTCTGCAATGTGAGGGGCATCGTCCGCTGCGCGTTCTTGCAACAGGGTCATACGATCAACCATTAGGTCTACAAAGAGATACTGTGGCGTTTACTTCGTTCAGTGCTCGAGAAGAGGAGCGAGACGTGACAGTAAAACTCATGGGTGATTCACGAGAACAACGCAGCTACCCACACTGCCCTGAGTATTCATGAGTTGAACTGGCTCCATGTGATTTTTCCTCTTCCCCAAGCTCAAGGAAACCCTTCTTAAGGATATGCATGACATAATTAGCCGTGATGACAGAATTACGGAAAATACCGGAATAAATTTCCTGGAGATCATGCAAGCGTGTGTCAGGGAGTGTCAGGGAGATTACTTTGAAGGGAACAACTTGTGGTTTGTAGTTTGGATTTGAAATAATTTTTTGTGACACCAGTCCCGGAACTTTTCTGACATACCTTGTATATCCACTTTCATGCATCGTTCTATGGATGTTTAAGAACAGTCGTCGGGGTGTCCTAATGTCGGTATCAGCCAGACAGCAAGGGAGTCCATCCCCTTCTCACTAGCGCTTGACCAAGGAGATTGTTTTCAGCCTCTGAAATGGAGCACCACACCTATCATCAGCTGCTCACTTTACCGCAAAGATTCCTGTGCTACTCATACGCTGAGTTGGCGAGGGTCGGTATCGAACCCGGAAAATTATGATTCCTTGTCCGACGCTCTACCGACTGAGCTTTAAAGTTTATTCGTCATCCATTAGCACCCAGCCATGGTGTCAAGTTTTATATACCTCGTTTGGGTATACATTCTGGGGAAAGCTCTTGTATTACGATTATGAGATACTATGTTATATACTGACATTTTCACCGTACCAAATCGATATAACGTTATATACCTTTCTTTACTTCTTTACTTCTATATCTTGGTCATCTAATCTTCTGGCCGGCTTTGCTATTCTGATCGTCTATCTTCTAACATCTTGGTCTGGAATATCTTCTAGGGTCTGGTCTTCTATGGGGATTCCGGGTCTGGTTTCTGTTAGGGATCACTCCTTATCAGAAGCCCTGTGTCATTGTTAGTTTTTAGGTAATAAACACAAGACTTCGATTTACGTTGATGGTACTTTATTTCCAAATCCCCAACCCAGACACCTGCGCAGTTGAGGGACCGCGTGTATAACACGACTTACCCCTTCAAGCTCGCTGCCACCTCTAACTGACTGAGTTACTTAGTATCCTTAAACCGGAACAGGGTCTTCTAGGCCTTCCGGTTCTCACGATTTATCCCTTGAAGGCAAGGTCAGAGTGAGGTCAAGCGCTGTCACTCACTCTCAAGGCCATCAGCCACACTAATCGCCATTATGATTTCTACACTATTGCCATAATCATTAGGTATCTAATAATTATGTAACAACTAGATATGATAGCATCCGTTGTTGTACTTATGTATTTTTTCTTACTTACTTGACTAGCTGTCTGGTACTTTATGACCAGATTTCTCATCTTCTGTTTCTTGCAGGTTTGACATTTCTTCTAACTGCAATTTCTTGCGGTCTGTAATTTGTTCCCTGCTCCTATCATCATTTCTTCTGATGATTTTTTGAAAAAAAAAGTTCTTTTGTTGAGGTGAGGTATGTAATCAAGTCCGACGTTAACTGGTAACGTAATCTTTCGTCACTTGTCTGTCTTTCTCTTTTCCCTTTCCTTTCCTTTCCTTTCCTTTCCTTTCATTTCCTCTTTTGCTTAGTAGGTCAGTCAGGTGCGCACACTGCTCTGCCCTGCTTTCTTTGGACTCCCGCTATTTATGGACGTAGCTTTCAACACACAGGGTACCCGAGTTAGAAACAATTCGGTTAGTATGGTCAGGACAATCATCTGGGCAACTGAGGCGAATTTTGCGTCCGCGCAACGACTAAGTCTTTTTTTTTTGTATTCGGGAGAACGCGGGTTCGATTCTGGCAGGCAAGACAATGTGTTGCTCTCTTTCGCAGAGAATAGGGTAGGTGCAGTGCAAATTTTGCTTTTACACTAGCAATAGCTGGTACCATTATTTGAATAGTAATCCCTACTACTGATATTATTATTATTATTATTATTATTTACTCCTTTTGAGTTTTCACATCAGTGTTAGCTGATGGTCTTTCACTGGAGTCTGAGTGACAGCAAGTCTCCTCAGGTCTCCAGGACTCTTCTGAGTATTCTGGCAGATTGCAGCAGTGCAGTGTTCTGAATGGTTTCAATCCTTCCTCTGATATCCAAACTTTCCAAACCCTTTTCTAATGCTTTTGGGACTGTTCCAAGTGCACCAACTACAATTGGTATAACTTTCACTTTCATATTCCATAACTTTTTCAGTTCTCTGGCAAGGTCCAGATATTTGTCAATTTTTTCATTTTCCTTTAAATTCACCCTGTGATCCGCTGGCACTGCAAAATCCACCAGTTGACAAGTTCTTTCTTTTTTGTTAATCAACACTAGGTCTGGTCTTCTTGCTGGGATTATTATTATTATTATTATTATTATTATTATTATTTACTCCTTTTGAGTTTTCACATCAATGTTAGCTGATGGTCTTTCACTAGAGTCTGAGTGTCAGCAAGTCTCCTCAGGTCTCCAGGACTCTTCTGATTATTCTGGCAGATTGCAGCAGTGCAGTGTTCTGAATGGTATCACTCCCTCCACTGATTTCCAAACTTTCCAAACCCTTTTCCAATCCTTTTGGGACCGTTCCTAATGTACCAACTACAATTGGTATCACTTTCTTTTTCATGTTCCATAACTTTCAGTTCTCTGGCAAGATCCAGATATGTGTCGATTTTTTTCATTTTCCTTTAGCTTCACTCTGTGATCTGCTGGCACTGCAAAATCCACCCGTTGACAAGTTCTTTCTTTTTTGTTTGTGGAGGGTAGTTAGAATACAGCAATCGCATTCCTACCAGAGGGTAAGATCTCTTTCCTCCAGAAAGGTATGTCCTGGGTATGACATCCGATGGTGAGGTTTCAATTCTGGAGATCGGGGGGGGGGTGTAGTTCGTGAGTCACTCCCTCATTACCATTACTCCCAGGTCCACTCTTACCCTGAGCGGTAGTACTTGTTAAGCTTCCATCTACGGATCAAATACAACTGTATGAATTGAAGACTTCGTGTTGGTCCGGCATTCAGTTCATAGAGTGACAACAAAGAAATATATTTCGTGATCACATTTTTTTTATATTAAGAACCAGATTTAATCAACCTGGAATCCTTCAACCGCATGCGTGGGGTCAAAGCCGGGTACATGCTTGCATCACAACATCTCCGGCCTAACTGACTAAGCGAACAAAATGTTGACCCTTCTTTCCCAGTCTGTGTAACTGGAAAGAAGGTTACACAAAGGTTATTTAATGCTAGCCATCTAACCCTCCACAGATTTTGAATTTCAACCCATGAATTTAAAATCTGTACTAACCGTCTTTACACTAAGTAAAAAGTTGTCGGGGTGGCCTAAAATTGGTATCAGCCAATCAGCGAAGGGGTCTATCCGCTTTTCACTAGGGCTAGACCAAGGAGGTTGTTTTTGAGTCTTTTTGTGGGGAGCCACACCTACCATCAGCTCCTTACTTTACCGCACAGATCACCGGGTTACTCATACGCTGAGTTGGCGAGTGCCGGTAT
>CM042149.1:119790016-119802516 GCA_023376005.1 Doryteuthis pealeii
TAGAGATTTATAGATAGATGAATAGATTTGAACAAATTATGAAAGACAGACAGACCGATAGACAGATAGATAGATAGATAGATAGATAGATAGATATGAAGAGGTTGGGATATATAGCTTATTGATAGATATATGGCAACAAATTTAATTTAATAGACGGATAGATATGAACAGATTGAGATTTTTGTAGAGATTTATAGATAGATGAATAGATTTGAACACATTATGAAAAACAGACAGACAGACAGATAGACAGACCGACCGACAGACAGAGAGATAGATAGATAGATAGATCGATCGATCGATAGATAGATAGATAGATAGATTTACAAACATACATAATGAGATAGACATGTACTGATTGAGGCTGACAGACAAACAGATTGTGATAGATCTGTTTTCCTTCCAATTATCTATATATTGCTATTATAATTATCCATTACCCGAGATACACGGAAAAGCTTTTCCTTCCTCGATAATTGATTGAAAATACGACACCATGTCTTTTAAATTAATTTCATTAATGGAAGTCTAGTATGCACTTTCTTTGGGCATAAAATAAACGACTAATCCAAATTGATTTCGCATAAAATTCACGGTTTTTCCTCAGCCACACATATTTATGTACATAGCACAGCTCAATACCGCTTAAGATACTTTATTTGCGCTTCGTACAAGATCGAAATCATTTATTGGTATTAAGTTGAGAAAGTGTAGAAATTGTTGGACTATCAGAAATATCACCGTGACAGATTGTAAATTAATATGTAAGATTTATGAGTTCATTCTATCTTCATTTCCGTCTGGGCAGAAGAATGATTGAAGAATTATATATTTCGCAGTAATTCCATGCGAAATAGATAAATGACGTAACCAGTGAGAGGATCTGTTATTTTTCATTGTAAAACATAGCTACTCATAGTCTGATACAAGGTCGTAATAATTTTTCTTAGTAAAATAAAGCTTAGTTTAGTAGTGTAATACTTGGAGTCATAGGAAATGAACTCGTCTGTGTATTACTTAGATTCATAAGGAATGAACTCGTCGGTGTAATACTTAGATTCATAAGGAATGAACTCGTCGGTGTAATACTTAGAATCAAAGGAAATGAACTCGTCGGTGTAATACATAGAGTCATAAGAAATGAACTCGTCGATGTAATACGTAGAGTCATATGAAATGAACTCGTCGGTGTAATACTTAGAGTCATAAGAAATGAACTCGTCGGTGTAATACTTAGATTCATAAGGAATGAACTCGTCGGTGTAATACATAGTCAAAGGAAATGAACTCGTCGGTGTAATACTTAGAGTCATCGTGATGGAGCATGTGGGTTACTTAGAGACACGATAACTATAGCAGACGTGTTATACAGTCAATGGTATTAATTAAAAGTAAGGAAATGTATCCGACGGTACATAAGAGTTAGATAATATGAAAAACAAACCGATTTTGTTCAAGTAAAGTTGTTTATTATGCTGATATTGCACATATATATATAGTAATCCACAGACACGTGTTTCGACTTATCAAGTCTCTACAGTGTGGCTAGACATTTGTAAGCTACCTACAGCCGGGATTGAAATCCGATCGGTTCAGCATCAGTCAGACACCTTAACCGCAAGGCTATAGTCACCTACAGAATGCAAAGGGGATTTTAACTGTTTTTAATACCCACAGCCCTATGTATGTAAAGACCGCCATATAGTGCTCCATCCCTTTTATATAGAGCGTTGCGTATATATATATATATATATATATATATATATATATATATATATATATATATATATATATTTAAATTTTTTTTTTTTGTTTATTTGCTTTTAAGCCGATCCCCAAAGAAAAAGTAGTCGCTTACTAAAAGAAAATGGAACACAATTTATTCGAAGTGAAACTTAAAAAAAAATGCAAACACCTTTCTTCTTCCCTTAATTAGATAAATCTTTTTAAAATCAAATATATAACCGTTAATTTTTGAATTCCGTTCGTAGGTGTAAACTGCGTTTTTATTCTAAAAAAATGATTGTTGAATTCGTAATGAATTCATTTTGTAAACTGATCCTTCACTTTTGACCACAAATCAAACACCATTTGTTCATAGTATGGTAGATACTGCAAAATATGACGTCACAGCTGTATTTGACAAAATTAATTCAACCACCCCGATTGAAAAACTTTTACCAAACATTAGAGAATTTTCCGATTTTAATGAATTTTTTAGTGATGATTTATCAATAAATTTATTTTATAATGCCATCAGTTATTTTATTTTAGATAGTACTAAAGATAACGTCAAATGTCATCATCATCATCATCATCATCATCATGTCACGCTATTAGCACGGATATGCATGACAATCTCTCTCCAACCGTCCCTATCACTTATTGTTCTCGGGAGGTTCTCTGCGCAGCATCCAGTATCCGCACAGAACTGGTCAATGTACGTATTTGCTGGCCTGCCCATACTGGCATGCTCATGTGCTGGCTTCCACAGGATGAGGGGTAACAACACCCCATGACAAAACAGGTCTACGGTCATCTTCCCCATATAACCCAAATCATCCAAGAAAAGGCACGCAGGACACTGGTGAAGAAGCAAGGACGATTAAATGTAAAATGGGTTTATAACAGACTAGACAGAACGTGACCCGTTGGGTCATCCATTCAGCTCTGGATAGATAATTGAGATTAAGGAAAAGGGGAGTTAGAAAAGCGAATACAAATTTTTAAAAATACGGTCGGACAAAACGTTAATATCATTTTGTTAACTTTCTAAGAAAGTAAATGTTTGACCTCATTTAAGCTACGGGTTGCTGGATGTGAAATTTAACATAGAAATACATTTCAAATTCTCCCCCCTCTCTCCCTCTCTCTGTCTCTCTCTCTCTCCCTCTCTCTGTCTCTCTTTCTCTCTCTCTCTCTCTCTCTCTCAGTGTGTGTGTACTCTCCAGAGAAACTAACATTATATAACGAGGAGGTAGTCAAGAGATACATAGAGGGGGAGAAAGAGGTAGACGCAGTGTAAAGTAAGGTATTGGTCGGTTTTGGACGTAATTGCAAATTACGACTCATTAGAACCAATTAAAACAGAATATTTTCAAACATAATTCAATCCTAGAAGTAAAGAATAATTTAGTATAATTTTAGTGTCATTAAACTAAACAGTAAAAATGGAAGTAAATGTTTTAATATGTTAATATATTAAGCTTTAATATATAATAATATAATGAAAAATGAATGGAAGTGAATCCAACAGTGTGAAATAAATATTTAGAAAAAACAAACACATGATGTAAAATTCACTGACAGAATTCTGTTTCGACCCTTTATTGAAGTGATCTTCATCAAGAGCGAGTTGTGTATGATAGAGAGAACGGTGAAAGTGGACCGTTATGAGACGAAAGTGGTGCAGATGAAACGTTCAATATTATAGTCGGAATTTTTTTTAAATTCAAAACTTTTTTTTTTTAAATTTAGAAAATGCGTATTCTGTTATGAAAATAAAATAAAATAAATTTTATTTTGTTTTATTAAAATCAGAAGCATTATAGTCCACAAAGAAAACTCAAAAGAGTTTGATGTAAATGTGTATAAAAATGTAAAAGAAAGTATCAAAAAGTTCAAAAATCCCAGCACTGTAGACCACGATGTTCACCGGATAAGATGTAGAAATCCTGGTATTTTTGTTTTTTCAAAAGACAATATGAAAAATGAATGAAATTAATTCCGACAGTGTGAAATAAATATTTAGAAAAAACAAACACATGATGTAAAATTGGCTGACAGAATTCTGTTTCGACCCTTTATTGAAGTGGTCTTCATCAAGAGCGAGTTGTGTATGATAGAGAGAACGGTGAAAGTGGACCGTTATGAGACGAAAGTGGTGCAGATGAAACGTTCAATATTATAGCTGGATTTTTTTTTTCTTTTTTAAATTTAAATTTTTTTTTAAATTTAGAAATGCGTATTCTGTTATGAAAATAAAATAAAAATTTTATTTTATTTTATTAAATCAGAAGCATTATAGTCCACAAAGAAAACTCAAAAGAGTTTGATGTAAATGTGTATAAAAATGTAAAAGAAAGTATCAAAAAGTTCAAAAAATCCCAGCACCACGATGTTCAATATATAATAATATAAAAATGATATAACACTACGCCATAGTCTTTAGTAGACGGACAGATGCCAACAACAACTAATATAGAGCACCCCCAGCAGTATCTTAAATCGCCATCAGACTTTGTATTTTTTACGTCACATCGTGGGAATGCCAGATCGAGATGTAGACACTTCGTACACAGCTGATAACAACCATTTCCGGGTCAGGTGTTTATTTGATGATGTTTACTTATTTTCTTACGAATATTTATAATTCAGATTTGACCCCCCAAACATGATCTTCGCCCAGAGGCAAATCTTAGCTGCAATTTTCTACTTCAACTTGGATAGATGATGATTAAATCAATCAACAGAGCGAGTTTTATTTCACCTCAACAATTTTCTCTTCTTCCTCGTTCGGCCATAAAAATAATATTGGTATTAACAAAACCATATTAAAAATGAAAAGAAGGAAAAAAGAATTAAAGTATCCCTTTAATTGTGCTGTCTGCCTTTGTTTGTGTCTAGGCCTCTCAATTTATTGTTTCTACTTGTGATATACCGTCTGATATCTGGCAATCAATTTGTTCTACTGGCCAAAACAATTTCATGCCAATATCCTTCTCTCTCTCCCTCTCTCTCTCTCTCTCTCTCTTATTATATATATATATACATATATATATATATATATCTTATTAGAATGGAGATTGTGTGTTTTTCTGTCTGTAACCGAAACTAAATCACTACTCAAGTCACAATTCCCTTAATAATTGATGTCACATTCACCATGAATTTATCCTTATTTCAACCTCAATTATAAATAAAATTGTTTTACATTATTTATACTGTTAACCATATCTACATACTAATAACATGCAATTGTATTTATATATACAACAAAATAGCGGTTTACAGTATGAACAGGAAGGCTAATTTGCATATTGATATTAAAAATGTAATTTTAATAAATATATGCTTAGTATTATTGGTTTCTAACTGTTTGGTTTTATTTTAATGAATATTAGCAAAAATCTCTTCAATAAATCTTAAATGAAATCCATTAACAAGAAAAGATAACTGTAATTTTATTCTTTACTTCCTCTTTTAACTAAATACTTAAATTAGAAAAATAACAATGAAAGACGAGAGTGATGGAAGAGTGAATTTCAGTTGTTCTGTTTTTCAATCATATCCCTCTGTTTCAAATCTTTTTATCTGTATTCTTATTTAGTTTGATTAGCCTTTCTAATTTAATACGATATTTCATTACATTAAAACTTAAATACTTGCACCCGGAGGGTGCATATATTTGCTAGTATATATAAAGATAAATCTAATGAGTCAGACAAACCTACTATTAGTTTCGACTAATGCTCTTCAAGGCTAAGATCTGAAGAACATTAAGCGAAACTAATAGTAGGTTTGTCTGACTCATTAGATTTATCTTTATTATTTGCTCTACTTAGGTATTCAGCACTTTTAACTTATTAGCTATTCTCCTAGCGGTTATATGAATATATATATCTTATATACATATATATATATATATAAATTGTTTTTTCTTTTGGCCAAATACTGTACCAATAGATTATTTTTTGTTGGTACGACTATCTTAGTCTTTTCTTGTTTTCAACATTTTTTTCTCCCCGGTTGATGTTTGGTAGTATATTTTTACAATCAAACTATTTGCTGGGTTTTTTCTCACTGCGAGGATTTACCAACACGCTTGGTATATATATATATATATATATATATATATATAATATTATATATATATATATTATATATTATATATAAATGAAAAAATATATCAGCAATTTTGTTCTCACATATACTGGATTTCACTTTTCCTCACACAGTCTTTATACCTTAACAAAGGGTGAAGGCTCACCCGAAATATAGTAATAAATCGAACCAGGGACAGAACAATAGCTGGATATATTTTTTATTTTTGTTCTGTTTTTTTGTTTGTTTTTGTTCACTTGTTTATTTCCATGCTACATAATACCAAAAAACAACGTTCACAAGAACAAAGTTTATACACAATCAACATATATATATATATATATATATATATATATATATATATATATATTATATATTGATATATTGATACCTTGGTGCAAATATAAATTTACTTCGGCATTTCTTTGTCTCTTAAGTCTGATCTTTATTAATTTGAATTAATGAATGAAGAGCCAAAACATACCGAAATAAATTTATATCTGCACTAAGGTATCCATTTATTCATTTATTCATAATACTCTGTACGTGTAAAAATATATACGCAAAGCTTTATATGTACGTTTGAGTTTTCAATTTTTGGTTGAATCAAGAAAATACACACATACACACACACACACACACACACATATATATATATATATATATATATATTTACATATATAAGTATAATATTATATATATATATATATATAATATATACCGCCAACTAAGCTTAAAACGGAAAGGTTCTCGTAGAAAAGGGATGATGTTTTCTATGGTGGCCTTTATATATACACAGATGTGTGTATTTATCAGTTAAAATCCCCTATCCAGTTCGTAGGTGACGATGTCCGAGAGGTTTTGCAGCCTTACTAATGATGAATTGATTGGGTCTCCATCCCGGCTGGCACTAGCTTGCAAATGTCTAGCCACACTGAAAAGACGGGATACGTCAAAACACGGTGTCTGTGGATGATTATATATATATATATATATATATATATATATATATATATCGGAGATGATCAACACCTATAAGGCAAACCAAAATATTTCTCTTTTTTTTCTATTCATTTTTGGGATTATTCTCAACTAGTTTCAACATTAGGGTATCGTCAGGAGACGATAGTAGAATTTTTTTTAAATTTTTTACAAGACGCAATATACTATAAAGATCCAACGAACTGATGACGGAGCATATCCATTTGCTGAATGGAAAATATATTCTGGTCTTATCTAATCTGTCATATATATATATATATATATATATATATATATATATATATATATATATATGTATATATATATATATGGTAATTTGCTTGAAGCATTGTTAAGTATGTTATAATATATTAATGATTTGATGGCAATTACAATGCGTATAAAAAATAAAAACAAAAAGATGTTATTTTTGTCTTATTGATTTCAAAGTATAAAACTTTATCTTCAGAGATGAATATCAGAAATGTACGTGATTAAGTTTTTTTGTGTAGTTATATTTTTTTCTTTTTTTTTTCCTCTACTTTTTTTTCTTTCTCTCCTTTTCTTTTTTCTTTATGTTATGAATGAAATAGGCGAATAACTGTAATTTCTGTACTTTGAAATCGATAAGACAAAAATAACATATTTTTGTTTTTATTTGTTATACGCATTGTTATTGCCTTCAAATCATTAATATATATATATATATATATATATGAATAAGATATAAGGAAAAAAAAAACGATGTTTACAACTGAAATAGGCTCATCAGAAGAGAAAGTGTGCAAACCGTTTCGGGGCCAATTCATTTGACGGTTTTAAAAAGCAACACTCGGACCATCCTCAACTAATATGAGGACCCTATTGCATTATAATGTATCAACCGTACGTGGGTCGGTCATCAACAAAAACAAGACGGGAAAAAGACCGTTAGTAAAAACAGAACGCTGCTAGTCAAACGTTGGAATTAATAAAAAAAAAAATTGTGCTGTCTCCTTAAAAAATAATATGAATTTTATTTAAAAATAAAATGAATTTTATTTAAAAATAAAATGAATCTCATTTTCAATTTTGAAAATAATCAGAAGCATTATAGTAATGAAATAAGACTCAAAAAAGTCTGATGTAAAGTTATAGAAAAGTGTAAAATATGTATAAAAAGTGTATATGGAATATCAAAATTATTGTAATACAATCCAACTGTAAAATAAGTAGCCCACATTTATAGGTAAATCCGTGGTGTTAATGGATATCATCAAAAAGGGGTAAACATTCAAATGTAAAGTTTTTTCATGGACAAGTATGTGAAAATAAAATGGAAATTAATCCGACAGTATGAATAAGATATAATAAAAAAACAAAAGATGTTTACAACTGAAATAGGCTCATCAGAAGAGAAAGTGTGCACTCTTCTGATGAGCCTATTTCAGTTGTAAACATCGTTTGTTTTTTCATTATATCTTATTCATACTGTCGGATTAATTTCCATTTTATTTTCACACACACACACCACACACATATATATATATATATATATATATATATATATATATATATATATATATATACCTTTCAGATTCTAGCTCCATAAAAAACATTAAATTTCAAAATATAACACTATTACTGACAAATGAACATCCTCCGATATAAGGTATATTCGTACTAATAAGACTAATAGACTCTATAAAGATAATAAAAAAATCCTAGTAATCATAGAAGCAATCTTCATAAAAAATAAAAGCCTAACAAAACTGAAATAGTATTTAACACCGACATATAGAAATATAAAAAAATATTTTATAATTAACACAATATCCATAGATGTTCTAATTACAATAAACCCTCCTAATTGAATAAGCCTGCAACCACACAAAAAGCCCACAATAAACCCTTCGAATGGAATAAATCTCACGCCACAAAAAGAAAACAATTACTTATGGATCTGATCGAAAGCGCTTGGGAAAATATGGGGCACCTTATTTCCCATCTAGACCATGATATAAGAAAAATTAGACGTAGACTTGAACATAAACAAATGAAAATCACCAAGAAAAAATATTCCGTATTATTATATGTTTAAAAGATATATATATATATATATATATATATATATATATATATATATATATATATATATATATTTGTACCACTTTTGTTTGTAACGGTTTACTCACACCGTCTTTCTATCACAAACATTTCGCTCTTGATAAAGACCGCTTTAATAAAAGGTCAAAACAGATTGCTGTCAGCGAATTATAACATCATTTGTTTGTTTTTTCTAAAAATATCTATTTCATATATATATATATATATATATATATATATATATATATAGTAAATATTCGGTGGAGTGACCTATTATCAGTATCACCCGAACAGCGAGGGAACCTATCCTCTTTTCACAAGAGCAAGACCAGGGTGATTTTTTTTTGTTGAGGTCGGGCACCACACCTTCCACGAGCTCTCCACTTTATAGCACAATCCACATTACCCAGATTGTGCACTTCATGAGAAACGCAATCGAAGCCAAAACATTTGCAATTCCTTCGCAATGATATACCGACTTAGCTTAACCTGCCCCATATATATGCAGGATGTTCAGGAGAAATTTGACGGTTTCATAAGGAAAAAGAAAAAAGTGCTTGGTAACTACAAAATTTAATTACAATGAAAATAACCGCCATTAGCTTCGATCACAGCCTCAATCCTGCTCCGGATCCAGGAGCAAGTTGAAGTTCTAGTTTCCCTGGGAAATGGTCTTAAAAACTACCTTAATTCTATCGGTTAACTAAGCTTTTGTAGTACCGGCACAGCGATTGGTGTTTTACCAACAGCGCCCCATACATAATAATCCATGGGGTTACGATCTGGGGAGTTTGGAGGCCAAACATTGAGACTGGTGTAGTCGTAAAAATTCGCTGACAATAATTTTTGCCTTTTTGCAGAGGTGTGGCAGGGGACCGAATCTTTCTGCCATACATATGGCCTACCATTGGCTACCCTTGTTATCCATAGCTTGGCTACAGGTTTAGCAACTCCACGTAGGCATATGAGGGTCCCCAACACTTTTTCTGCAGATTTCCGAGGAATTCTGCTGTACGAATGCAATCAGATCGTCTGTTATGTTGTTTTCTTCTTGCCACAGCCTTATAGTCTCCTTGCAATTCTCCACTTCATGCCTGATTGTTTTTACAGTTTTCAGGGTGCATTGGACAGCAACGAAAATCTCCTTATTTTGATGCAGATCATCATGATACAAGTTATTCTCTTCCACGATTCAGGTGGATTCCAGTCATCCATTCTATCTGTCATCACATATATGAATGTAGGAGGGTCCAAGCTTTTAAATGATGCGTACTGTGCGTCAATACCTCCAACCTTAGAAGAAAAATAACCAAATACAAATATGCCAAATTTATCGTGAACACCCTGTATACACACACACACACACAACACATATATATATATATATATATATATATATATATATATATATATGTACGTGAATCATATTATATTACATTTATTATATATATATATATATATATATAGTCTGAACAAAATTGGTTAAGACAAACAGGAATTTTTCTTATATGTTATTTGTTCTCAATTAATTTCGACCTTAGGTCATCGCCTGGAGAAGATTTCTTGTTTGAAAAAATTGTTTTTAGAGAGTTTTTTTGAAAGTGTATCTCTGTACTATGTGCGTGACTTTTAGTTTTTCAAATGGGTCAAGAGTGGTGTGTTTGATGTGGGACGCTCGGTGTTTGTTCATTTAGGTGCTATTGGCCTCCACATTTTTGTCACCTCGACTTTTTATTGCCATGGTAATGAGTCTAATTTCTGGTTCAATCCAAACGGGTGAAAACTTCTTATCTTTTCTATCCATATGTACTCGTGGTTTTCGATTACAGATTTAATATCACTATCTTTTTGGATTCTTTCGATAAGAGTAAATTTGGCGCCTCTGTCAAAGTCATGGCCATGGTAATATATATATATATATATATATATATATATATATATATTATATATATTATGTGATGCTAAATACAGTGAAGTACGAACCGGAAAAGGAATCAGCAAGGCCAATGTAAGTAATGTGGTCATTAGCTTAAGAATATTGTTGATCTGTGGTCAAATACAATAAAGTGATCCGCTGGAGTTTAATATGTTAGACATTCGTGTTGTACTCGGGAGTCAACAATGAATCCGGAAATCAACGCGTTCTTTATTGCGTAGGTTGACTTGCACGAAGGAAATAGTTCCCTTCAAAAACGACTGCCCCATTACCCATGGCATGACGCAACCATAAATCGACAACTAACAATGGTCCGTACCAATTCATCTTCATAAAAACAGTCAAAGGAAAACAAGAACTGTTTTAAACCAAACCTCGTACGAAATGGATTTTTTTCCTGTCTTTCTCTTTCTTAACACGTTTTCTGTCTTTTTGGACAGATTATTTCCATCTTTCTCAACACTCTTTTTTCTCTCTTTCTCAAACTCTTTTTTCTCTCTTTCTCAACACTCTTTTTTCTCACTTTCTTAACAGACTTTTTACCTTTTTCTTAAGAGATACTTCTGTCTTAGTCACATATTTTTTCTCTCTTCTTAACAGATGTTTTCTCTCTTTCTGAACAGATTATTTCTTTTTTCTCAACAGTCTTTTTCTCTCTTTCTCAACAGTATTTTTTCTCTCTTTCTCACACTCTTTTTTCTTTTTATTAACACATGTTTTTTCTCTTTCTTAATAGATTATTTCTTTTCTTTCTCAACACTCTTTTTCTCTCTTTTTAACATATGTTTTCTCTCTTTCTTAATATATTATTTCTCTCTTTCTCAACACTCTTTTTTCTCACTTTCTTAACACACTTTTTACCTTTTTCTTAAGAGATACATTCTGTCTTAGTCAACACATTTTTTCTCCCTTTCTTAACACAGATTATTTCTCTTTTTCTCAACACTCTTTTTTCTCTCTTTCTCAAACCCTTTTTTCTCTCTTTTTAACACATGTTTTCTTTCTTTCTTAATAGATTGTTTCTCTCTTTCTCAACACACTTTTTACCTTTTTCTTAATAGATACATTCTGTCTTAGTCAACATATTTTTTCGCCCTTTCTTAACACTTTTTTCTTTTTTCGTAACATATTTTTCTGTCGTTCTCAACGCGTTTTTTGTCTTTTTCTTAACAGATTATTTTTCTCTTTCTCAACACATTTTTCTCTCTTTCTTTACAGATTATTTCTTTCTTTCTTAACATTTTTTCTCTTTTTCCTAACAGATTATTTCTCTCTTTCCCCACATATATTTTCTGTCTTTCTTTACAGATTACTTCTTTCTTTCTTAACACACTTTCTTTCTTAACAGTGTTTTTCTCTCATTCTTAATTGAT
Organism: Doryteuthis pealeii; assembly: GCA_023376005.1. Classification (NCBI taxonomy): domain Eukaryota; kingdom Metazoa; phylum Mollusca; class Cephalopoda; order Myopsida; family Loliginidae; genus Doryteuthis; species Doryteuthis pealeii. The sequence continues at coordinate 119,802,218 of CM042149.1, forward strand.
TATTTTCCTCCTTCTCAACAGACATTTTTCTCCTATTAGACAGCTTTTTCCTCATTCTTTTTTAACAGATCTGTTTTTTTCTCCCGAATATTTTTTCTCCCTTTCTTAAAAAAATATTCTATTGCATTTTTATACAAACATATTTTCTTTCTTTCTCTCTCTCTCTCTCTCTCTGACTCTTTCTGAGACTCTCTCTTCTCTCTCTCTCTCTCTCTCTCTCTCTCTCTTATATATATATATATTATATATATATAATATATATATATATATATTTATCTTTCGAATACATGTTTCTTCCT
>CM042149.1:119807193-119812193 GCA_023376005.1 Doryteuthis pealeii
CTAAAAAAAACCAAACAAGTTTATGAAACCATAATACTACAAGACTGTTGTAAGACATAATTATTTATAAAATTTTACATATTATTTAATATCAAATATTGCAAATTAGCCTTCCCTTTGTTTTATATTACTCTGCGTATAACCGCTATTTTTGTTGTATATGATAAAATACAGTGTGCATGGTTGACTTGATTATGGTAGTATAGGGTTACCACAGTATATTAATAATGTGTCTAAATTACAATTTTTAATTTATAATTGAGTGTTGAAGATAAGGATAAATTCATGTGTTGAATGTGACATCATATTATTAAGGGGAAATTGTGACTTAGTAGTGATTTATGTTTCGGTTATCAAGACAGTATAAAACAACAGCAATCTTCCATTAATAATAAGATTATATTTATTATATATATGAATAATATTTATTATTGTATGTCATGTATATTATGTAATATCTTTTTCTTTATATAAATATATATATTAATGAGAGAGAGAGAGAGAGAGAAGGATATTGGCATGAAATTGTTTTGGCCAGTAGAACAAATTGATTGCCAGATATCAGACGGTACACAAGTAGAAACAATAAATTGAGAGAACTAGACACAAACAAAGGCAGACAGCACAATTAAAGGGATACTTTAATTCTTTTTTCCTTCTTTTCATTTTTAATATGGTTTTGTTAATACCAATATTATTTTTATGGCCGAACGAGGAAGAAGAGAAAATTGTTGAGGTGAAATAAAACTCGCTCCGTTGATTGATTTAATCATCAACTATCCAAGTTGAAGTAGAAAATTGCAGCTAAGATTTGCCTCTGGGCGAAGATCATGTTTGGGGGGGTCAAATCTGAATTATAAATATTCAGAAGAAAATAAGTAAACATCATCAAATAAACACCTGACACGGAAATGGTTGTTATCAGCTGTATACGAAGTGTCTACATCTCGATCTGTCATTGCCACGATGTGACGTAAAAAAATACAAAGTCTGATGGCGATTTAAGATACTGCTGGGGGTGCTCTGTATTAGTTGTTGGTGGCATCTGTCCGTCTACTAAAGACGATGGCGTAGTGTTATATCATTTTTATATTATTATATATTGAACATCGTGGTCTTACAGTGCTGGGATTTTTTGAACTTTTTGATACTTTCTTTTACATCTTTATACACATTTACATCAAACTATTTTGAGTTTTCTTTGAGGACTATAATGCTTCTGATTTTAATAAAAAAAATAAAATTCATTTTATTTTATTTTCATAACAGAATACGCATTTTCTAAATTTAAAAAAAAAATTTAAATTTTAAAAAGAAAAAAAAAATCCAGCTATAATATTGAACGTTTCATCTGCACCACTTTCGTCTCATAACGGTCCACTTTCACCGTTCTCTCTATCATACACAACTCGCTCTTGATGAAGACCACTTCAATAAAGGGTCGAAACAGAATTCTGTCAGCCAATTTTACATCATGTGTTTGTTTTTTCTAGATATTTATTTCACACTGTCGGATTTAATTTCATTCATTTTTCATATTGTCTTTTGAAAAAACAAAAATAACTGGATTTCTACATCTTATCCGGTGAACATCGTGGTCTACAGTGCTGGGATTTTTGAACTTTTTGATACTTTCTTTTACATTTTTATACACATTTACATCAAACTCTTTTGAGTTTTCTTTGTGGACTATAATGCTTCTGATTTTAATAAAACAAAATAAAATTTATTTTATTTTATTTTTATAACAGAATACGCATTTTCTAAATTTTTTAAAAAAAGTTTTAAATCTAAAAAAAATTCCGGCTATAATATTGAACGTTTCATCTGCACCACTTTCGTCTCATAACGGTCCACTCTCACCGTTCTCTCTATCATACACAACTCGCTCTTGATGAAGACCACTTCAATAAAGGGTCGAAACAGAATTCTGTCAGCCAATTTTACATCATGTGTTTGTTTTTTCTAAATATTTATTTCACACTGTCGGATTTAATTTCATTCATTTTTCATATTGTCTTTTGAAAAAACAAAAATAACTGGATTTCTACATCTTATCCGGTGAACATCGTGGTCTACAGTGCTGGGATTTTTGAACTTTTTGATACTTTCTTTTACCTTTTTATACACATTTACATCAAACTATTTTGAGTTTTCTTTGTGGAATATAATGCTTCTGATTTTAATAAAACAAAATAAAATTTATTTTATTTTATTTTCATAACAGAATACGCATTTTCTAAATTAAAAAAAAAAAAGTTTTGAATTAAAAAAAAATTCCGACTATAATATTGAACGTTTCATCTGCACCACTTTCGTCTCATAACGGTCCACTTTCACCGTTCTCTCTATCATACACAACTCGCTCTTGATGAAGATCACTTCAATAAAGGGTCGAAACAGAATTCTGTCAGCGAATTTTACATCATGTGTTTGTTTTTTCTAAATATTTATTTCACAATGTCGGATTCACTTCCATTCATTTTTCATTATTATATATTATATATTAAAGCTTAATATATTAATATATTAAAAAATTTACTTCCTTTTTTACTCTTTAGTTTAATGACACTAAAATTATACTAAATTATTCTTTATTTCTAGGATTGAATTATGTTTGAAAATATTCTGTTTTAATTGGTTCTAATGAGTCATAATTTGCAATTACGTCAAAAACCGACCAATACCTTACTTTACTCTGTGTCTTCCTCTTTCTCCCCCTCTATGTATCTCTTGACTACCTCCTCGTTATATAATGTTAGTTTCTCTGGAGAGTATACACACACTGAGAGAGAGAGAGAGAGAGAGAGAGAGAGAGAGAGAGAGAGATGGGAGAATTTGAAATGTATTTCTATGTTAAATTTCACAACCAGCAATCCGTAGCTTAAATGAGGTCAAACATTTACTTTCTTAGAAAGTTAACAAAATGATATTAACGTTTTGTCCGACCGTATTTTTAAAAATTTGTATTCGCTTTTCTAACTCCCCTTTTCCTTAATCTCAAATATCTATCCAGAGCTGAATGGATGACCCAACGGGTCACGTTCTGTCTAGTTTGTTATAAACCCATTTTACATTTAACTTGTCCGTCCTTGCTTCTTCACCAGTGTCCTGCGTGCCTTTTCTTGGATGATTTGGGTTATATGGGGAAGATGACCGTAGACCTGTTTTGTCATGGGGTGTTGTTACCCCTCATCCTGTGGAAGCCAGCACATGGGCATGACAGTATGGGCAGGCCAGCAAATACTGAGCGGATACTGGATGCTGCGCAGAGAACCTCCCGAGAACAATAAGTGATAGGGATGGTTGGAGAGAGATTGTCATGCATATCCGTGCTAATAGCGTGACATGATGATGATGATGATGATGATGATGATTATGATGATGATGATGATGATGACATTTGACGTTATCTTTAGTACTATCTAAAATAAAATAACTGATGGCATTATAAAATAAATTTATTGATAAATCATCACTAAAAAATTCATTAAAATCGGAAAATTCTCTAATTTTTGGTAAAAGTTTTTCAATCGGGGTGGTTGAATTAATTTTGTCAAATACAGCTGTGACGTCATATTTTTGCAGTATCTACCATACTATGAACAAATGGTGTTTGATTTCTGATCAAAAGTGAAGGATCAGTTTACAAAAATGAATTCATTACGAATTCAACAATCATTTTTTAGAGAATAAAAACGCAGTTTACACCTACGAACGGAATTCAAAAATTAACGGTTATAATATTTGATTTTAAAAAAGATTTATCTAATTAAGGGAAGAAGAAAGGTGTTTGCATTTTTTTAAAAGTTTCACTTCGAATAAATTGTGTTCCATTTTCTTTTAGTAAACGACTATTTTGTCTTTGGGGATCGGCTTAAAAGCAAATAAACAAATATATATATATATATAATATATATATATATATATATATATATATATATATATATAATATATATATTATAACGCAACGCTCTCCTATAAAAGGGATGGAGCACTATATGGCGGCCTTTACGTACATAGGGCTGTGTGTATTAAAAACGGTTAAAATCCCCTTTGCATTCTGTAGGTGACTATAGCCTTGTGGTTAAGGTATCTGACTGATGCTGAACCGATCGGATTTCAATCCCGGCTGTAGGTAGCTTACAAATGTCTAGCCACACTGAAGAGACTTGATAAGTCGAATCGCATGTATGTGGATTTACTATATATATATATATATATATATATATATATATTAAGAAATTTGAAAAAACAAGTGTTCCAAAAATAAGATAAATCTATTTATGACGCTTAAACGTTTCGGTTTCTTTAAACCTTCATCAGGATGTATCAAGGGGTGAAGAAATTGATGGATGTTTTTATAGATGACAGGAGATAAAAAATTTTTATAATTTTTTGTGTGTTAATTATTTTATTATATTATTTTATATATATATATTATTATATATATATATATAATATATGCAATATAAAACAAACTTTACTTGAACAAAATTGGTTTGTTTTTCATATTATCTAACTCTTATATACCGTCGGATTTATTTCCTTACTTTTAATTAATACCATTGACTGTATAACACGTCCGTTATAGTTATTGTGTCTCTAAGTAATCCACACCCTCCATTACGATGACTCTAAGTATTACAGCGACGAGTTCATTTCCTATGACTCTAAGTATTACATTGACGAGTTGATTTCTTATGACTGTAAGTATTACACTGACGAGTTCATTTCCTTTGACTGTAAGTATTACACCGACGAGTTCATTTCCTATTACTCTAAGTATTACACTAAGGAGTTCATTTCATATGACTCTAAGTATTACATCGACGAGTTCATTTCATATTACTCTAAGAATTACATCGACTCTAAGTATTACATTGACGAGTTCATTTCCTATGACTCTAAGTACTACACCGACGAGTTCATTTCCTATGACTCTAAGTACTACACCGACGAGTTCATTTCATATGACTCTACGTATTACATAGACGAGT
>CM042149.1:119817193-119840984 GCA_023376005.1 Doryteuthis pealeii
GTACCAGACAGCTAGTCAAGTAAGTAAGAAAAATTACATAAGTACAACAACGGATGCTATCATATCTAGTTGTTACATAATTATTAGATACCTAATGATTATGGCAATAGTGTAGAAATCATAATGGCGATTAGTGTAGCTGATGGCCTTGAGAGTGAGTGACAGCGCTTGACCTCACTCTGACCTTGCCTTCAAGGGATAAATCGTGAGAACCGGAAGGCCTAGAAGACCCTGTTCCGGTTTAAGGATACTAAGTAACTCAGTTAGAGGTAGCAGCGAGCTCGAAGGAGTAAGTCGTGTTATACACGCGGTCCCTCAACTGCGCAGGTGTCTGGGTTGGGGATTTGGAAATAAAGTAACATCAACGTAAATCGAAGTCTTGTGTTTATTACCTAAAAACTAACAATGACACAGGGCTTCAGATAAGGAGTGATCCCTAACAGAAACCAGACCCGGAATCCCCATAGAAGACCAGACCCTAGAAGATATTCCAGACCAAGATGTTAGAAGATAGACGATCAGAATAGCAAAGCCGGCCAGAAGATTAGATGACCAAGATATAGAAGTAAAGAAGTAAAGAAAGGTATATAACGTTATATCGATTTGGTACGGTGAAAATGTCAGTATATAACATAGTATCTCATAATTGTAATACAAGAACTCTCCCCAGAATGTATACCCAAACGAGGTATATAACACTTGACACCACTGCTGGGTGCTAATGGATGACGAATAAACTTTAAAGCTCAGTCGGTAGAGCGTCGGACAAGGAATCATAAGTTTCCGGGTTCGATACCGACCCTCGCCAACTCAGCGTATGAGTAGCACAGGAATCTTTGCGGTAAAGTGAGCAGCTGATGATAGGTGTGGTGCTCCATTTCAGACGCTGAAAACAATCTCCTTGGTCAAACGCTAGTGAGAAGGGGATGGACTCCCTTGCTGTCTGGCTGATACCGACATTAGGACACCCCGACGACTTTTCTTAAACATTCATAGAACGATGCATGAAAGTGGATATACAAGGTATGTCAGAAAGGTTCCAGGACTGGTGTCACAAAAATGTATTTCAAATCAAAACTACAAACTACAAGTTGTTCCCTTCAAAGTAATATCCCTGACACTTTACCATCCTTCTCTGTCACGCTTGCATGATCTCCAGGAAAATTTCTTCCGGTATTTTCCGTAATTCTGTCGTCACGGCTAATTATGTCATGCATATCCTTAAGAAGAGTTTCCTTGAGCTTGGGGAAGAGGAAAAATCACATGGAGCCAGTTCAACTCATGAATACTCAGGGCAGTGTGGGTAGCTGCGTTGTTCTCGTGAATCACCCATGAGTTTTACTGTCACGTCTCGCTCCTCTTCTCGAGCACTGAACGAAGTAAACGCCACAGTATCTCTTTGTAGACCTAATGGTTGATCGTATGACCCTGTGGCAAGAACGCGCAGTGGACGATGCCCCTCACATTGCAGAATGTGACTTTTCTAGAACTTTTCTGATATACTTCGTATATAAATTTAAGGTTACATATTTGTCGGCTTGGCGTTTTTCACAATAATAGGATCATTTTTAAATAGCCGGCCGTACAGAAAAGACCTGCATTGACGAGCTCTTCGCTGAGGACCATCCGAGGACAATGAATCATATGGACGGGTGACGAGAGATTGTCATGTGCTACATGCGTTACATGAAGATATGATGGATGTAGTAGAATCCGACAGTATGAGGTAGGTAAAAGGATAGTGAACAAGAAATGATAACTCAAAACAAATCTAAGAGTTGAAACGTTTCGTCCGATTTATACGGACATCCTCAGTGAAAGATTTTTTGAGGGGGAATGCCGAAGGGATCGACGCAATTTTTGTTCTTTCCCACCCATCAGCTTCAGCTTGAGGGTGGGCCCACGTTAAAACGAGGCCTTGTGCCCATCCCATACAAGTGGGGTATGAGGTAAATACAATAAAATAAATAATTTGCACACAGTTATATGGTTTCAAGTAATCCTATCCAATACTAATGATTTTCAAACAGATCTCTTTGACAAAATGGAAAATGGCAGTGCATAAGAGATTAGATCCTAACACTTAATTGATAGATTTTAACGGTATGTTAACCCATCTAGGGTTATTTCATGCCTCGGGGTTAAGGAATCGTACATTCACATTTACAATTCTTTATAAATTTTTAAGCATATCTATTTGACCCATATATGGGACCCTAACCCGTACTACCATTCCGGGACAGAGTGGACATGGGAGTAATAACAATGAATGGATACTCCACACTCTGAAGACTTCCAGAACTGGTTCCTGATCACCGAATGCAGTTTAGTGTCATACCCTGGATAACCCCCTTTTTTTTTTGGGGGGGGGGGATGCTAACTCTTCTAAGCCCAACCGGCAGGTAGACAAAGAGTTAATTTTGACACCACTGCTGGTGCTAATGAAAAGCAGACAAACTTCAAGTCACGCATTCAAAAAATATAGGAAGTAAAAAATAAAGATAAATTCTTGGCTACACATTTTGTCGGCCTCATATATTTTTCTCTGGTCATTTTGCTTGCCTATTAAGCCAAACTGACCACTGATGCAATTCGACTCATACGAATGGTCGCATTCCGCCTCACTGGACAATCGGAGTACCATTCGATGGAGGATGGACTATGTGTTTGCTTTCATTAAAATTGGCCATTTTGTTCGTTCTTCGTGTTTTATTTAATGGCTGCTTGTTATTGTTGTTGTTATGGTTGTTGTTGTTGTTTTTAGTTTAATTTATTGTATATTTCTGTTTTTTTATGTCTTTCTATTTCGTCCGTAAATCGAACTACGTCCCATACCCCCTTGTTTTCGTTCTCTTTTTATTACACTCTCTTGTCTTTAGAGTTACGTTTATTGACTGAATTCGATTTTTCATGCAATTCTATATGTTGTTTTTATTAATTTAGTTTTTATTCACAGTTTTCGTTTATTTTTATTAACTTTTTGTCAGGGGTGTGTCTTTCGGTTATTAATAATTATTGCTTTTTTCCAGCGTTTTTTCTTCTTTTTTTCATTCAATATTATGGATTTTTTTCGTTCATAAAATAATGCTTTTTTTTATAATTTGATCGTATTTTCTTTTACTTATTTCTTATATTATTCCTCTCTTTCTTTCTTTCTTATTTTGTTTTTCTTTCCTTTGTTTTTTCTTTGCCTCGTTCATTCTTTATTTACTACGTTCTGTTTTTTTTTCCAATAATTTTCATTTGTTTTGTTCCTTTTTAGTTTTTTTTGTTTTTTTATGTTAGTTGCATTGAATAAAGTATAGAAAAAATCTGATAAAGAATCACTTTATAGCTAGGTACCCTTAATTCGATATATATATATATATATATATTATATATATATATATATATATATATACGTGTGTGTGTGTGTGTGTGTGTGTGTGTGTGTGTGTGAGTGTTTGTTATTGAAAAATAATTGGAAAGAACACGTTGTGTGGATAAAAATCATGCCCTCTCGTCTTGCCCGACTTTTTTGCGAATTGGGTTACGGTTTAGGGGTTTGGAAATCAAGGTTCTTTTTAATTACGTATTGCTTAAAAAAACAACAACAATATTGGAATGCCGACACCTGTTTCGATCAGTTTGTCGTTGTTTACATTGTATTCTATTCACTATTATTTTAATACAAAATAGAATAAAATAGTAATAATACAGAAAATGAAATTTAAATATACAAAAAAGCGGTCTTCTTCAGGGCAAGATATTTTGTGTTCGAAAAAAGAATCCTTTTGAAAATTTAAGAGACGCTTACGGTTTGACATTTTATGGAGAATATTCAGTGACATGTAGCATTTTATAAAAAATAAGTTTAACTATTTCGTATGTAGATTATTAACCTACGTATGGATCTTGAAACAGAAAGATGTGTTTTATTATCATTGTAATTTTATTCATTTACTTATTTATTTAATATACATTTCTGTAATTATAAAAAAGTAAAGTCGTCGGAGCGGCCTAAAGTCGGCATCAGCCAGTCAGCGAGGGAGTCTATCCCCTTTTCAGTAGCGCTAGACCAAGGAGATTGTTTTTTAGCATGTGAAGTGGAGTGCCACACCAACCATCAGCTCCTTACTTTAACGCACAGATCCCTGTGCTACTCATACGCTGATTTGGCGAGGACCGGTATCGAACTAGGAAACTTATGGTTTCTAGCCGAACGCTCTACCGACTGGGCTAAACCGGCCCTAATTATAATAATAATAAATAATTATAAAAATAATGAATAAATATTACAATAATAATAAAACAAAGCTTTCTGTTTCAAGATCCATATGCAGGTTAATAATATTATCCAGTATCCACGACAAAGATTGTTAATGTAAATCTTTGCTGGACGCCCGCACAGGCGTTCCCATGTGCTGGCTTTCACAAAAGAATGTCGCTTATGAATTAGTTCTTGCCTCTCCAGCAGTGTCCTGCATATCTTGTCGTGATTTATTTGATAGGGCGCAAGTGACCGTACAGCGGCTTTCTTGTAAGATTCTGTTTCTACGATTTGCTTAAAATTTATTACAATAAAATTATTGTTGTGCAGATTCCATCTAGTTTATTCTCTAGGCGCTTCGTTAGGGTCCAGGTGGCGAAGCCATATAGTAGCACTGATACAACTAACGCCTGGAAGAATTGCCGCTTTAACTTGTCAGTGAGATCGGATTTTCATATAACTGATAATCTGTTTATAGCAGTTCATGCCTTCCCTATGCGTAAATTAACATCGCTTTCCGTGGATGAGTTAGATGGTTTCAAGTATTCTGATCCAATAAGAAAAACTTGATAGCTCACAGTTAGATGGTTTCAAATATTCTGGTTTTATGGTAATGTACCACGCACGTATAAACTCTTGCAGCTATAATAGCAGCAGGTTCTGCACTTAAGGGAGAGTCAATATTTCAGCGGGAAGTTGATAAAACACCCTCACGATAACCTTCTTGATTTTTTATAAGTTTGTTCTACTGATCTTTGTTAATATATTTGTTTAAACTCATTTCCTCTCATGTGTCTTTATTTCTGGTCCCTAACCAAGCCATAACACTGATCCTATAAGAAAAATCTGTTAGCTCATGGTTTCAAGTATTCTGATTGTTATGATAATTTACCACGCACGCATGGACTCTTCCAACTATAAATAAAAGCTGGTTCTGCAATTAAGAGAGAGAGTCAATATTTCAGCGGATAGTTGATAAAACCGCCTTGTGAGTACCTTCTCATTTGTATATTTTGTACTGTTTTTGTTAATATATTTTTTTAACTCATTTCCTCTCATGTGTCTTTATGCTGGCCCCTAAAGAGACCACAACACTGATCCAATAAGAAAAATATGGTCGCTCACAGTTAGATGCTTTTAAGTATTCCTATCTAAGAGCAATACTTTTCAAAGAATTGTATAATTCTTGTTTGTTGTTTTGTCTCCTCGTTTAGGGATTCTCTATTAGTGTCTCTTCTCTTCCGACTTTTTTTTTTAATTAATATTTTCTTATTTTGCCTTGTGTAGTCCCGATTCACCTTGATCGAAGTTTCAGCGCGATCATCGATACTGATAAATCTTCCTCCTCTTATTTTTTTTTTTGACAATTTAGTTCCTCATAGAAAAAGTCAAACTCTTTAATCTTCTGATCGAATTTTCTGAAGCAAATTTGGCTCCTTTTAATATATTTGCCTTCTGATTCCATAGCGATGTTCCTTTCTTCATTTCTCTTTCATTCTGTTTAACTTTATCGTATCCACTTTTAGAATATCTAGATACTTTTTTTTTGTTTTTCTTCATTTTTGACGTTCAGTGATCTGATATTTCTTCGTTGGGGGAGTTCGATTTTTTTCGATTTTTTTTCGTTTTATTAGTATATTGTTGTTGGGTTTTCTTCTTTTTTGGGGGGAGGGAGGGATTCTTCCTTTATTTGAACATACCTTGATTCTAGACTCTATTTCAATATATTGACAGAAGTTTCTGACTCCATTGCGCTCTCTCTCTCTATCTCTCCTCTCTCTCTCTCTCTCTCTATCTCTCTCTCTCTCTCTCTCTCTCTCTCTCTCTCTCTCTCTCTCTCTCTCTCTTTGAAAAGGGACTAATTTTGATGTCATCCATGTACACTGGATATTACATCATCATCCCTAATTTTATCAATCAATGCTGAAGTGCTGAAGAGTTCTCACCATGAGCAAAACAGGTACGATATCTATCTATCTATCTATCTATCTATCAGTTTGACGGTATAAATTTTTGACGCCATCCATTTACATTGGATATTTCCACATTTTCTGTAATCTTTCAGTATATGAAAAGTGCTGAAAAGAAGGTAAGTATCTCCGGGTTAGCTCAGTCGGTAGAGCGCCTCCGACTTGAATCCACAAGGTTCCTGGTTCGATACCGGCCCTCGCCAACTCAGCGTAATGAGTAGCACAGGGATCTGTGCGGTAAAGTAAGCAGCTGATGGTAGGTGCGGCGCCCCACCTCAGATGCAAAAAATAATCTCCTTGGTCTGCGCTAGTGAAAAGGGGATAGACTCCCCCGCTGATTGGCTGATACCGACATTAGGCCGCCCCGACGACTTTACTTACTTTACTATTTATTTATCTATCTATCTATTAGCTTGTTGTTTGGATAAATTTTGATGTCATCAATGTACACCTAATATTTCAAATTCCTCCTTAATTTTGTCAACATATGAAAAGTGCTGAAGAGTTCTCGTCATGACTAATAGAGTACTGATATCTATCTATCTATCTATCTATCTATTTGCGTGATTAAATGTAGATGACATTCATGTACATTAGATATTTCACCCACTTCGGTCACTTTGACATTAAATGAGAAAGGAAAGGTACGTGGTGTAATGGTTAGGGGGTCGTAGGAAATAGACACGACGACCTGAATTCAAATCCTGGACGAGGCTGTTTACATTTCATAGCGCTAATACCCTTGGGAAAGATATGAATTCATATATTCCCCCCACAGCTATGGGTAGATAGTAGGTTTTGACTGGGATCTTTTAACCATAGGTAAACAGTCTAGGGGAATGAAAACTCTATATTCAAATTTGTTAAACTCTGCTAAAGAAATTGACCTGTGTCGCATCCTGCTCGTGCGGAGGGGTTTATATATTATATATATATATATTGGGGTAAATATGGAAATAAATCAGACAATATTAAGAAATTTGAAAAAAAAATGTCCAAAAATGAGATGAATTTATTTATTGACGCTTAAACGTTTCGGTTTCTTTTAAACCTTCATCAGGATGGGTGAAGAAATTGATGGATGTTTTATAGATGACAGGAGATAAGAAATATTTTTGAATATTTTTTGTTGTGTAACTGTATTTGTTCAGCGTCTTTCAAAAATATAACGCTGAACAAATACAGTTACAACAACAACACAAACACAAAATTTTAAAGATTTTTTATCTCCTGTCATCTATAAAAACATCAATCAATTTCTTCAGCCCTTAATACATCCTGATGAAGTTTAAAAGAAATCGAAACGTTTAAGCGTCGATAAATAAATTCATCTCATTTTTGGAACACTTGTTTTTTTCAAATTTCTTAATATATATATATATATATATATATATATATATATATATATATATATATATATATATATATATATATATATATATATATATATATATATATATATATATATATATATATATATATCGGCCTCACTAAAAAAGTAATGGCATCTGTCTATCTATCAATCTATCTATCATTTTAAGGAGGTAAATATTGACGTCATCCATGTACATTGGATTTCATCCTAAAATCGTAAATGTATCAATTTATGAGAAAGTGCTGAAAAGTTCTCGGCCTTTGAGTTCTCTCTTTTTTATCATATATGTGCTAAAATACGGTGTTTGAGGGTTTTCGTGTCCTGGATACGACGTTACATGCATTAGTAATGAAGTCCGAATTTTGGAACTCTGTGGAATGTGGAGTACCACTGTATCGCCATTTCACCCAGGTCCACTCTGAACCGGAGTGGTAGTACCTGTTAGAGTCCAATCTATTTGTTAGATAGAATAAAAATGAGTATTAAAAATGTGTTTTAAGAACAAACTGAGTTTGAAAAAAGTTGAATGTCCATAACGAATGAATAAAATGTATTCGGTATACACTAACAAGGGTTGACATGACGTAAAAATCCAACTGTTGCAGATTGACTGTTTGTTTTTGCGCGGGAAGTCGAAAAGACAAAGAAAATTGAACAAGGAAAACATAGATAGGCGAGACAGAAATCTTAGTATAACAAAAGAGGTGTGACAAAGGACTCATCTGGACAAAAACGCTAATTTGAACAAAGAGAAGGACTTCCGGTCAAGGAACAAAAGAATGTGTGGGCGGTCGTCGGTACTTAAGCAAACCCGGAGAGACCCCGAGGAGAGACCCGAAGAGACGGTGAAGAAAGCAGAAGGGTCTGACCGTCGATACGGTCGGGCGCTGCTAGCGAGCAGTGAGGCTCGCCCACCACCTTCCACCACATAAGTAGTCGTAGTGTCATTTTCCTGCCCGCCACTCACCTACCACACACCGAAGAAAATAAAGAAGAGTCATCTTTTGTATACGCGTATCTGTTTGTTTATTGAAGTTCAATAGCTGACTACTAGCATACATGGCTAGTGGGTTAGTGACGATATCCGCTACTAACATACACGAATTTAGCGGCGTGAATTCGAGGCCAGTATGCAACACAACCAACCAACTAATCCCCCAGAGCAGGATTGGCACAAGGTCAATTTCTAAGTAGAGTTTAACAGGTTTTTATCCAGAGGGTTCTTTTATGTTAGACCAGTTGGCATACCCAGGTTAAACAGTTCAGTTATGAATACCCAACAAAAAAGAATAAACATACAATGTATTTGGCATAAAATAACCCAACAAGGGTTGGAATGCCGTAAAATCTAACAAGCAATCTTTTTAAAATGATGTATGCCATTGGAGAGCATGTTTGTTATTCAGCATAAAATGGCTCAATAAATTTTAAATTAGATTAAATTAGTTAAACCGTTTAAGACGTATCTCTCTCCAACCCAGTAACTTTTCAGAATTTCATCAAAATAAATTGACCATCATCTGAATTTAAGTGTTGTTCTTGTGCTGGCATTCTTTGTTTAATAATATCAAATCATTCCATGAAAATAAGGGCTGTGAATCACTACTTTAAGATTTTTTATTATTAGAATCTGAATGTAATCTCTCTATAAAATAATACAAGAAAGAAAGGAAAGAAAGAAACGAAAGAAGAAAGAAATGATCTAATAAGACAAGAAGGAAACAAAAGAAAGACAGACTGACATAAGGTACGGCAGGAGAAGAAGCAAAAAAGAAGAGAAAGAAAGAAAGAAAGAAGGAAGAAAGAAAGGAGACTAAAGCGAAGAAGAAGGGAAATATAACAGAAAGACAAAGAGAAAGCAAGGCTGCTAATTAACAAAACAAAAAGAAAAAAGAAGGAAAGAAGGAAAGAAAGGAGACTAAATAAGGAAAAGATGGGAAAATAAGAAAGAAATACAGAAAGCAAGGCAGGAAAAGGAAACAAAGAAAGAAAGAAGAATTAATGAATGAAAAAGAAAGAAATAATAAATTAAAAAAGAAAGAAAGAAGGGGCCTAAATAAAGTCAAGAAGGGAAACAAAAGAAAAGAAAGAAAGACATAAAGCAAGGTAAAGGAAACAAAAAAGAAAGAATGAAAAAAGAAAGAAAGTATCTAAATAAAGATAAGAAGGGAAAAAAAGAAAGAAAGACAAACAGAAAGCGAGGCAGGAAAAATAAACAAAAACAAAAAGAAAGAAAAAAATAAGGAAATAATGGAAGAAAAGAGTAAATAAAGACAAGACGGGAAACTAAAGAAAGAACGACAGACAGAAAGCAATGCAGGAAAGGAAACATGAAAGAAAGAAGAAAGTAAGAAAGAAGAATTAATGAATGAAAAAAAGAAAGAAATCATAAAAAGAAAGAACGAAAGGAGCCTAAATAAAGACAAGAAGGGAAACAAAAGAAAGAAAGAAAGAAAAGAAAGAAAGACAGACAGAAAGCAATGAAGGAAATAACAAAAACAAAAAAAGAAAGAGAAAAATAGGAAATAATGGTAGAAAAGAGACTAAATAAAGACAAAACGGGAAACTAAGAAAGAAAGAAAGAAAGAAAAGAAAGAAAGAAAGAAAAAAGAAGGAAATAAACAAAACACAAAAAAAGAAAATAAGGAAATAATGGCAGAAAATAGACTAATAAAGACAAACGGAAAACTAAGAAAGAAAGAACGACAGACAGAAAGCAATACAGGAAAGGAAACAAGAAAGAAAGAAAGAAGAAAGAAAGAAAGAAAGAATTAATGAACAAAAAGAAAGAAAGGAGACTAAATAAGACAAGAAGGGAAACAAAAGAAGAAAAAAGAAAAAGAAAGAAAACAGTTGGTTGGTTGATAGGCTGCTTTTTCCAGTATTCCAGCTTTTGGATAATTTCAACCGAAGTCAGTCTTGTAATTATAGTTTCTAATTATATACGATATGAAATAAAGAAAAGGAAAAAGAAACACATGGAAATTGAAATAGCTTTTAGTTCGAAATATCAGGATTAACATTTTAAAGGGTCAAGGTCATTGGAGTGTCCTGTCCAATCGTTAATCCATCGTGTCGGATTAATCTTTAGGTTTCCGAATGCAGCTAAGCCAATCATTGCTTCACCAATTGAAATCAATCATCAGTCTCAAAATAGAAAGAAATATTTATAATCTCCCAAAAAACTCACAGTGTATACAAAAGTAGCACAGAAAGCCAAGAAAATCAAAGAATATCACGTGCAGTACATTTAATACCGTTTGGGGTTTCGAAGATTATTAGGCGCTCTTTATTAGAATGAAACGAGTGGATTCAAAATGGCGTCCATACTGGCCGAAAAACGTCCCTCAGTTTAAATTGGCACGTATGTAGTGGCAAGTAAATTAGACTGGTGTTACATAAATTTAATTAGCAGTCATAAATTATCAACGTACTGTAGTTAGAGTTTTTAAGTTCGTTAGATTTAAAATCGGTGGGTGGGTAATTTTCCATAGTCGTTTTGGGATTATGATTGACATGAAGATGATCCCAACTGACCTTCCGGTAGAAAGCGCGCATTGGATGCGTGTAAATAAATTTTAGTTTAGTTAGTCAGAAGCGAGCCGGCAACCCTTGGAGAAAGGATGTTCTTAAAGTTGACTACTCACCCGCGGCGAAATCATGGGCTGGGGAAATAAAACTTGATCAAGAAACAACCAAGTCGTATAGTATTAATTAAATGTTAAAGCAAGCAATGTCCAGAAGTAAGAAGAATTAACAAAGAAAATCAACCCTCAGCAGAAGCCCTGAATAGAAGTCAGCCCAGAGAAGATGGCGGCCAAAGTAGAAGCAGTTAGCAGGAACCAGCAGTAAGCGGAAGTTACCAAGCAAGACTGCCTATCATCAACTATCATTTCTAATCTATCTGTGTCTGTCTGTTTGTCTCTATCTATATATCTAACTATCAATCTATCTCTATTATATACCGAGATAAGGAGGCGCGTGGACTAATGTTTAGAGTCGTAGGAAATGGACTCGTCGACCCGAGTTCAATTCCTCGACGAACCTGTTTGCATTTCAGATTGCGCTAATACCCTTGGGAAAGGTATGAATCCATTTCTCGTCCAGCTATCGGTAAAATAGTAGAACAGACTGGTCTCTTTAACCTTGGCTAGGTAACCAGTCTAGGAGAAGGAAAACTCTGAATTCAAATGTGTTAAACTCCGCTTAAATAAATTGACCTTGTGAGGGGTTGGTAAATATATTATACCCGAGAACTTCTCCCCCCCCCCCATTTATATACCATTTCTTTTATTGCTTCCTTTCATGCCTTGCTTCTGTCTGTCTTTCTTTAGTTTCCCTCTTGTCTTATCTAGATTCTTTCTTTTTTTCTTCTTTTTCTTTTTCTTTCTGTCTTTTTCTTTCTTTAGTTTCTCTTCTTGTCCTATTTAGATTCTTTCTTCTTTCTTTCTCTTTTTCTTTCTGTCTTTATCTATTTCTTTAGTTTCCCTTCTTGTCCTTTTAGATTCTTTCTTTCTTTCTCTTTTTCTTTCTGTCTTTCTTTCTTTCTTTAGTTTCCCTTCTGTCATATTTAGATTCTTTCTTTCTTTCTCTTTTTCTTTCTGTCTTTCTTTCTTTCTTTAGTTTCCCTTCTTGTCCTATTTAGATTCTTTTTTTTCTTTCTTTCTTTCTTTCTTTATTTCTTTATTTCTTTTTTTTGTTTTTACTTTTATGTATTGCTTTCTCTTTATTTAGTCTCCTTCCTTTCATTCTTTTCCTTCTTTTTTTTTTCTTTCTATTTTGTTTACCATTTTTAAGATATAATCAGTTTCGATCATGGCTTGGACCAGCTAAGGTTTTTAAGGTTGACAAAGAGATTTGCTCACATTGTGGACATTTTTCTGGAGGTCGAGCAACTTCAAGGTCTTCTATGAGACTTTTTTAAATTAATGAACCTGAGGTTCAAAAAAATTCAAACCATCGCAGTATAGATTTTCTATCCAAAAACAAGCATCATTCAGAAAAAGCCAGTAAGGTCCACAAAAAGTTTTCACATCGTTCTTTGAAAATAAGGGATGTGAATCGTTACGTTTAGCAATTAGTTCTGATGCAATCTCTCAATGCCCTAATATCGAGCGTAAATGAAATAGCAAAATAGCAACCTATAACAATATCGATTTTCTATTCATAACAACATCATTCGACGAACCAGGAAAGGTGCACAAAAACGCATGAACTACACCACATTGAGTACACTGGTCAAAGCCCTTATGGTAACTGCAAAAGGTGTGTAAGTTCTTTGTGTTTTTCTGTGTCTATTGAAATTCGCATGGAAATATTTCGAAGGCATGATTTTTTCGGAGCGTCTTTTCTTATATCAGACTTTCATTAAACCTTGTAGAGTCATAGAACGGTTTCAGAGACACTTTTACAAAAAAATACAGAAGAACAAACAAATAAAAAAACACCGAATTTTCTATTTAAACGACCGACCATTCTTCAGACTGATTCCGTCTGACACGCAATTCTTTTATAATTTACCAATTTATTTATCTCTTTCAGTTCCCGACTTTGAATCATTAAATATCAACATTTTTTTCTTTATTTTTTCTTTATTTTTTTAAAATTTTTTATTTGTATTTTTTTTTTATTTTTTTTTTTTTTTTTGTAAACTTATTGAGAATCTAACTTCTGTGATTTTCTTGTTAATGTCAGAGAACAAAACCGGCTTTGTCAACTTTTTTTCTCAAAAAAAATAAAAAAATTAAAAAATAATAAATAAACAAATAAATAAAGAAAAAGAAATATATAAAAAAAAAACAACGACAATCAAGGTATATTCTTTTTTTTTTTTTCATCTTACAAGAGATCAAGATTTTGTAACAGTATTTATCAGTTTCACCTTATTGTCACCTGAAAATCTTATGCGGTTTGATGACTTCATTTACAACGTCACAAAAGACTGAAGACTGAAACGTTCCACACGCATAAAAGAAAAAAAAACAGTTTTTAGTGCCACTCACTTAAAAGGAGATTTGAGAGTCCATTATGCTTGACATCGAGTAAAACTCTTTTGATGAATGATATTTTTTCAATTAATTCCAAATCTTATTATAATGGCAATTATGTGCCTCTCTGTCTGTAACTGAAACTACGTCACCAACGTTATAATTCCCTTAGTTATATGTGCTAATATTCGCATGGTTAGTAAAATAATCATTATTTAATCTTAATTAGTATTTCATTTATTAACAGTGCCTAATTTCTCTCGTCCTTTTGCTACAATACGCTTTCTTGTTATAGATCAATCGGGACTGGAGCCAACCATCATATGCTGTTTAGTTGCTGGAAACAGCAGGCCGCGTCTATGCATAAAATAGATCTGTTGGAAAATCATTCGTATTCAATAGGTTGGTTGGTTGGTTGGTTGGTTGGATTTTACAGTATGTCAACCCTTATTGGGTCATTTTATGCCGAAGAAAATCGAGAAAAATTGTTAAAACAGATAAAATCGATTTGTTTAGCCATACATTTAATAGGTATTCCCCGCTAATTCATTATTAATTGATTAATTTTCAAGATTAGGTCTGACTCCAATTAAGCACTTATTCTCCCAAAAATTATCGGCAAAAAGCCATTCTAAACAAACCTTGTTTACAACTTATCATATCGTCGTGTAATAAAAAGTCACTAGAAGAGGAATATTTAACCTACTCTAAACAAATCATAAAATCTAAGAGGTCCGTTTAGTGTAGGGGTTATGAGATCGGCCTGTCAGCTTGGCAGTCCGGTTTCAAATCACGCACAGGGCGGTCTTCCGATCTATAGCTCTGCTGATGAGGCCTAATAAGCCGAAATGTACATACAGAGATTGATTTTTCTCGATTTGTTTTAGCCATACATTTAATAGGTATTCCCGCCTAATTCATTATTAATTGATTAATTTTCAAGATTAGGTACGACTCCAATTAAGCACTTATTCTCCCAAAAATTATCGGCAAAAAGCCATTCTAAACAAACCTTGTTTACATATATATATATAAATATAGCAGAGTTTACATATCCATCTATGTCTTAATCTCTCTCTAGCTCTCATTCTCCCTCTTTCTTTTCTCTCTCTCTCTCTCTCTCTCTATATATATATATATATATATATATATATATATATGTGTGTGGTGTGTGTGTGTGTGTGTGTGTGTGTTGTGTGTGTGTGTATTTGGGCAGCATTCTTTCATTTATACATGTAGAATTAAATAAAAAGGCACATCTCCTGTTTAACAATTTTATTTTGTTATCTTTTCTAATTTTCTGGCCAACTTTTTAAGGTTTGGGTGGAATTGGTGATAAGTCCACCAACGTTCAGTTTTCCCGAGTACTTTTCAGCATTTCGAAGTGCCATCATCATTGGTGTGTATTCCAATTTTTAAAAAAATTATATTAATGTGGAGGCTGGTAGGAAAGAATTGGTGAAAAGGTGTTATGGGCATTTTAGAATTGTGTGTACTGTATTGGAAATTAATTTTGTTTAAAGGATGGTTTGTATTGTTTTATGTATAAGCTTCTTCGGGAACTGAACTTTGGTCGACTTATCCACCAATTCCACCCAAACATTAAAAAGTTGGCCCAGAAAATTAGAAAAGTAAAATAAATAAATAAGTAAACAGCGAAGATGTGCTTTTTGTTTTCTTCTAAACAACACACACATTATATATATATGTATATACATATATACATATATATACATACATATATATATATCATACATATAAATATGCAGACATATTATATATATATACAGTACACACACACACACATATATATATATATATCTATATATATATATATAATATATATATATATAATATTATATAAACGCATATGACTCCACTTTATACATTCGTAGATTTATCATATTGCCGTCTAAATAATATTATATCTACAAATGCATTTACCTAAAATGCCCTCTATGTCATATCTCCCATGCGCGCAGACGCATAATTGGGCCAAACCACTGCATTTCCGGGGAAAGTAAGACAAACATTAATTTGACTTTTCGCTCGAGAAATCGACACAGCAACCGCTGTTCAGAAAGCAAAAAATCAAGAGGAAGTCCGCTTAGCTTGTGAAAACCACCTGAATTATGGCAAGCAATATTTCCGCGCCACTCTGCCACACTCCAGCTAACACATTAATCTATCTGTTGGATTAGGTCACGCCTGTCGACTTTAAGCAAGGCGGGGTAGACGCGTGCGTAGAATGTGCGCAGAAGCTGTAAACTGGACGCTGTACAACGGCAGCGGCCTGCGCGCCGAGCGAGACGGACTCGGCAATAAGACAATTCCCGAGACCGCTTCGTGCATGTCGAACATTCTATCGCTTGTCGTGAGGGATTGGAAAAGACTTCTCTGCGACTTGCAACTCTATGGGAATTGCTAAGATCTAGACAGGCAGGTATGCAATGGCGCGAGAATGCACAGAGATTTCGGCTTTTCGAATTTGATGTATCTTCTTTAGATGAATTGCCTGCAGTTCGATTGTATTCTCCTGCGTGTTTTTTCTTTGGCGGGAAAAAAGCGTCAATACATAATGTTCTTATGTACACGAATCTGCCGCACTTGGTATAATGAAATCTGGAAGATTTATAATGAATAAAATATCTCAGAAATTATTCCATTCTGATATATATATATTATATATATATATATATATATATTTATATATATCTATTATATATAATATATATATTATATAACAAAGATAATCTAAATATATATATATAATAGTATATATATATATAGTATTTATTATATATATTTAATATATAAAGCGTGGTTGGTAGATCTTGCGGAGAGAAAAGGAACCAGCAGAAAGCTTGATTGTAAAAATATACTACCAAACCTCAAACCAGGAAGAAAAAATAAATTTTGAAAAAAAGAAAGGACCAAGATATTCGTACCAACAAAAATGATATATTGGTAAAGGGTATTTGGCCAAAAGAAAAAACAATTTATTGTATATATATATGTATATAAGATATATACTATATTCAGTCATAACCGCTAATGACAGAAAGCTAAATAAGTAAAACGTGCCTCGATAACCTAAAGTAGAGCCCCGTGAAGAGTTTAAATGCGAAACTAATAGTAAGGTTCGTTCTGACTCATTAGATTTATCTTTGTTGATTTGGTCTACTTGAGGTATCGAGCAGTTTTTTACTTATTAGCTTTCTCCTAACCGGTTATTAATGAATATATATATAGTACTCTTATATACATATATCTACATATATTGTTTTTTTCTTTTTGGCCAATACTGTAGCCAATATATCATTTTTTGTTGGTAAACGATATCTTGGTCCTTTCTTTTTTTTTCAAAATTTTTTTTCTTCCTGGTTGATGGTTGGTAGTATATTTTTAAGCAATGCTAGGCTTTCTGCTGTTTTTTTTTCTCTCCGCAGGGATGCTACCAACACGCTTGTATATTTATATATATATATAGTATAGTGGATATTATATAAATTAGTATATATATATATATAGTATGGGAGTAAATTGTGGAATAAAGTCGACAATATTAAGAAATCTCTGAAAAAACGAAGTGTTCCAAACTAAGATGATTTACTCCTCATCGACGCTTAAAATGTTTCGGTTTTATGTTAAACCTAATTTCAGGATAATCTTATGGGGTGAAGAAATTGATGGATGTTTTTGATAGATGAGCAGGAGTTAGAAAAATATTTATAAAAGTTTTGTAACTGATTTGTCCAGCGGGTTAATATTTTTGAAAGAAAGCGGATCCGCACTACGCGAAGATGTCCCATGACGCGTGACGTAACTCGAACGAGATGCCCCATTCAACCAAAGACGAGAAAAAGTATTAAGGACTGATTTTATGAGAAACAAAGGGAACAAGTGGGAATGTGTTAAACTAATTAAATTAATAAAGCCTGGTATTTTGTAGCTATTTTAAAACTATTTAGCTAAATAAAAACGGTGATATGTTGAAAATCCAGGTCGATTATAGGGAGGGCAAAAGCGAAATTTGCAACTGGCTTTAAAAAGTCTGTCTTAGTCTGCTTTGTAACGTAAAAATAGTGTAAATAAGGCCTTGACCAGAAAGCTCGGGAAGATTCTCAATTTTTATAGTTTTTTAGCAAACAGAAATTAAGTATTGCGCACAAATAGACTTTCAGAAAAACGTAAGGTTACTTTACAGAAACAATAATATTTCAATTGGAAACAAAAAGTGAATTTGTCAATAATTAAGGGGTAAAGCGTAAAATTAAAACTCAATTATTTATAATTGGTCTGTCATTCTTAGTTTGTGGTTTTGATCGATCAATTTGACTCCTATTACAATAGTGAATTCTTATATATAATGGAGATTGTGTGTTTTTCTGACTGGTAACCGACAACTATATTCCTGACTCAAGTACAATTCTCTAGTTGATTGACTCACATTCTCCATGATTTTATTTTTATTTAAACCTCAATATTAATGAAAATGTGTCTACATTATTAATACTGTTTTAACTATGTCTACATAGTAAGTTTACGCGTACCCCATTGTACGGGTCAAGGCACATACAGTTCCCCTATTAACGTGAGACCACCACAAAACGAAGCTCATGGAGTGGCAGGTGAAGAAATTTGCGTCGATCGCAGGTCGGCATTCCCTCTCGAAGGGTGGCGGCCTTAGGCGCTGGGCAATAAACCCAGCCCTACCCTTTATAATCGAGGGGGCAGGTGTTGCCTGTGGGGGATGGCCGGCCCTGGGCACTGCGACGCTATTAACATGTAAAGATCCAGGCCGCAAGCCACGTGGATCCCCGGCGTGGGCGGGATGTACATACTGACAACATGCAATTATATTTATATATACCAACATAATAGCGGTTTATCAGATGTGAAGCTGCGGACAGACTATTTGCATATCAATAGTGTTAAAAATCGAATTTAAAAAAATATGTGCTTAGTAATTATTGATTCATCTAATTGGTTTGGTTTTAATTTTAATGAAGTATAAGGCTTAAAATCTCTTCAACTGATATCTTAAATGAAATCCATTAGACAAGAAATACTGGTCATTGTTATTCTTTACTTTCTCTTTTAACTAAATAACGTTAAATTAGAAAAAAGTACAATGATCGGTGGGGATGACGAGAGTAAATGGGAAAGAGTAAGTTTCAGTTTGTTCATTTTTGTATTATATACCGTGTGTGTGTGTTCCCTCTGGTTTCAAATTTATTATTTACTCTCCCGTCTGTTTCAAATGCTTTTTATCTGTATTTTATTTAGGTTTCATTAGCCTTTCTAATTAGAGTACAATATTTTATTACATAAACTTAAATATTGCACCCGAGGGTGGCATTATATTTGCTAGTTACAATAATTAGAGTTAGACTAGGCGTGGTGCATCCCTATAATGCCCTGGGTAAACATGAATCAGATCATATGGCTTTAGGCACGCCTTTTGTGATCTTGTTACATAAGGACATTTTTTTCATTTACACCGGC
Source organism: Doryteuthis pealeii (assembly GCA_023376005.1). Lineage (NCBI taxonomy): Eukaryota > Metazoa > Mollusca > Cephalopoda > Myopsida > Loliginidae > Doryteuthis > Doryteuthis pealeii. The sequence continues at coordinate 119,836,283 of CM042149.1, forward strand.
ATAATACAAATGGCATAATAGAAAGTAGGTTAAATGTAAAAAATAAATAAGAGACTACATCACCGTTACTAACAAGTTTGATATGTATAGTTCATAGGACACACCCCAAAGACACTCCTTTTTGAGGTTGAAAAACGTAATTAAGAATTAGATTAGATCAAGGTTATTTTAAGGTCAATTTTAGTTTTCGTTGAAAAGAATAGTATCATAGCATGGTAGTAATAGATATGTTAGATTTATTTTTTAACACTTGAAGACATTAAATTGACCAAAAACTTGGTGCTAGTCGTTTGAGGTGAACTTAAAGTGAAGCTTTGCAAGACGTCACCAAATAAACATACTCATTAACATTTTAGAAACCTTATAAAGTTTCTAGCTTAGAATGCAGGTAACAAAACTCTTAAATTAGTTCCGCACAGTGTATTTAATGGTTTTTTGTTATTGATTTCCTACGTAGAAACTTTATAAGTGTTTTAAAAATGTAATGAGATGTTTTATTTTTGGGTGCTGTTGCAAAGCTCACTTTAAGTTCCCTCAAACGATCAACACCAAGTTTTTTGGTCGCTTTTAATGTTATAAGGTGTTAAAAATAAACTTACATATCTTATTACTAACCATGCTATGTACTATTTTTCACGAAAAGATCTAAAATGGTGACCTTAAATAATTGATCTAACTATTTTTAAATTCGTTTTCAACTCAAAAAGGAGTGTCTTTTGGGGTGTGGCCTATGATAGTCGATATCAAAACTTGAGTAAGCGGTGATGTAGTGACTCGTGTTATTTTATGTTTTACATTTTAACCTAGTCCTCTCTTCTAGTATGCCGATTGTATTATTGCCGGGGTGTATGAGTGAAAAAAATGTCCGTTATGTGTGACAAGATCACGAAAGGGGTGCTAAAGGTCATATGATGTCTGGAGTTCTGTTTATCCCAGGACATTATAGATGGACGCAGCCTAGTCTAACTCTATATTATTGTTAGACTAGCAAATGATATGCACCCGGTCCGGCGTGCTAAGTATTGTTAATGTGTTTTAATGTTATAAAGTAGTTGTATTAAGTTAGAAAGGCTAGTGAAAGTGAGCTAAATAAGAAATGAGCATGATAAAAAGATTTTGATATACCAGAGGGAGGTATATAGATTAAAGTATGATTTGAGAAGTCAGAGGTGAGTTGATAAAAATGGGAAGCAATGTGATACTTTTCAGCTCCCTTGCATAAGCTCTCGTCCTTTTCATTGGTTATTTTTGTGCTTCGTGTAAATGTGTGAGTAGTAGTTAGTTAAATAGAGGAGTAGAAGAATAAGATATGTGACAGTTATTTGTTTTCTTGTGGTGTATATGGATTTCATTGTAAGATTCATGTGATGAGAGATTGTGTAGTTCTTATAGTTCATTGAAAGATAAAACGCAAACTTCAATTAAGGAAATCAATTAGATACTAGCTCACTATTTTTTAAAGATTCGATTTTTAGATATTGATATGCAAGATAGTCTTTTCGTTGTCATCTCTGTAAAGCGCCTGCTATTCTTGTTGTATATATAATATAGAGTGCATGTTGTCAGGTGATGTATGATCCGGCCCACGCCGGGGGTCCTAGTGGCTTCGGCTCTGGATCTTTACGTAGTAGTAGGCTGTTCTTGATTCCGCAGGGGGCCTCTCCCCTTCGCAGGCAACACCTGCCCCTCGATTAAAGGGGTAAGGGGCTGGATGTTTTGCTCATTGTTGCTGTCTCGCCTAAGCGCGCCACCCTTCGGAGGGGTGCCGACGGGATCGACGCAAATTTGTTCACCTGCCACTCCATGAGCTTCAGTTTTGTGGGTGTGGTGTCTCACGTTTAATAGGGACTTTGTGCCTGACCCGTAACGATAGTGGGGTATCCGCGCGTAAAATAACTTATGTTGTAGAGATAGTTTTAACAGTATTAATAATGTAAGACAAATGTTTTATGTAATATTGTGGAGGTTTAAATAAAAATAAAATCGATGCGAGAAGAAGGTGTGATGGGTCAATAATCTAAGAGAGAACTTGTGACTTGAAGTAGGGAATATAGTTTCGGTTATCAGTCAGAAAAACACGTACAATCTCCATTATATAGAAAATAGGTATGCAGTGATGTTAGAATAGAGTTAAAGTTGATGATAGAAAAAAAATCTAAGAAATGAGCATCAATTAATAAATAATTGGTTTAATTTTACGTTTACCCTTAATTATTGCACAAATCTGCATTTTTGTTTCAAATGATGATGATGTATTTTGTTTTCTGTTAGTACTAGTTTTTTCTGCAGAAGGGTCTTGTGTGCCGCTAATACGTTAATTTCTGTGTTGGCTAAAAACTAAAAATGAGAATCTTTCGAGCTTTCGTGGATCAGCCTATTTACATTTTTTACGCGTTAGCAAGAAGAGCTTAAGACTAGATGTTTTTAAAAGCAGTGCAATTTCGCTTTTTGCGCCTGCCTTAATATCGAGGACCTGGATTTTTCAACAGTTACCGTTTTAGCTAAGAATAGTTTTTAAATAAGCTTACAAAATACCAGGGCTTTATTTTAATTGACATTAGATTATACCATTCCACCGTTTGTTGCCCTTTGGTTTTCTGCATAAAATCATGGTCATTAATACTTTTTCTCGTCTTTTGGTGATGCATTTTCTTCGAGGTTACGTCACGCGTCTATGACATCTGTCGCGTGTGCGGTGATACGCGGCTTTGTCCTTTGCAAAAGTGATAACGCTGGACAAATCTCAGTTAGCAAAACTTTTAATAAATATTTTTTCTAACTGCCTGTCATCGTACAAAAGCATCCAGTGCTCATTTCTTCAGCCCATAATATGAGTTCCTCTGATGTAGGTTTTGTAAATGAAACGAAACATTAAGGCGTCGGGATGAATAATAATTCATCTTGGATTTTGGACAGCTTCGGTTTTTCAAATTTCTTATATTGCTCGGATTTCAAGTTTCCACAATTTTACTCGCCATGATGACTATATATACTAGTATAGTATTATATATAGTATCATATTACTATATATATATGATATTATAATATAATAGGCGTGTTGGTAGATCCATTGGCTGTGAGGTAGGAAAAAAAACAGCAAATGAAAGCTGTGATTGTAGAAATATACTAGGCGCGGAACGAGTCGAACCGCAGGGTAGAAAAATAATAATTTTGAAGAAGAAAGAATATGGACCTAAGTTATATGTCGTACCAAGGCTCGAAATAGAATTGGATATAGTTGGTGTACAGGTATTATGGCCAGGAAGCATAAAACGCAGATTATATGTAATTTGAGTGTGTATAAGGAGGTATATATATATAGTTCATTAGGGACTGGTAGGAGAGGAAGCTAATAAGTAAAAACGTGCTCGATAAGTAAGTAGTGCCAAGAGTAAGAGCACACGCATAATCCTAATGAAGTCACGACGGAATTCGTACTATTAGTTTCGCAGTACAGCTCTTGCAGGGTCTACTTTAGGTTATCGAGGCACGGTTTTAATTTTTATTAGCTTGTCGTCATAGCGTTTATGATGAATATATATATGATGTTATATAACAGTATAGTAGTATACATATATTTGAGTTGTTTTTTTCTGTTGGCCAAGATACTGTACCAAGGTGATATGATTTTGTTGTTGGTACGAGATATGCTTGGTCCTTTCTTTTTTTTGCGAGAATTTTTTGTTTGTCGTTCCTGTTGATCGTTTGGTAGGTGATATTTTTAGCAAATCAAGCTTTCTGGCTGGTTTTTTTTCTCTCCGCAAGGATCTACCAACACGCTTAGTATAGTTAAATGATATATAGTATATGATATAAGTTATATAGTTTAATATAAGTTATTATATATAGATTATCTTTGTTATATATATATATATATTATAGTATATATATATATATATAATATATATATATAGTATATATATATATATATTATATAGAATGGAATGTTTCCTGAGATATGTTTATTCATTATAAATTTCCAGATTTCATTATACAAGTGCGCAAGCTTCGTGTACATAAGAAGACCCGTTAATGTAATTGACGTTTTTTCCCGCCAAGAAACACGCAGGGAGAATACAATCGAACTGCAGCAATTCATCTAAGAAGATACATCAATTCGAAAAGCCGAAATTCTGTGCAATTCTGCGGCCATTGCATACTGCTGTCAGATCTTAGGCAATTCCCATAGAGTTGCAAGTCGGCAGTAAGTGCTGTTTTCGGCAATCGCTCACGACAAAGCGATAGGAAGTTCGACAGTGCACGGAAGCGGTCCGTTCGGAATTGTCTTATTGCCGAGTCCGTCTCGTCTCGCGCTGCAGGGGCCGCGCTGCGCTGTCGGGCGTCGGGCCAGGTTACAGCTTCTGCGCCACTTGCTACGCACGCGTCTACCCGCTTGCTTAAGTGACAGGCGTGACCTATATCCAACAGATAGATTTAATGTGTTAGCTGAGTGTGGAGAGTGGCGGGAAATTTGCTTTGCCATAGATCAGGGTGGTTTTTCAAACAAGTCTAAGCGGAGCTTCCTCTTTGTTTTTGGCTTTCTGACAGGCGGTTGCTGTGTCGTTCTCGAGCGAAAAGTCAAGCCTTAATGTTGTGTGCTACGTTTTCCGGAAATGCATGGGTTTGGCCCAATTATGCGGGTCCTGCGCAGATGTGGTAGATATGACATAGAGGGCATTTAGGTAATGCATTTGTAGATATA
>CM042149.1:119841084-119851084 GCA_023376005.1 Doryteuthis pealeii
CTCTACTCCTCTATATCTTTTTTTTTCTCTCTCTCTCTCTCTCTCTCTCTCTCTCTCTCTCTCTCTCTCTCCTAATATATATAATATATTATATATATATGTAAGCAAATTCGTTAGTGCAAGAATGTTAGCGCCGCCTTATGCATTTTCGATCTCTAAGTCGGACGAAAATATCGCAATTCGACAAAATTTCCTCGCGGCGGAAGTTCCAAAGATGCGGCAAAAATAAAGAATAATGAGACTCAGTTATGACGTCAAGCGCATTTTGATCTTCATGCTGATTTTACTTTCAAGACGAAACGTTTAATAGAATATAAAAATAAGTATATTAATTAGGCGAGGCGTTGATGGGAGAGATTAGAAGGAAAGAGAGTAGAAAATGTGAACGAGAGAGGAGAGAGAGAGAAGGGGGGGGAGAGAGATGAGAGAGTGGCCAAGATAGAGAAAAGGGAGTGAGATGTGAGAGAGTGTGAGAAAAGGAACGAGAGAGAAGAGAGATGTGAGAGGCGTGCACGAGCGATAGAGAAGAGAGGGATATATGAGAAAGTTAAGTGGAAAGTGAAGATATATTATATATATATATATATATATATATGTGTGTGTGTTGTGTGTGTGAAGTCCATGAGATAGAGAAAGGGAGAGAGAGCAGAGAGAGAGAGAGGCGGGAGAGAGAATGTGAGAGTGAGTTGAAAGTGCAACGAGAGTGAGAGAATGTGAGAATGTACGAGAGAGAGAAGAAGAGAGAGGAGATGTGAGAAGTAAGTTAAAAAATGAAAGAGGAGATGTAGAGAGGGAAAAAGAGAGAGAGACGAGATGTAAAGAGCTGAAAGAGTGAACGAGAGACAGAGTCAGAGAGAGAGATAGAGAGAGAGCAGAGCATGGAGAGTGATAGAGTGAGAGTGTGAACCAGTGCACGAAAGAGAGAAATAAAGAGAAATAGAGAGAGATGAGAGAGAAAAATGATAGTGAGAGAAAGAGAGGGTGCTAATCGAAACGCACTCGTGCCAATACCCGAGTAGTGCCATCTGAAAGACGAGGAAAAGAGAAAGAGGAGAGAGAGGGGAAGTGACATGAGTGCTTACGGCATTTGCCATTCACTCTCTTTTGCCTCGTCTTACTTTCGGAACTTGAAGCGAAAATACATGTTTCGATGCAAAATTGCACTGAAGAATGTTATGAGTGCTATTTCGCCAAAAAGAAAAAAAAGAAAAAAAACGACCAGTATGCAAAGCGTAATCACGATTAAAAAAAGGCCATAGTCGTAAATATTTTTAAAAGACGTTTTCTAAAGGCCTTAAATCGAAATTGGCGCCTTGGCCATTGTCGGCTACAATATGTTCAAAAGTCATTACTTAGAATCTTTATATAGACTAAAACTGCGCATTGAATTTAAGCATTGTTATTATTCACTAGCAAAATGAACACCATCCGGGCTGCGGACCGTAATAAATTCAACTTATCTACATGAGATATAAAACCTGAAGTGCGTTATATTGGTTGGGAGGGCGGGCGAGCGGAGCGCGCGGGAAACTTCAAGAACAAACTCACAATTTCTACGTACCCCACTTGTAGGGGTGTTAGACGAACACCGTTACTTACACGTCTGGATCCCACCAAGCGCCGATCGATACTCTCATGGAACAGGTAGTGACTTAGTCGCACTCGCTCTCGTCGGCATTTCCCCCATCGGGCCCCTCAGGCACTGGGCAATAAACCCAAGCCCCTTCCCCTTTAAGTCAAAGGGGCAGGTTATTGCCTGGGGATAGACCCCTGGATCGACGCTATTATTTTATTGAACTGATCCAGTGGACCGAAGCTCACTAGACCCTCCCCAGTTGGGAGTTACAAATTCAATTGTCAGATGGTTTGTTATCATATGAAGTAAAGGTAAAAAGTAAAGTCGTTTGGGTGGCCTAAAGTTATTATCAGCCAATCAGCGAGGGGAGTCTATCCCCTTTTCAATAGTGCCTTAGAGAAGGAGATTTTGTTGTTTCTGTTTTGCCACCTATCATCAGTCCTTACACTGCACAGATCCCTGTGCTACTCATATGCTGAGTGGCGAGGGCCGGTACGAACTAGGAACTTTCGTCGTTTTTAGCCGAACGCTTTACCCAACTGAGCTAACCCGGAAAATCATCAAATTTATCAAAGGTTGTAAAAAAAAAACATTTGAAATGGAAACTCAGTGTCCTTGTCCCCCTCAAATAGATGTTATGTGCATTCTTTTGCCTTTTTATGGAAGCGTGTGGTGAATGGTTTAAAAATCATGGGAAATGACTCGTCGCACGAGTTCAAATCCTGGACGCGGGTAACTGGCCTAGAGACCCGAGCGAGACTTGTTGTCATCAGACTCCAGTGAAAATACCCATTTAGCTAACGCTTGATTTTTGAAAAACCAAAGAAGTGAAAACTAATAATAATAATAATTAATAATTAATAATAATAATAATGATGATGATTGATGAATTTGATGATAATAATAAGAAGAAGAATATTTGAAATAGGCCCATTCGCATTCCACATACGTTGCAATACATAAAGAATGAATGAATTAAATAAATAAACGATAATAATAATAATAATAATAATAATAATAATAATAATATTAATAATAAGAAGAGCAAGAAGAAGAAGAGAAGAAGAAGAAGAAGAAGAAGAAGAAGAATTACTTTGAATAGGCCCCCATTCGCAGTACGCGAGACTTTTTATTCTTTTTGTTCCTGTGGCGGGCGGTCACGTGTACTGTGGTTTAAAATTGATCCTCGTAAAGCAAAGAAACAAATTAGACGGGCGGAATTTCTTCAGGAAACTGATTGGATTGAATCTATTCAAGTTGCTTGATTTTGCTCAAGGTCCACTGAGATGCCACACTCGGACAAGCGGATAGACAGAAAATTAATAATGCCTCTTCGCTTGCGCGCATCCTGGCAGTGATTCGACGCAGTTGCCGGGGCGAGCCAAGACGGAGTTGGAACAGGCCGGATCGGGCTGAGGGACCCGACATCCCCAGGGAATAAAAAACACAAATATAAAAACAAAAAGCAAAAAAAAAAAAATTAAAAAATTAGAAGAAAGAGGCGGAAAAATTAGGACAGAGATAGCGGGGAAAATGGTAAGTTACAAGAGAAGAGAGAGAGAGAGAGAGAGAGAGAGAGAGAGAGAGAGCAGAGGGGGAGAGAGGAGGGAATTATGTGTTTGGTAAGGGGAGATTAAATAGTAGTATGAAAAGAAAAAAAAAACAAAGTATTATGTTTTAAGTAAAGGGGGAGAAAAAAAATGTGTTAAAAACAAGATAGAGTTAGAAAGGAAGAAACGTATTCAGAAAAAGATAGATAGATAGATAGATAGATAGAATAGAGAGAGAGAGGAGAGAGAGTGAGAGCAGAGGGAGAGGAGTCAGAGGAGAGAGAGGACAGGGAGGAATATGTGATTGTTTTAAGAGAGAGATAACAGATGTAGTATAAAAAATGCAAAAGTTATAGTTTTAAGAAAAGGGAGAAAAAATGTGTTAAACAAGATAGAAAAAAAAGGAGTTAAGAAAGGGTAGAAACATGTATTCAGAAAAAAATGGAATAAGATAGATAAATAGAGAGAGAGAGGAGAGAGAGTGAGAGAGAGAGAGCGATAACGAGAGGAGAGAGACGGGAGAGGAGAGAGAGAAGTCACAGAAAAAGTCACGAGTGAGAGAGAGAAAGAAAGAAAATTATGTTTCCGGTCCCATGCGCAAGGTGGTAGCTGTAACTAACTTGGTATACCAGCGTAAATACACGCTACACTACAGAGAACAGCATATAAGCTCATATATCTCTAGGGACAGACGACAGAGATCTACACTCGGGTAAGAACTAGACTGTCCAACAAGAACTAGAAACCTAGCACACAACATGACGGCAGATAAACGCTTCAAGTGGTGTGCGAGTGCGGGTGCGATATGCGCAATAGCAATACACACTGCGGCCACGAATCAACCAGTGACGACATAGAGCCAACGTCTGAACATCAGATACCAGCAATCTCGCAAGCGTATCGTGTGACGGTATACAAATTGAAGAGAAAATAAATCTGTCAGTGAATATACAGAGAAGTCAGATTAATAAACAACGATGCAAAACCTGCTACGCATACTCACGAGAAAGAGAGAAAAATGTGTTGAGAAAGAGAAAAATTAATCTTTAACGACAATATCAGACTCCAGATCGTGAATCAGTACTAATACTGCGTAGCAAGATGACAAAATGTGCTTAAGTAGAAGGCAGACAAAATCACACATGCTGCGCCTCACATACAGCTAAATCTCTCTCAGCTAGAAAAAAGGGTAAAAAAGAGTGTCGCTGAGAAAGCAGAGAAACAATCCTTATTAAGATCGAGAGAGTCACTGATGAGAGCATAGTCTGGCCATCGTCATTTTAACTAAATGAAGAAAGATCAGGATTATATATAACAGAGCTCGTTGCAGAATCGACTAAACATCGTGGGCGTGTCACGAGTATGCGAGTGGAATAAGCGTCGTGAACTCCCGTACATACAGCTGTCTCAGAAAAGCACAAACGAGATGTCCTCTGCACACAAAAGAGATGAGACTGCCGCTGCATGAATACATGCCCTACCGACAGCATCAACGACCAGCGACGCTGTGTATAATGCGCATACGACTCACAGAGAGAAGAGAGAGAAGTGAGAGTAGCGCATGGACAAGAACTGCACAGGCGTGGTGAATGAGAAATGAATAAACGAGACGAAAGAATGCTGCTGATCATGTATCTATGCACACATATAGTGCGAAGATCAATGATGGGCGTGCACAGTGAGAGAGAGACTAACAACACTACGCGGCGCGACCTCATCGCCCACAGACATACAGTCGCGTATCTCTTAAGAAAAACAATAGTACACAAGTGATACGTGTCTCGGACAGACAGAAATCTACGAAGTGACATAGAAAAGGATCGCTCAACCACTATCATCATGTAGAGAGAGAAGAAAACCAGGCACTTCTCACACATTAAGGAGGTATAGACTGGGATATATAAATATTCTCATCTAAGAAAGCGAGAACGCCCGTGACTTCATGAACCTACAGACAATAGGAACGATCACACACAATCTGCTCGGAAAGAGAGAAAAAATTGCTGTCGAGAAAGAGAAGAATATAAAGACTGTTTGAGAAAAGAGAAATAATCTGCTTCAGAAAGATGAGGAAAACATCTGTTTAAGAAAGAGAGAAAAAAATATGTTGACTAAGACAGAAGTATCTCTTAAGAAAAAGGTAAAAGTCTGTTTAAGAAAGTGAGGAAAAAGGGCGGAAGTGTGACGAGGTAGCGGCAGCCAAGGTGAGTGTTGAGAACAGGACAAGAGAAGAGATGAGTGATAATGTACCGCGTGATACGTATATCCGAGATACACAAAACAGAAGAAATACTCTGTGATCGAACCATCGCAGGCGCGGAGCATACACATCATGTCGTATATATACGATCAACGGTCGACTATGCAAGCTGATCTATGGGATCATAGGATCCGTGCTTACCCTGGCAGATCATAATCAAGTTGACGATCGGTTCATGTCTGCTACATGCCTCGCATGCGCGTGGGATAGCACATGCAGAGTCTCCCGTAGATTATACGTGTTCTCTTGAGAACACATCTTCCTTCGTGCTCTTCACAACCCTACGCTCAATAACACACATGTGCGCTGAGACTCTCGACATGGATGGTGCGTGGAGCAATCTGAGACGACCGGCAGCTCGGTGCACAGCGTGACTCGTACCCGCTCTTCAGACAGTTATGTGTATGTCACATCTCGCACCACGATGTCAAGAGACTGCCATATTAGCCCTTAGCGAGTGACAATACCGTGCTCAGCATCTTCGGCCTCCTTACATATATAGTCGATAACTACACTCCGTGAAAGAATACACGCGCTCCTGGCGAAGCGCCCGGCGCAGAGTGTGAGAGCTGGTGAATACGATATCATGTGGTGCATAAGAATATTTGTTGATCTCGCGTGTCAAAATACATAAAGTGCAATCCGCTGGAGTTTAATATGTTAGGGACATTCGTGTTGTTACTCAGGGTCAACAATGAATCCGGAAATTCAACGCATAGTCTTTATTTGCGTAGGTGCTTGCACGAAGAAATAAGTTCCCTTTCAAAAACGACTGCCCCATTACCCATGGCATGACGCAACCATAAATCGACAAACTAACAATGGTCGTACCAATCCATCTTCATAAAACAGTCAAAGGAAAACAAGAACTGTTTTAAACCAAACTCGTACGAAATAGATTTTTTCCTGTCTCTCTCTTTCTTAAACGTTTTTCTTCTTTTTGGACAGATTATTTCATCTTTCTCAACACTCTTTCTCTCTTTCTCAAACACTCTTTTCTCTCTTTCTCAACACTCTTTTTTCTCACTTTCTTAACAGACTTTTTACTTTTTCTTAAGAAGATACCTTCTGTCTTAGTCAACATATTTTTTTCTCTTTCTTAACAGATGTTTTCTCTCTTTCTGAACAGATTATTTCTCTTTTTCAACAGTCTTTTTCTCTCTTCTCAACAGCATTTTTTCTCTCTTTCTCACACTCTTTTTCTCTTTTTATTAACACATGTTTTTTTCTCTTTCTTAATAGATTATTATTCTTTCTCAACAGTCTTTTTCTCTCTTTTTAACACATGTTTCTCTCTTTCTTAATATATTATTTCTCTCTTTTCTCAACACTTCTTTTTTTTCTCACTTTCTTAACAGACTTTTTACCTTTTTCTTAAGAGATACCTTCTGTCTTAGTCAACATATTTTTCTCTCTTTCTTTAACAGATGTTTCTCTCTTTCTGAACAGATTATTTCTCTTTTTCTCAACAGTCTTTTTCTCTCTTTCTCAACAGCATTTTTTCTCTCTTTCTCACACTCTTTTTTCTCTTTTATTAACACATGTTTTTTCTCTTTCTTAATAGATTATTTCTTTCTTTTCTCAACCACTCTTTTCTCTCTTTTTAACACATTCTCTCTTTCTTAATATATTATTTCTCTCTTTCTCAACACTCTTTTTTCTCACTTTCTTAACACACTTTTACCTTTTTCTTAAGAGATACATTCTGTCTTAGTCAACACATTTTTTCTCCCTTTCTTAACACATGTTTTTCTCTCTTTCTGAACAGATTATTTCTCTTTTTCTCAACACTCTTTTTTCTCTCTTTCTCAAACCCTTTTTTCTCTCTTTTTAACACATGTTTTCTTTCTTTCTTAATAGATTGTTTCTCTCTTTCTCAACACACTTTTTACCTTTTTCTTAATAGATACATTCTGTCTTAGTCAACATATTTTTTTCGCCCTTTCTTAACACATTTTTCTTTTTTCGTAACATATTTTTCTGTCGTTCTCAACGCGTTTTTTGTCTTTTTCTTAACAGATTATTTTTCTCTTTCTCAACACATTTTTCTCTCTTTCTTTACAGATTATTTCTTTCTTTCTTAAAACATTTTTTCTCTTTTTCCTGACAGATTATTTCTCTCTTTCCCCACTTATATTTTCTGTCTTTCTTTACAGATTACTTCTTTCTTTCTTAGTACACTTTCTTTCTTAACAGTGTTTTTCTCTCATTCTTAATTGATTATTTTCCTCCTTCTCAACAGACATTTTTCTCCTATTAGACAGCTTTTTCCTCATTCTATTTTAACAGATCTGTTTTTTCTCCCGAATAATTTTTTCTCCCTTTCTTAAAACATATTCTTTGCATTTTTTTATACTACATATTTTATATCTCTCTCTTACCAAACATATTTTCTTTTCTTTCTCTCTCTCTCTGACTCTTTCTGTGACTCTCTCTCTCTCTCTCTCTCTCTCTCTCTCTCTTTCTCTCTCTCTCCTCTCTCTCTCTCTCTCTCTATTTATTCTATCTATCCATTTTTTTCTGAATAATGTTTCTACCTTTCTTACTCCTTTTTTTTTCTATCTTGTTTAACACATTTTCTCCCCTTTTCTTAAAACATATACTTTTGCATTTTTTTATACTACATCTGTTATCTCTCTCTTAACAAACACATATTCCTCCCCCTCTCTCTCTCTGACTCTCTCTCTCTCTCACTCTCTCTCTCTCTCTCTCTTATCTATCTATCTATCTATCTATCTATCTTTTTCTGAATACGTTCTTCCTTTCTAACTCTATTTGTTTAACACATTTTTTCCCCCTTACTTAAAACATATACTTTGTTTTTTTTTCTTTTCATACTACATCATTTATCTCCCCCTTACCAAACACATATTCCCCTCCTCTCTCCCCTCTCTCTCTCTCTCTCTCTCTCTCCTCTCTCTCTCTCTCTCTCTCTCTTGTACTTACCATTTTCCCGCTATCTCTGTCCTATTTTTCCCGCTCTTTTCTTCTTTCTAATTTTTTAATTTTTTTTTTTTGCTTTTGTTTTTATATTTGTTGTTTTTTTATTCCTGGGGATGTCGTCTCAACCCGATTCCGGCTGTTCCAACTCCGTCTTGCTCGCCCGGCAACTGCGTCGATCACTGCCAGGATGCGCGCAAGCGAAGAGGCATTATTTAATTTTCTGCCTATCCGCTTGTCCGAGTGTGGCACTCAGTGGACCTTAGCAAAATCAAGCAACGTTGAAATAGAATCATCCAATCAGTTTCCTGAAAGAAATTCCGCCCGTCTAATTTGTTTCTTTGCTTTACGAAAGATCAATTTTACCACAGTACACGTGACCGCCGCCACAGGACAAAAAAGAATAAAAAGTCTCGCGTATGCGAATGGGGGCCTATTCAAATATTCTTCTTCTTCTTCTTCTTCTTCTTCTTCTTCTTCTTCTTCTTCTTCTTCTTATTATTATTATTATTATTATTATTATTATTATTATTATTATTATTATTCGTTTATTTATTTATTCATTCATTCTTTATGTATTCACGTATGTGGATGCGAATGGGCCTATTCAAATATTCTTCTTCTTATTATTATCATCATCATCATCATCATCATTATTATTATTATTATTATTATTATTATTATTATTAGTTTCACTTCTTTTGGGTTTTTCAAAATCAGCGTTAGCTAATGGTATTTCACTGGAGTCTGAGTGACAACAAGTCTCCTCGGGTCTCTAGGCAGTTACCGCGTCCAGGATTTGAACTCGTGGCGACGAGTCCATTTCCCATGACTTTAACCATTACACCACACGCTTCCATTAAAAAGCAAAAGATGCACATAACATCTTATTTGAGGGGGACAGGACTGAGTTTCCATTTCAAATTGTTTTTTTTTTTACACCTTTGATAAATTTGATGATTTCCGGGTTAGCTCAGTTGGTAAAGCGTTCGGCTAAAAACGACGAAGTTCCTAGTTCGATACCGGCCCTCGCCAACTCAGCATATGAGTAGCACAGGGATCTGTGCAGTAAAGTAAGGAGCTGATGATAGGTGCAAAACAGAACAACAAAAATCTCCTTTCTCTAGCACTATTGAAAAGGGGATAGACTCCCTCGCTGATTGGCTGATAATAACTTTAGGCCACCCCAACGACTTTACTTTTACTTTACTTACATATGATACAAACCATCTGACATTGAATTTGTAACTCCCAACTGGGGAGGTCTAGTGAGCTTCGGCCACTGGATCAGATTCAATAAAATAATAGCGTCGATCCAAGGGGGCTATCCCCCCAGGCAATACCTGCCCCTTTGACTTAAAGGGGAAGGGCTGGGTTTATTGCCCAGTGCCTGAGGCGCCCCCTTTAGGGGGAATGCCGACGAGATCGACGCAATTTTTCCACCTGCCACCCATGAGTCTCGGCTTGTGGGTGGTCCCACGTTAATAGGGCCGTGTGCCTAACCCGTACAAGTGGGGTACGAGGTAAATAGTTTGAATTTTTTCCCTCCCCCCCACACACACATACACATCGGGTAATATATTTGAAAAATTAATTATTACGCCACCCGGATGGTGTTCTTTTGCTAGTGAATATAACAATGCTTAAATTCAATGCGCAGTTTTAGTTCTATAT
>CM042149.1:119863584-119868584 GCA_023376005.1 Doryteuthis pealeii
ATACAGTGCTCAATCACAGTTTGTAAGAGCTAATATTTATTTATTTTACAATGTTTTCATAGATCAATGTTCATTGATCTATGAAAACATTGTAAAATAAATATATATATATATATATATATATATATATATAGATAGATAGATAGATAGATAGATAGATAGATAGATAGATACACACATACATACGTACGTAAGCATAAAAGTATATATATATATATATATATATATATATATATATATATATATATATATATATATATACTTTCATGCTTACGTACGTATGTATGTGTGTATCTATATATCTATTTATCTATCTATCATATATCAGTGTGCCTATTCTCTACTTTCATGCGTACATATGTGTGTATATGTGTATCTATCTATGTATCAATCTATATCAGTGTGTCCATTATCTATTTCATGTGTATGTATGTATGTATGTATGTATGTATCAATATCTATCTATCTATCACAAGCATCACATTTTATCATCTGATACAATGGGAAGGATGATTTTCCAATGTCATATTTGCATCAAACTTTATGGATCTGCAGCGGGTTTGATGAGTCATTAGAGGGTTACTGAGAGGAAAGGTTCTGGTGTAGGGTTTATAGGATTGTGAGGGACGCCAGTAATCTGTAAATATTATGCTATTGCTATCTATCTATCTATCTATCTATCTATCTATCTCTCTATATCAGCGTGTCTATCCTCAACTTTCATGCGTGCGTATCTATCTATCTATCTCTATCAATCTATCTATCAATCTATCTATCTATCTATCTATCTATCTGAGTGTTCTACTTTCATGTGTATGTATGTATGTATCTATCTATCAATCTATCTATTCTCTACATTCATGCATACGTGTGTATGTATATGTATATCTATTTATTTATCTATATCAGTGTGTCCATTATCTATTTTCATGTGTATTTATATATGTGTCTATCTATCTATCTATTTATCTATCTATCTATCATAAGTATCAAATTTTATCATCCTATCCATCTGAAACAATGGAAAAACCGTCCTTCCTATGTCATATTTACATCAAACTTTGTGTATCTGCAGCGGAATTGATGAGTCTTTTGAGGGCTCATGAGAGGAAAGTTTCTGGTTTAGAACTTATAGGATTGTAAGGGATCTGTAAATATTATGCGACTGCTATCTATCTATCTATCTATCTATCTATCTATCTATCTATCAGTGTGTCCATTCTCTACTTTCATGCATACGTGTGTATGTATATGTATATCTATCTATCTATAATAAGTATAAACATTTATCATCTTATCCATCTGAAACAATGGAAAAGACGTCCTTCCTATGTCATATTTGCATCAAACTTTGTGTATCTGTAGCAGAATTGAGTCCTTTGAAGGCTCACGAGAGGAAAGTTTCTGGTATAGGATTGTAAGGGCCGGCAGTGATCTGTAAATATTATGCTATTGCTATCTATCTATCTATCTATCTATCTATATCAGTGTGTCCATTATCTATTTTCATGTGTATTTATATATGTGTATATCTATCTATCTATTTATCTATCTATCTATCTATCATAAGTATCAAATTTTATCATCCTATCCATCTGAAACAATGGAAAAAACGTCCTTCCTATGTCATATTTACATCAAACTTTGTGTATCTGCAGCGGAATTGATGAGTCCTTTGAGGGCTCATGAGAGGAAAGTTTCTGGTTTAAGGACTTATAGGATTGTATGGTAGTGATCTGTAAATATTATGCTATTGCTATCTATCTATCTATCTATCTATCTATCTATCAGTGTGTCCATTCTCTACTTTCATGCATACGTGTGTATGTATATGTATATCTATCTATCTATAATAAGTATAAAATTGTATCATCTTATCCATCTGAAACAATGGAAAAGACGTCCTTCCTATGTCATATTTGCATCAAACTTTGTGTATCTGTAGCAGAATTGAGTCCTTTGAAGGCTCACGAGAGGAAAGTTTCTGGTATAGGATTGTAAGGGCCGGCAGTGATCTGTAAATATTATGCTATTGCTATCTATCTATCTATCTATCTATCTATCTATCTATCTATCTATCAGTCTGTCTGTCTATCTGTTTGTTCCTATCTGTTTGTACCTATTTCGCCGCATTTACTTATTCCTTAGTACACTTGTTTGGCATATAATGAGTTGATATGTATTTTTCCAGTTTTCTATTTTAGTCGAACATCTAACGCCTGTTGACACACATAAAGCCGAAAAGCTGATAAAGACATCAAAATGAATATTGATTAATTAATCGATCCCCGCAGACTGATCGATTTATTCCGTGCTGTAACGTCCAAATGCCAACATCTACTTGGAAATGACCAAAAATAGACATTTCGAATTCTTTGAAACTTCATAGAACACATAAACAACTCCATATAGGTCATGTCCCGTTTTTTAAGAATCAGACAAAACATGACAAAACTTTAACCATCACCAAAGAAGAAATTGAAATTTTCAAGAATGTTTGCATCCAACTATTCTCCCTCCGACTATAAGGAAATAATAGGGTAAACTTTTTTTTTTAACACTGGTTATATATACAGTGGGGGCAGAAGTAATGGAGCAATCAATGATATTATATCATTACTTCTTCCCTGTATAGTGGAGTGTCCCATTGTAGTGTAATGGTTTGCAAGATAGTTTTGCAGATCCATTACTACTGAATAGCAGATTTGATCCTGGCTGGATGCCCCATACTTTTGACCTTGTGTCACATATTACTCATGATAAATCCTTAGCTACATGCACCCAATGAAGCAGGCAGGTTGTGGCACAGCACCTAATTGACTGAGGGCTGCCCAGCTTGAGGCGGGCGGTAGCTGTCCAGGAGATGAAGACATCTCTCCCACGACGGAGGTCGCCCCTGGCGCCCAACTCTACGCCAAACGAGAAAGGCTTATAACCGGTAACTGCTGACCTCCCGTGCTGTGCCACAGCACAGTGTAGAAGGAGTTCCCCTCCAGGCACAAAAAAAAAGAACCTGGGCAAGATGTATGGAGGCCCTGGGTTGCCCAAGTGACAGGGCCCCCCCTCTCTGCCTTGCTGGCGTGATCCGAAGGAATGGTGAACCACTACATTCGGCGTCAGTTTGGCTGCAGGAGTTGCCAGTTAGTATTTTACACACTGAACTGCCTAACGGAGTCCAAGCCGTGATATCTGTCAGGGTTTTCTCCCTTAGCCTTTTCCTATCCAGAGGATAACCACAAGCCATGGTGAACAGGTTGGATAAATACCTACTTTTGCTCCGTATAGCATCACAAATTCTGATGGTAAAGTACAAAATGAAACAATAATCACAGTTGTATATTGGCGTCTAACTGCACATTGAATTTGGTAAACATAGGCAAAGTTTCAGCTTTTCTTTCTGTTGTCCACTGTTATATACTCATATATATTTTAATGGAGGAACGTGGTCTAATGGTTAAAGTCGCCAACACAGTGCTATGAGCAGCACAGGGATCTGTACAGGAAAGTAGGGAAGATGATGATAGGTGTGGCGCTCCACCTCAGACGCTAAAACAATCTCCCAAGTCTAGCGCTAGTGAAAATTGGATAGACTCCCGCGCTGTCCGGTTGATACCGACAATAGGCCACTTCGTCGACTTTACTTACTTTTTTACTACTAATATTAATTCTTAGTAAACAATTGTAGCTTCAAGTAACTATTCAAAAAAATTCCAGACAGTTATATATATCAAGGAGGTGCGTGGCATAATTGTTAGAGTCATTGGAAATGAACTCATCGACCAGAGTTCAATCCCTTTTGCATTTCACATGGCGCTAATACCCTTGGAAAAAGTATGAATCCAATTCACCTTACAGCTATGGGTAAATAGCAGGGGCAGACTGGGCTCTTTAACCCTGACTAGATAACCAGTCTAGAAGAAGGAAAACTCTGAATTCAAGCCTGTTAAACTCCGCTCAAGAAATTTATCTTGTGTCGCATCCGGCTCGTGTGGAAAGGTTGGTATATATATATATATATATATATATATATATATATATATATATATATATATATATATTATATATATTTCCCCTACCCCCTTACATAATAAACGCACACAGCAACTCAAAAGTTAAAAGAATATTTTCTCGCCACTTGAAACAAAATTTTTTTAAATGAAAATAACGCTCGCGCGCGCGCACACACACACACACACACACACACACACACACACACACACCCTTGAAGTTTGTTTCGATGTCGTTTATCGCAAAATATTTATGCACACACGCGCAACCACACACACAAAACACCTAAAAATGCACAATGCCTTTTTTCGATACACACACTCACACACTCTCATACTCACACCGTAAAAGAGAATATTTGACGTCATATTTCAAACTTTTTTCAGCGTCCTTTTTTCAAACTTCAAATTTTGAACAGACTGGTAAACAAGGATTATCACTTGTTTTCTCGTTATTCTGTGATAAAAAGTGGGAGAGACACTGATAGATATATTAGATGATGATAGTTGATTTATTTACACCGGGTTAGCTCAGTCGGTAGAGCGTGCGGCTAGAAACCACAAGGTTCCTAGTTCGATACCCGCCCTCGCCAACTCAGCGTATGAGTAGCACAGGGATCTGTGCGGTAAAGTAAGGAGCTGATGGTAGGTATGGCGCTCCACCTCAGACGCTAAAAAAATCTCCTTGGTCTAGCGCTATTGAAAAGGGGATAGACTCCCTCGCTGCATGGCTGATACCGACATTAGGCCATCCTGACGACTTTACTTACTTTTACTTACTTCTTATAGTCGTCTCGACAAATTCTCTGGTTGGTCTTCTGTTAAGGGTTGGTTTCTTCTTTGGGCTGGGCTTAATATTGCTTTTAACAATACAAGACTTTTTTTGTTTTATGTTAATAAAGTTTATTATGCAACCCTGTCCATGATTCTTTCGCGGATGAGTTTCCAACCTTAAGATAGTGTGAGGGCTCGCATCTGACTAAATAAACTAAA
>CM042149.1:119873584-119876084 GCA_023376005.1 Doryteuthis pealeii
TTGATTGACAAGAAGAGGAAGACTTATCATCTCGTGGACTTTGCCGTCCCGGCCGATAACAGAGTGAAAATGAAAGAAAACGAAAAGATCGATAAATACTTAAACCTTGCCAGAGAACTAAGAAAACTGTGGAACATGAGGTTTAAGGTCGTGTCGATTGTGATTGGGGCCCTTGGAACAATCCCAAGGGGTTGGAAAGGATTCTGGATGAATAAAACATCAGAGGAAGAATCGAGACCATCCAGACTACAGTATTATTGAGATCGGTTGAAATACTCAGAAGAGTCCTGGAGACCTGAAGAGACTTGCTGTCACTCAGCCTCAAGTGAACCACCGGCTTCTGCAGGTGTGAAAAACTCGAATGGAGTGAAATAATAATAATAATACAGAAGATCAGACCTACTATTGATTAACAAGAAAAAGAGTACTTGTCAACTGGTAGATTTTGCAGAGAATTGGAAAAAAATCTTTGGAATAAGAGGATGAAACTAATACCAAATGTAATTCGTACTCATGGAACGGTCTCAAAGAGTTTAGAAAACAGATTAGAGGAATGGAAATCAGGGGAAGAATTGAGGCCATACAGACAATAGCTGTTGTTGAGATTGGTTAGAGTCCTCAGAAGAATCCTGGAGATCTAAGTAGACTAGTTATAACTCAAATCCCAGCGAAAGACCATTAGCTTACTCTGGTGGGAAAAAAAACTCACCAGGAGAAATAATAATAAAACAACTAAAAGATAAAAATAAAGAAATACTAATCAAAGTTTGTACTAATATTAGACTTAATTTTCCGCTGACAATTTGAACTCCTTCAAATCTATCAAACATCCCGCTGGGGTTGATTTGTTCCAGAAATTTAATATGAACCCTCCTGCGGGGGCGATACGAAACTTTCTCCAAGAAATCTCGGCTGACTTCCAGCTACTCACGAGTTTTATCACCCACTTAACATTTCTGAAACATATTGTTCAGTTCACTAACTTTTCTACAACAACTAAGAACAGAAAAAATAGTGCTTTAAAAAAAGTTGATATATATTGAAATATAGATATTATCAATAGATATTTTGAAATAGGATTGACAGATATCGGTTAACACATAAACACCTAAATAAAGATATGCATAAGTTATATAGAGTAAAAGTAAACGTGGAGGACAATCAATTAAACAATATAATGTTTAAGTCTGAACATATTAACCAAAATTTTCATATTTTATTCATATTGTTTCTAATCAAATATACATATTTGGGTAATTATGAACTTTTATTTAGTAAATTAGGGTGTCCTAGAAAAAACAGAACCCACAACTATTGTAATAAAACTGTTAATTTTAACTAGAGGGGTTAGGGTTAAGGTTAGGATTAGGGTTGGGGTTTAGGGTTAGGGTTAGGGTTTAGGGTTTAGGGTTAGTTTAATGGGAAAATAAATAAATAATTTGGGTTCTGTTTTTTTGGGGGTCACCCAGAACAGGGTAACCCAAAAAAACAGAACCCAAATCCTAACCCTAACCCTAATCTTAACTCTAAACCCTAACCCTAAACCTTCCTAGTTAAAATTAACAGTTTTATTACAAAATTTGTGGGTTCTGTTTTTTCTGGGACACCCTAATTTACTAAACAAAAGTTTATAATTACCCATATTTGTATATATGCAAGAACGCAAATAAAGATTGATAAAAGTCATATAGGATTCAAAGGCGAAAATTTGACTCACTGACTTCCAGCTACTCGCGAGTTTTATCAACCACTAATTACTCCACAAATACATAAGACAGACCAGATTAAAAATGAAATCTACCAGCTCAGATCAGTCCAAATAGCTAGATAGAATCTAATATTTAGTCGAAATCATCGACTCAGAACTATGGAAGAAAATACACCATATTAATATAAAGAAGATGATATTATTTATATTTTTAAGGCAATTACAATGCGTATATCGTATAACATTCGATAATCATTGAAAACACTCATGACAAGCAAACTCGGTGAATAACGCGCTCGACGTGGAACACGGTACAGCTGTCTTAACTTTATTAAGTCTCATCAGCGATGTATACCTACGATCTCCCTCCGACAGAGATTGAAACCGAGAACCCAGCACGCAGAATCAGAAATTCTACCTCTGGGCTAACGGCCCGTAGCACACGATACATGTCAAATTAACCTATCAGATAGTATAGAAGATAAGTATATCTGTATGCAACCACGTGATGCAATTATAGTCTACAATATTACAATATACGTATGGGTACTCCCGTCGAATTCGACGCATGAGGGTTTATCCAATGAACAACCCACACATTGTTTCATTTTTATAGTCATGACGGCTTGTGTTGGACCATCCACACTTTTTGGCAAGGTCGATAAGAAAGGATTGGTGTACAAGGAATACCACAAACTAAATGAGCGACTGACCTAATAGTATCATTTGTATTATTCGGACTATTGTCCTCATCTTCATTGTTATCTGTACAAAGTTTCGACCGATGTGCCC
>CM042149.1:119881084-119893584 GCA_023376005.1 Doryteuthis pealeii
ATGTGTGTGTGTGTGTGTGTGTGTGTGTTTGTCTCTGTGTGTGTCTGTGTGTATGAGTGTGTGAGTGTGTGTCTGTATGTGAGTATATATATGTATATATGTCTGTCTGTGTGTGAGTATATATATATATATATACACACACACACACACACACACACACACACATATATATATATATATATATATATATATATGAATGTATTTAGTAATGGAGTAGATTCGCTTGGTTAGAGACGCATAATGCTTTCTACCAAGTGCCCTCGAGATGTTTTTACTTCATTCAAGAAAACCATGCCAAATTGGAAATAGAAGAACATTTCCCAAACAGGCAACGCTCCCCTGAGAAGGAAAAGGTTGGTGTGTAGGGGTGGAGGGGAGCCGGTGTTCACCGGATAAACAAGATCTTTTTTTGGTTGGCGATGCTCAGTTCAAGTTGGCCGGAGCTTCCGTTGTTTAAATCGAAAGACAAGAAAATGGTTTAAATTGATTGGGTGAACTTTTCGTCGGTGTGGCGATGGAAGCATCCTACGTGAACATCCCTAGAGTAAAGACCGGGATAGAGAGAGAGGGGGGAGTAAGAGAGAGAGAGAGGGGTTAGAGATGTAGGTATTGATGGTTTGGGGCAAGAAGGGCGTAGTGGGGGATGGGAGGGGCTTCATAGGTAATTTGATTATCTCTTTTTAGTTTGAAGTAATTTGATCTGGTAATGACAGAGATTTTGATCGTGGCCTACGTAGAGCTGTCACGTCTTTACCGCAAACTTATCTAATTACTTTATTTTTATTTTTATAATATATTTAAAATAGTTTTCTCGGTTTAACGCTTTCATTGCCGCGTGCGACTATAGTCGAATACACCGTGAGTGACTTTAGTCGAATTACTTGCACCGTGCCGTGTGCAACTATCGTCGAATTGCATAATGCGTCCGTCAGCGAAAGGGCTGAGAGGTTTGGTTTGGTGTGGTTTGGTTTGTTTTCCGGCATGTCAATCTCGGTGGGTCATTTAATGCCGACTATGTTTTGGATTCATAGCGGTAGTTAGGTAGAAAACAAAAGTATATATGCATTTTAACTATTGTTCAACTACTCATATTTCTTCATTTTTTTTGGTACAATTCCACTTCTTTTAGGAAATGTAAAATCCTGGATGGTCTTATTTTCGTGAAAAGCTTTTTCAAATTATTTGCTTGGTTTTCATTGGTCTATTTCAAAGTTGGTTTGGTATGGTTTGATTTTACAAATCTTATGTAATCACGGATGACGCAATATTTTTCAAAGCCAAACAAATTTAATTATACACCTCCCAAATAGATTCATATGGCTGCACATCATTTCAAATGTCCTAATATGAGGAAAAATTGAAATCGATTATACCCAGTCACTCCAGTGGGTCTAAAACTGACCTTATGGTGAAAGAAAGTAAACTAAAATGGTTGTTTCAATTAATTTGCACAAGAGTGTATATATTTATTAGTGTATGTTGAAAAATAAATCTCATTTTGTCACATTCCATGAGATTATTTTGGTCCGCCTCAGTCGGTAGAGCACTTGCCTAGTAATTACAAATTTCCTGGTTTGATACCGGCCTTCGCCAACTCAGCGCATGAGTAGCACAGATTGAGTGTGAGGTAAAGTAAGGAGTTGATAGTAAGTGTGGTGATCCACCTCCGCCTCGAAAACAATCTCCTTGGTCTAGCGCTAGTGAAAAGGGGTTAGGCTCCCTCGCTATCTTGGTGATACCGACATTTGGCCACCCCGCCTACTTTACTTATAAAGTTTTCAGTCGACCCACGAAGATAGGGCCGTGGAATTCGGGGTACCTCAAAGAAATTTACAAAAAATCAGAGAATTAACCAATTTTAATGAAATTTTCAGTGTTGATTTATCAATAAATGAAATTTATAATGCATTAATTATTTGGTAATTCTTTTTCAATCGATAGTGTTAAATGTGTTTTGTAAACACGGATTTTACAACAGAAAATTGACTGAAAAATGTTTTAAATGTATTAAAAATAAATTACATGCATAATATTATTTTACTTTTATCTTTATTTTTTACTGATGCTCATTATGTTACTACTTTTCAATTTAGACAAAAATTTGACCTTAAATAATCGATGTAATTAATTTTAATTCCTTTTTAAAATTAAGGCAGACGAAAAGTTGGGTATTCCTAAAACACACATGCACGCTTATGTAGCTTAAGTGTATAAAATAGTATCAGCTACACTTTTCACTATGAAACTGGAACATAACCGTATTTTAATAATTTCAAAGAGAAAATTTAATTTGAAACAAAAAATAAATAAATAGAAAGAAAGAAACGGTATTACTTACCAAAATACAAATTCACTGCAGAAAGACAAAACTCACTTTTTTTCCATTTGAATAAAAGTCACTTAAAATACAAAATGATGTAGATTAAACAACCTTTTTTTTTCCTTTCTTTTTTAAATAATCAAGTATCTTGCATAAAAATAAAAAATACTAATATTTTTACAATTCAAAACAAACAGTAAACAAATTCTTTTATGTTATTTAATGCCCAAATCTGATTCATTTTGTGTCTGGTTGATTATAATAAATCAGAAAGGAAGAGATAAGAGAAGATTAGGGAGAGAGAGAGAGAGAGAGAGAGAGAGAGAGAGAGAGAGAGAGAGAGAGAGAGGAGACGGAAAGGAGAAGAGGTATGTGTGAGAGAGAGAGAGAGAGAGAGAGAGTAGGTCAGAGAGGAGAGAAAAGAAGACTAAAGATATATATATATATATATGAGAGAGAGAGAGAGAGAGAGAGAAGAGAGAGAGAGAGAGAGAGAGAGAGAGAGAGAGAGAGAGGGGGAAAGATGGGAGAGAAGAGAACCAACGCCAGACCATTGGTAATGTCTCATTTTTTAAATTGGGTGAAATAAAATGGAACAAATGAGAAATCTGCGATTAAGCGACACCACATAATCTGGATTTACATTTTAGCATTGCATCTTGTACGATTTTTGCGGTTTCGTTTTTAACAAGAAAATTTTTTGGAGGATGGTAACAGACAGAAGATTTAGGAACACGCGTATTAATATGTATATTTATCAAACCATCCGCACGAGCAGGATGCAACACAAGGTCATTTTTTAAGCGGAGTTTAACAGGTCTTAATTCAGAGTTTTCCTTCTCCTAGACTGCTTGCCTATCCAAGGTTAAAGAGCCCAGTCTTCCCTACTATTTACCCATTGCTGGAGGGAGAGTAGGATTCATACCTTTCCCAATGGTATTTGCGCTAAGTGAAATGCAATTACCACGTCCAGGATTTGAACTCGGGGCGACGAGTATCAATATATTATATATTAATATATAGGTTTATTATATATTGATATATAGGCTTAAGAATATATATATATTACATATTAATATATTATATATTAATATATTATATATTAATATATTATATATTAATATATTATATATTAATATATTATATATATTATATATTAATATATCATATATTAATATATCATATATTAATATATTATATATTAATATATATTAATATATTATATATTAATATATATTAATATGTTATATATTAATATATAGTTTTAACAAGATCTCATGTAGTAGATTTAAGATTTTTGCAATTAATTAAATGAAAATATTAAAACCTTCCCTAAGCACACTTATTTATTTTTTTAGGAGTAACTTTATTATATTTTCTTGCAATCAAAACCTAAGTATAAAGAAGGTAATTAAATTATTGCAATACGTTTTATAATTCATTATTAAATAACGTATTTGATCTGTTTTTATTGAAAACAAATGAAAATCTATTCCGTACTATTTATCCCCTATTTCACATACAAGTGTTTAAAACAGTTTTTAAATGCTTTATGCAAAATTAATTTTCATTTGTCATAACATTTAATTTGTACATCTCTATTTCTCTTTTACTAATGGAGATTCGCTTCCGGTTTTTGTCTGTAACAAGAATTACGTCACTGCTTACGTCACATTACCCAAAATCGTCATAACAATATAAATACACTCAAAATTTGAACATGCAAAATTAGACAGTCCTCATTGTTTTTAAAACAAGTTTTAATAAATACATGACTGGTATTATATATCTATATATAGTTTGTTTTATTTTAATACATATTTAAAGTTTACATTTCAAATTGTTTTATTTTTTAATCGTTTAATGAATTTGATCATTTTACTTACTTAGGGTACAAACTCGCTGACATTGATTTTTTTACAATGTCCGTGGCGTGTTTTTTATTTTGTACTAGTTATATAATAATAAATATCAATGTCAATGTATCACTTTACTAGTAGAAATTGTATCCCAATATATCATACCATTTTAAAATCAGACCGACTCCGTGAGTGAATTAAAAATATTTTCGTCCGAATACGGACCCACTATCTTAACATTTTTGATTACCAAGTTTTAATTACTACGATTGTTTTCAGCGAATTTTTACGTGATTTTTTGTGACGGATTTTTATACGATAACAATTTTTATAACTTGGAAAATAAATTTGTGAATAATCGAAATTAATTTCGAAATCCAGCAAAAGTTTCCCATGAAATAGACGTAATTGTTTGTACGGAAAGTAAGACCCTACGTACATGAATTTGTGTTTAAATTAAGAATAATTATTCCATTCATTATTCATTCACCTCGGAACTCATTCTATTAAAATGAAGTCCTGATATAATTGTAATCTGAGTCCTTCTGCTCATGTTTAATGAACTAACCATGATTTTTTGTACTGTACTTGGGTGTGGAGAGAGTGCTGCTGCGAGCGGTTTAAAATAGGGGAAGAGTTAAAAAAAGAGTTTTCAAAATTTCTTACAATCATATTTAATTGTATTTCTAATATTTGCAAAGATATTAACAACGACTGTTAATGTTTTCTTGGTATTCTTTACCTGTATAATAGGATCTATCAAAGTTCACTATATATTAATTTCAGAACCCAGTCTATTTAAAGGTGTGGCGCTCCACCTCAGGAAAAGCATCGCCCTGATCTAGCGCTTGCAAAAAGGGGATAGACTCCCTCGTTCTCTGACTGATAGGTTAATTCCGCCAACTTTTAAAAAAAATTAACTAATTATTACTTTTTGTACTTTGTTTGGCTGTGGCTGGAGTGCCGCTGTTAGCGGTTTAAAGTAGGTGAAGTGATAAAAAAAGAGTTTTTAAAATTTCTTATAGTCATATTTGTACTTTATTTGGGTGTGGTAGGAGTGCCGCTGTGAGCGGCTTAAAGTAGGTAAAGAGTTAAAAAAAAAAAAAGAAGAGTTTTCAAAATTTCTTACAGTCATATTTAATTGTATTTCTAATATTTGGAAAGACATTTACAACGTCTGTCAGTTTAGAGGGGAGATGTGCGCAGTCGACGAATACAAACGTGAATACAAATTGTATGCAGTGGTATAAATAAATGATATTGACTAAAGGTGACCTCTGGCGGACGAACAAAACACAAGAGACAATTTATGGAAGGGAAGTATTCCTAATTGAATTTGTGAATTATTTCTTTATTTATTGTATATTTGTATAGAAGTGTCTACCTGCTCCGCAGATTATGTAAATGCAAAATTGTATCGCAGGTCAATTTATGAATATGATAAAAAAATATTACGAGTATATTCATTCTAAATGCACAGTGAATAATAAATTTAAATTGGACCCGGAGATATATATTATTTCTCACGCACATAGACTCACACGCACACACAACAGAAAAAGACACGCATATACACAAACACACATGTACTTAATTACTGAGCGTATCGTGAGCAGAGTTAACCAGTCAAAAGCAAATTTGCAAGTAATAATCTGGTATATATGTTTGTTATCTATATGAGATGGCATCGTGGAGGCGCGTTGTCTAATGGTTATTGTCGTAGGATATACACACATAAGAGTCCGAGTTCAAATCTTTGCATTTAAGTCTTAAAAAGGACTTAACTCTCAAAGCAATGAGAGTTAAGTCCCTTTGTTCTTTTTCGGAGAAGAAGCTTGTAAACAATGGCAGCCACCAACGTAAATTTTACGAAAAAAAAAAAAAAAAACGACGCTTTTAAAATCCATTTTAATGCATGTTTTTAACACCAAAATATCATAAAATGTCTTTTTTTAATAACAATACTTGTGTCACATACTGTTGCATAGGGGTTGACTCACTACTCAGGCCACAAAATCGTACATGTCACTATACAGTTGCTGGGTCGTAGGTGTTAGTAATGGAGTATAAGGATTCACACGTAGACATATGTAGTAGTAAGACTTTTAACGTTTATTTAATTCCCTCGTGGTCGGTTGGGTGACGGCATGGATCATGGGCACTACCACTGCTTGTGTGGTGGAAGGTGGTGGGCGAGCCTCACTGCTCGCAGCAGCGCCCGACCGTATCGACGGTCAGACACCTTGTGCTCTCTGCGCCGTCTCTCTGGGGTGTCTCTTCGGGTCTCTCTGATGACCTGCTTAAATACTGACGACCGCCCACACATTCTTTTGTTCCTTGACCGGAAGTCCTTTCTCTTTGTTCAAATTAGCGTTTGTCCAGATGAAGTCTTTTGTTGCTCTCAAACGCCTACACGTTTTCTTTGTTCGCTTTTCCTTTGTCTTTTCGACTTCCCGCGCAAAACAAACAGTCAATCTGCAACAATACTACCCGTGACGAACGGATTGGGTAAAGAGGGCGTCCCATCGTGGAATAATGGTTTGCACGCTCGTCTTTCAAAATATCTCAAAATGTCTTTTTAATAACAATTAAATTCATTTCAAATAACGCGCAAGTACAATTTTATGGTAGGAATTTAGTCAATTAAAGTTCAAGATTGCTTATTGTCTTATGGGCTTTAGTGTTTTGTTTTACGACCCTTTTAGTGTCATTTACTGCCGAATCAAGTCATTTTGATAAACAAATGACTTAGTTTGCTTACCTAGGTATGCGAACTGGTCTAATAATTTCAGAGGCTTACCATTCAGTGTGGAGATGTTTTCATCTTGTTAATATGCACACAGAAAATATGGGCGCCTCCTGTGGTTTTTGTGATCTATGCGCGCGAACAATTGTTAACGAGTTTCTATATGTATCTGGCTTTATACACAAGATTTAGAACTAGAAAAACGGACCGATTATTTCAGTTTGTAGAGCATTGCTAAGTTCTGGGTTCGATACCGGTACTCGCCAACTCAGCGCATGAATAAAACAGTTTGGGTAATCTGATCTGTGCGGTAAACCATCTTACCTGAAGGTAGGTCTGGTGCTTCACCTCAGCAAAACAATCTCCCTGATCTAGCGCAAGCGAAAAGGGGATAGACTTCCTCGTTTTTCGACTGATACCGACAATAGGCCACTCTGCAGATTTTAATAATTACGTTTATTTTAACTGTGGATATTAAAAATTCTAATTTTTTGCATGCTACAATCTCTATATCAATACTCATGTTCCTTAAAAGTACGACCGTTGTCATCTTACAACACCCTCTGCTTAAAAATGAGACCGTCCAATTTGTCCAAGATTAAATGCATAATTGTAAATCCTGATTATTTGGTGTTGCTTATCCTCCAAAATCTTATATCCTATCAGTGCCGTCACCTCAGCTAAATATTAGGTCATTCTATTTTCATTATAAAGAAAGAAAGGGAAGAAAAAGGAATGCAACACAGAAAAAATATGCTAAGAAGAAAGAAAGAAAGAAAGAATGAATGAGAGTAGAGGAAATACAGACAGAGGAGATGGGTGCGCAGGGGAGATGAGGCTAATCGGTTTCAATCGAAAATAATGAAAAAAAAAAACATATCAAATGATGAACTAATTAAAATACCATACTGTGGTATATCCACACGTCCTGGGCACCTCACGCGGTGTAATGGTTAGGAAGCTAGACTCGCTGACCATTGTTAATAAATTCGATTCTCATTGGGCCTCACATACTTAGGGCCTTCTGCCACATCTAGCCTAAGCTTAGTAAATAACTATATCCACAGGTTCTGCTCGTATATACTGAATTCGTCTTTTAGCGTCTACTGTTGGTGGGGGTATCGGAGTTTGACCATCTCTGATGTTGGAAGACCCGAAACATCCCAATGACCCATACAGATAACATCACTGACGACACCCACCAGCGCCCCAAATGTAGGAGCGTATATTTAAAGTAAAGTTTAATTAGTTTAGCAACAGCAGTGATCACACGCAACATTGAGTGTGTATATGTATGTGTATGTGCCCAACCCCTGTACGCATCTATAGATAAGATGCGACACTAGGTCAATGTTTAAGCCTTGTACAAATGGTTTCTATTCAGAATTTTCATTCTTTAGAGCTGGGTCTGTCCTACTATTTGCCTAAGATTGTGATGACGGTGGTGGTGGTTGGGTGGGGGGTTGAAGAAATGGAATCATGCCATTCCAAAGGCATTTGTGCGAATTGAAATGCAAACAGTCTGGGCCGGGATTTGATCTTGGCTCGTCGAACATTATTTCCTACGGCGATAACTGTGTTGAAACACACACCTCTCTCCAAACACCCCTCTCTCTCACCACACATACACACACACACACACAGAGAGAGAGAGAGAGAGAGAGAGAGAGAGAGAGAGAGAGAGAGAGAGAGAGAGAGAGAGAGAGAGAGACTCGTTCACAAACACACACTAATAAACAAACACAAAAATACACACACACACGCACACAAACACATTGAATCACATATACAAGCACAGAATAACAGACCGACATACGCGTACGCACCACCACACTCATACACATACACACACGCACACACACACATATGAGAAGAAAATATTTTAAAAATATAACAAACACAGGATGTTATGATCAGGAAACAATTTTTAGTGTCAATACTTAAGCATTTCGGTATATTGTACCATCTTCAGGACACTGTTAAGTAGTGTTTATGTGAGGGACAAAATGAAAGATGTTAAGTGTATAGTGATTGTGTGAATATGATGTTAATTTTTATATGCGCGTTTGTTTACAAAATTAACGGTTAATAGCATCATATTCACACAATCACTATACATTTAACATCTTTCATTTTGTCCCTCACATAAACATTACTTAACAGTGTCCTGAAGATGGTACAATATACCGAAATGCTTAAGTATTGACACTAAAAATTGTTTCCTGATCATAACATCCTGTGTTTGTTATATTTTTAAAATATTTTCTTCTCATATTGTCGGATTAATTTCCTCACCGTATTTCCACACACATATCTATACATATATATTAGGAAAGAGATAGTTTTATCAAAGATAGTAGATAAGTTAAATATATAATAATTTTTATTGTTTATTCTGTTTTCTAATCAAATCAGTTGAAGATACATGGAGAAAACGCCTTCTGACACTGACCACAAATGGCTTTAACATCAAATTGAATCATTCTCAACTCTTGGAACATATATGTGAAGTATGGACTGTGTGTGTTTTACATTTCCTGTAAATGTTTTAGTCAGATAATTAAATTAGCCCTTTGTCTATTAATGTATCTATGTCAACCCATATCTACCACAAGGTTCTAGGACAATTGAGTCCCGGATAATTATGCATCAGAGAATTGAGTCCAGGACACTTCTGTCCCTAAACAAAAGCGTCCCTGGATAACTTCAAAACTCTGCTCATATTTTGAACTTTTTAAACGAGTAAACTTCAAGTGTGATTGACTAGCCCTTATATATATACCCCTTAAACTCGGGTGTATATAATCGGTTTATAGGGCCGAGTTAGCTCAGTCGGTAGAGCGTTCGGCTAGAAACAACAAGGTTCCTAGTTCGATACGGTCCCTCACCAACTCAGTGTACGAGTAACGCAGGGATCTGTGCGGTAAAGTAAGGAGCTGATTGTAGGTGTAGCGCTCCACCTCAGACGCAAAAAACAATTTCCTTTGTCTAGCGCAAGTGAAAAGGGGATAGACTCCCTCGCTGATTGGCTGATGCCGACTTTAGACCCACAACCCGACGACTATATAATTGGTGGAGAGAGGCAGACAGAGAGAGAGAGAGAGAGAGAGAGAGAGAGAGGAAGAGAGAGAGAGAGAGAGAGAGAGAGAACAAGACAGACAGACAGACAGATATTGATTAGATATGATAGAAATGATAGTTCTTACTTTATTAGTCTCCTTGCTTATTCTTCGTCTAGTGGTTCTTCTCGTCGGCTACCATTTTATCAGGGCTGACTTCTATTCGGGCTGGTTTCTACTTCGTTGTTCTGTTGATACTTCTTTGGGCTGGGCTGGGCATTTCTTTTAATATTTAATCAACAACACAACAACTTATTTGTTTCTTTATCAAGTTTTATTTCTTAGCCTATAATTCAGCCGCGGGTGGGTGGTGGACCCATCAGAGCTGAAAATTACATTTGTACTCCTTGAAGGCTAGGTCGCATCTGCTAACTAAACCTATACTCACGCATCCAATCACGCGCATTTTAAAGGGCTGAAGGTTATAACCGTCACTGGTAATTTTCCATGGGTCCCTGATATTTTTAATCCAACAGACCTAATTCAAATTCAAGCTACCGGAACGCTCACAATCTACGACTGCCCATAAATTGTAACATCATGATTTATTGCGCAGTTTGAAATAACATACGTTGACGAGGGCGTCCTATCGTGGTACAAAGAGTAGCACACTATTCTTGAAAATCCATTACTAATGTTGTATTGTCCTCACCGGGAAGACGAAGCCTCCGGCAGAGGGACAGAGAAGGAACGAAATATATATTTAAAAAGAAGGGGAAAAACGGAAGTAGGATTTTCCGATTAAATCGAAAGAAAGAAAAGACGACAAATGTCCGTTATCAGATCAAAAGATAAAGATGCGTAGAAGTATCTATCAATATAAAGGCCTGAGGGTTCGAGCCAAGAGGTCAGTCAGACAGAAGTCTCGGGTCAGGGAACAAGTGAGCGACAGAGCACACGGTCACAGCCGACGGGCTGTGAGACGTCACCAGCCACCCCTTTACCTCACCATCGCCAGTCATCCCAATAGTAGTAGTCATTGTTAACCCTCGGGCATTTCCATTGTCAACGCTCGCCACCCACCACGAGAGGAAGAAAAAATAAAGTCAAAGTTTTTACAATACGCATGTGTTGTGATTTTCTAAGTCCGACTACTAACATACACGATTTAGCAACGTGAATAACCCGCTACGTAACACTACTAAAATAGTGAGTTCGATATTCACTGGATTCTCCCATACCTGTGACTTTGTGTTATATCCTACCCATGTTGAACACGTTGGGTAAATATGCACATTTAATAAGGAAGAGAATGAAGTGGAATAACGAGGGTCTCAGCCTTTTTTTTTTATCGAATCTTGTAGTGTTCCAAACACGATTATATATCATTAGCATATATATACCCAACAATAGTTTAGTGGGATTGCACGAGGCTTTTGCGAAATTCTTTAACATGTCAACAATGTTTCTATCTTTATCTATTTCTTTCTCTCTCTCCCTCTCTCTCTCTCTCTCTCTGTATATATATATATATATATATATATATACACACAGACTTCTTTGACATTGTCGCCGGAGTCCTACAAGGGGATATACTAGCACCATATATATTCATCATATGCCTAGACTACGTACTCAGAACATCACTAGATCCCATAAAAGAAAATGGCCTCACACTAAAAAAAGCAAGAAGCAAGCGATATCCCGCACATACTATTACGGATGCGGACTATGCTGATGATCTGGCACTACTCGCAAATACACCTGCACAAGCCGAATCCCTACTGCATAGCCTAGAAAAGGCAGCACGAAATGTCGGACTGTACGTGAACTCTGGTAAAACCGAGTTCATGTCTTTCAAAAACAAAAGCGACATCTCAACCATCGACAGCAAACTCCTAAACTCTGTAGAACAATTTAGATACTTAGGCAGTAACATCTCCTCCACGGAAAATGACTTTAGTGCACGTATAGGAAAAGCATGGGCCGCTATAAATAAACTATCGATCATATGGAAATCCACCCTCACAGACAAGTTAAAGAGACGGTTCTTCCAGGCTGTTGTCATATCAGTACTGCTGTATGGCTGCACCACCTGGACCCTAACTAAGCGACTAGAGAATAAACTAGACGGGAGCTGCACAAGAATGCTGCGGGTGATCCTGAACAAAACATGGAAACAACACCCTACGAAAAGACAGCTGTACGGCCACCTGCCACATATCACACAAACCATCAGAGTAAGACGGACAAGACACTGCTGGAGAAGCAAGGACGAACTCATAAGCGACGTACTCCTGTAGAAGCCAGCACATGGACAAGCCAGTGTGGGCCGATTAGCAAAAACGTACATTGATCAGCTCTGTGCGGATGCAGGATGCTGCTTAGAGGACCTCCCGAGAATGATGAGCGATAGGGACGGATGGAGAGAGATTGTCATGAAAGCGCGACATGATGATGATGATATATATATATATATATATATATATATATTCTACAGTTTACATGTCATTAAA
>CM042149.1:119898584-119908584 GCA_023376005.1 Doryteuthis pealeii
GCTATCTATCTATCAATCAACGTCTATACATATCTATCCATCTATCTATCAATCAACGTCTATACATATCTATCTATCAATCAATTTATTCTATGTATCAATCTATCTATGTCAGTCTTGATACTTTTTGAATCCACCCGGTATATCAAATATATTCTCTTTTTATATTTATCTATCACTCTACATATCTATCTATCTATCTATCTATCTATCTATTACCCCCCCCCCATCAAATGCCCATTATTTTCATATATCTATCAATCAGTCTACGTCTATACACATCTATCTATCTATCGATTCATCTATCAATCTATCTAAGCCAGTCCCGATTCTTTTTGAATACACCCTATATATAAAATATAGTGGGAGGCGCGTGGTGTAATGGTTAAAATCATGGGAAATGGACTCGTCGCCCTGAGTTCAAATCCTGGATGTGGTAATTGCATTTCACTTAGCGCTAATACCTTTGGGAAAGGTATGAATCCTACTCTCCCTCCAGCTATGGGTAAATAATAGGGCAGACTGGGCTCTTTAACCTTGGTTAGGCAACCGGTCTAGGAGAAGGAAAACTCTGAATTCAAACCTGTTGAAATCCGTTAAAGAAATTGACCTTGTGTCACATCCTGCTCGTGCAGAGGGGTTGGTATATATATATATATATATATATAAAATATATTTTACTTTTATATTCATCTATCAATCTACGTATATATCTATCTATCTATCTATCTATCTATCTACCTATGCCAGTTTCAATACTTTTTGAATACACCCCGTATATCAAATACCTTTTATTTTTATATTTATCTATTTATTTATTTATTTTCACTCCAGACACGTTCTGCTTTCCACCATGAATAAAAAATCCTAAAAAACAAGAAGAAATTTGCTATTCTTGTATAATTGTCAAATAGCAGTGCCAAAAATGGGGAATAATTTCAATATTTGATTAGGAGAATTCTAAATTTTTCGTTGGTATTATTGTAAGAATTTCCTCTGAGAATTTGGACACATTCTTTCTTTTTTTTTTCCTATTTTTTTTTTGTTGGTTGTAAAATTTGGTTGAGGCGCATCAGATTCTCCTTGCTCTCCAAATATAAAAGTAATTCACAAGTTTGTTTTGCTCCCAGGCAAAGGAGAGTAAGGCTTAAAGGAAAAAATCTAGTCGAATCAATTATTTTGACTTTTTTTCTTCTTTTGCGAATGAAGAAAATCCCAGAGTGACGGTTGGGAATGAATGATGGAATAAAAAAAAAGAAAAGGAAAATAAATATTGCAATTAAAAAATAAAAGAAAGAAATAAAGAATTAAAGAATTGGTATAAAGATTACACAAGAGAAAGAAATTAAGAAAAAGAAAGAAAGAAAGAAAGAAAGAAAGAAAGAAAGAAAGAAAGTAATTGTAACAAAAAAATTAAGTGGAGAAAAGAAAGAAAAGAAAGAACAAAAAGAATTAAAGGGGATCGTAATAAATATTTAGAATAGAAAAAAAATAGAAAAAAGAATGAGAAAAGAGAAGGAAAGAAAGAAGAAAGAAAGAAACTAACAAACAAACAAGAAAAGAAAGAAACTAGCAAACAATGAATTAGAGTAGAAAAAAAGAAATTATTAAGACGAATTGATAAGTAGGGATGAGAAAGAAAGAAATGACACGAAAAAGAAAGAAACTATAAATCAGAGTAAAGAATCCCGGTAGTGAAAGAAAGAAAGAAAGAAAGAAAGAAAGAAAGAAAGAATTAGAATAAACAAAGAATTTCAGAGTAAAAGATTAAAAAAATAATTAAACGAAATGAAGGAAGAAAGAAAAAAAGAAGAAAAACAAAAAGAAAGAAAGAATTAGAATCATGGATGAGAAAAAATAAAGTTTTAGAAGCAAAAGAACATACGGGAATGAAAAAAAAGAAAAACGGAATTATGCAGAGACAAAGGAAGAAAAAAAAATTAAAAAATGAAAGAAAAATGAAGTATTGCAAAGAAAAGTTAAGAGAAAATGAAAGTCAAATAAAAAGAAAGTAAGGAAAAAAATTAGGGCTTAAATAAGACTTCAAATTAAAAAGATAATATTTCAAAGAAAGAAAGAAAGAAAAAACTTGGTAAAAAGGAAAAAATAAAAGAAAAATGAAATAATACAGTAATGAAGAAATGAAAGTTCAAGAAATAGAAAAATCGAAGATGAGAGACAGACAGACAGACTACATATATATATATATATATATATATATTATATTGTGTGTGTGTGTGTGTGTGTGTGTGTGTGTGTGTTTGTTTGTTTGTGTTGTGTCTGCGTGTATGTGTGTATTTGTGTGTATGTGTGTGTCTGTACAGAAAAAATGGCAGAGGGAGAGATAGATAGATAGATAGATAGATAGATAGAAAGAGAGAGAAAGAATAGAGAGAGAGATAGAGATAGAGAGAGATAGATAGATAGATAGATAGAGAGAGAGAGAGAGAGAGAGAGAGAGAGAGAGAGAGAGAGAGAAGGTCCGTGCATAATTTTTGGCGCCAACTTTTGGGACAATTGGAGTCTCAATATACAATAAAGAAAAAATCAACAAATACAAAAAAGAGAAAATAAATACACAAACAATAAAACAATAATCAAAAATGGTATCTTAATATTAATATGCTGAAATCTTTTGCACTACAAAAAATACAAGTCGAAAGGTCGCCTCCTGGTCAAAAATGGAGTCTGCGAACCGTGTTCGAATCCCGATTGAATTTCCATTTATTTATTTCTAATGTTCTTCGAAAAAGCATGCATCCATGTCTTTTCTTAACTATGGATTAGATAATAAGACAAACTGATTTTTCTAGCCTTGGTTGGCAACCAGCGTAGGAGCGATACATATCATAGTGGTTGTAGTTGTGGGTGTCCCATCTATTGTTTAAATACTGGAGTATCCATTTGTAGGTGCCCAAAGGAGAATATTACTTATAAGCTCGTTCTTGCTTTTTCAGCACTGTCCAGTATGTCGCCTTTGTCTTACCTGAATGGTTTGTATGATGGGGGGAAAGTGGCTGTACAGCTGCTTTATTCGGGTTATTCTTCTGGGATTTGATCAAGTCAGCACACAGTATCCTTGTACTGTTTTGATCTAGCTTTATCTCTCAATGATTCTTTAGAGAATCTCCAGTCGCTGTGTTGACCTTTATTTATAATAACTATTGCGACAATGCTGATAACGAGCCTCACCTGCCCCTGTTCCCCCCTTTAGACAACAATGGTGGTGTAGATAGAGGAGACATATATAAATCTGGTTGTATACCTGGTGGTCTTTGTTAAATCTGTGGTCCGGAGATGAAGTAAGACTTTCAGGCACAGGTCAATATTCTCATCAGACTTTAAAGATGTCACGGATAATTGAGTACTTTACCCGAGGAATCATAATTTATGTCACTATCTTAATATAATGGAGAATATGTGTTTTCCTGTCTGTAACCAAAACTATATCACTACTCAAGTCACAATTCCCTTAAGTTATTTACATCACAATCTCCGTGGTTTTAGTTTTATTTAGACCGCAATTATTAATAGCATCGCTTTACGTTATTAATATTGTTGACCTTATCTTTGTGTCTCATCCTACTTGTGTAGAGGCGTTGGTAAATACGAACATGGAGGCGCCTGATGTAATGGTTATCGTCGTGGGGAAATGGACTCGGTAAGTCAAGTTCAAATCCGGCACGCGACTATTTTGCATTTCACACAGCGTTTATACTTCGGAATAGTACGAATATAATTATTCGTCATCCATATATATATTTACCAACTCCTCCACACGAGCAGGATGTGACACATGGTCAATTTCTTAAACGGAGTCCAATGGGTTTGAATTCAGAGTTTCCCTTCACCTAGACCGTCTGCTTGAACAAGGTTAAAGAGCCCAGTCTGCCCTACTATTTTATCCGTAGCTGGAGGGAGAGTAGGATTCATACCTTTCCCAAGGGTATTAGCGCCAAGTGAAATGCAATTATCAGGTTCAAGATTTGAACTCGGGGCGTGACTTTAACCATTACACCATGCGCTTCCATATAAGGTTAAAAACGGAGGGACGATTGTCTTCTTTAAACTTGGTTAAGGAAAGTCTGTCGACACTATTTGATGGTGAAGATAATGATAATAATAATATCTTTTCAGCTAGTATATAATAGATAGTGACCTTTGAAATATCCCATCATACAGAAAAAATACCAAAATTTGGCAGCCGTGGGGGAAATTTGGTAGGCAGGGAGTTAATGATATACTTGGTAAACAATTTAGCTTCAATTAACTATTCTTAATACAAATTATTTATAATAATACTAATATCTTTTCAGCTAGTATATTAGGTCTGAGACCTGTCAGCTGTTCCTTATAAACATTCATCTTAATTCCACAGAATATTTATAATCTTTCCACTGATTATCTAACATTGCCTTAAAGGAGTTCAGAGATGGGCATTCACTATTGATGATGGTAATTTATTCCATGTATTCACCACTCTGTTACTAAAATAATTTTGTCTTGCATTTGCTTTACAAATTTTTTAAAGAGTTTTAATTTATAACATGTAATTGTATTTACATATACAACAAAATACCGGTTTATAGTGTAAATGGGAAGGCTAATTTGCATATTGATATTGAAATTTGATTTTAATAAATATGAGCTTAGTATCATTGTATTTACCTCGTACCCCATTTGTACGGGTTAGGCACAAGGCCCTATTAACGTGGGACCACCCACAAACCGAAGCTCATGGATGGCAGGTAAAAAATTGCGTCGATCTCGTCGGCATTCCCCCTCAAGGGGGTGCCTCAGGCACTGGGCAAAAAACCCAGCCCTGCCCTTTTAAATCGAGGGGGCAGGTGTCGTCTGGGGGGATGGCCCCCTGGGATCGACGCTATTATTATAAAATAACCGGTCCAGCGGCCAAAGCTCACCGGACCCCTTAGTATCATTGATTTCTGATTGTTTGGTTTTATTCTAAGGAATATGAGCAAAAATCTAAGTTATAAATCTAAAAAGAAATCCATTAACAACAAAAAATAACTGTCATTTTATAGTTAAATTAGGAAATGTCAGCATTGAAAGACGAGAGTGATGGCAGAGTAAGTTTCAGTTTTTCAATTTTCCATTATGCCCCCCCCCCTGTTTCAAATCGTTTTATCTGCAATCTTATATAGTTTCATTAGCCTTTATGATTTAATATAATATTCTATTACATTACTGAGGGTGCATATGTTTGCTAGTAAATACAATCAGGAGAATAAATCAATTTGTTGACGCAATTTTATAACGGTCAATGGCACGGAAAGAGGTATCGGGAAGACTAATTTCTATTTCGGTTGAAAAATATTTGTATTTGATTGTAATGGCATCCGCCAATCTTTCGAGACACCTATGGATCTGCACCTAGGTCTTAAGAAGTCTCTATAAAACAATGTTTCTCAACCTATGGCCAAAATGGACCATGCCAAATTTCAGATGGGCCAACAAAATTTTATAATTTCTTTCTGTTAATATAATATATATATATATATATATATATATATTATATATTAACCAACCCTTTCTTACAAGTAGGATGTGACACAATGTCGAATTAACAGGCTTGAATTCAGAGTTTTTCTTCTCTTAGTATTACGATTTTAGTGGCCATCTTTTAGGCTTCAAGCAATAGCGCTTGTCCAGCGGAAATCCATGGTAAATAATCCTTTGGTTGTTCCTTGGTGCTCCTCAGTATTGCAAGTCCTTCGTCAATGATTGCAAATGGACGTCTCTCAATATCAGTGATTAAGTAGTCAACCAGTCACGCATCGAGCTGTTGATTGGCTGAGGTTTAAACACGTGACCTCGCTTAGTCTATGAATTAAGTGGAGTATTGCAGCACGGCTTATATCCACCAAATAAGGGCACCCCACGTTGTGCAATGATTAGCAAGCTAGATTCGCAAGCCATTGTTAGTGAGTTTGATTCTCACTTGGCGCCCCAAACTTCTGGTCTTGTACCACATCTGAGCTACGCTTAGTAAATAACTATATCCACCAAATAATCCAACCCTTAGACTGATTGCTATACAAGAATTAAAGAGTCCATAACTGGAGGAAGAATAGTAGGATGCATACCTATCCCACGGATATTAGTGCAATGAGAAATGCAAAGTCTCATCTAGTACTTGAACTCGTGTCACCAAGTCTATTTCTAACGACGATACCCATTACACAACAGGCACCTTCTCCGGTCAAATATATTGGCAGTAGCTTCAAATTTGATTGAATAAAATGTTACATAATTTATAAGCAGCCTATAAATTATGTGCATAACTGTAGTTAGAATATTTTGAATTAGGATCCATTAGATTTTGAATAACGGGTCCTATGGAAAGTTACTCGCCAGTTATTGATGGGTGGTAACGATTTAACTTGACCCCTTAAAGGCGCGCGATTGGACTCCATGAGAATAAGTTTTAGTTTTGTTCAGATTCGTGAAAATGGCTCGCTCTGAGCCAGTCTCGATCCGTGGTGGGTGAATATGGGCTGGGTTTCGAAATAAAAGCTTTATTTGATAAGCTGTGGCCCATATATTAGCCTCGTAGCCCGGTTGCGAACTTGTCCACTAGGGAATGTATAACAATCTTACCACTAAATAATCGTAATCCTTTTTCTGAGTAGCGGACAACTTGTATTTGCTTAAGATGAATTCTAGTAAAAGAAAGAAAAAAAGAGGGAGGGAGAGACAAAGCAAGTTACTTTTTTTATCACCCATATCATAAAGTACGTAGAGCTGGCAGAGTTGCCTGTTGACGGTATAACATGGACTGCGAGGGAGTCTATCTCCTTTTCGGTAGTGCTAGGGAGATTGGTGTTGCTGAGGTGGAGCCCCACACCTACCATCAGCTCCTCACATTACCGCACATATCAGATTGCCCAATCTGCGCTACATATGCGTTGAGTTAGCAGGGATGGGTATCGAACCTGGAACCCAACGATTACCGAGGCATGTGCTCTACCGATACCGTCAAGTCAAACTGAAAGTACCGGTTCTCTCTGTTTAGGCTTTTATGAGCCATCCTTTGAGCGTAAAGCAGGAGTGCTTATCCAGTGGAATTGGATTCCCGGTAAAGAGTCCTTCGATAATGAATCCTTTGGTTCCTCTGGTAAAGAGTTCTCAGTTCCTGGTAAAGAGTCCTTCAATAATGAATCCTTTGGTTCCTCTGGTAATCGTATAAGTTCTTCCTGAGTATTGGTAAAGATCTGGTAATCCTATGTATGTCCTCAGTGAGCGTAATTGAAATTATGACCAGTGGGAGGGGGGTAAATAGTGTGTCTTCCACGCTGTATGATTAGTGATTGGCTGCAGGAACAACTCAGGTGACTTTGGCTAGTCTATAAATCGAGGTGAGGAATTAGAGTACACTTTATATCAAAAAGTATCCCAACACTCTCTTGATCAACAAAGTTAAGCAACAATGAGCTTTTTGATATTTATTTGGGTGACTACTTCAACAACAGAAGGTAGTGTGAGTAATCTGTACCTTTTGTTTATAAAAAATGACTTTATTCAACATTCATCATCATCATCATCATCATGTCGTGCCAACAGCATGGATATCCATGACAATCTCTCGCCAATCCTCTCTATCTTTAATTGCCCTCGGGAGATCCTCTGCCCAGCATTCAGTATGCGCAGCTCACCCTGATTTCCACAGAAGAGCATCACTTATGAGTTCATCCTTGCTTCTCCAGCAGTGTCTGGCGTGTTTTGTTCGGCTTACACGGATTCTTTGTGTGATATAGGGCAGATAGTCGTACAGCTGTTTTCTCGTATAGTGTTGTTTTCAAGACTTGTTAAAGATTGTACACAGCATTCATATTCATTCTCCAATCACTTCGTTAGGGTCCAGATGGTGCAGCCGTACAGTAGTATTGATACAAATACGGCTTGGAAGAACTGTTCCTTTAACTTGTCAGTGAGATCGGATTTCCATATAGCTAACAATCTGTTTAAAGCAGACCATGCTTTTCCTATGAGTACATTAACATCGCTTTCTGTTGACGAGATATTACTGCCTACGTATATGAATTGTTTTACCGAGTTTAGAAGTTTACCATCGAGTGGGAAGATGTATTCTTAATTTTTAGAATATATAAACTCAGTTTTATCGGAGTTCATAAGTAGGTTATGACTTATTTTCAAAGGAAATTTGCAAGTCTAAAAGAAAGGAAAGAAGAGAACAGAAAAAAAAGGTTATGTTTGATTAGGTAGACATATTCGTTTTTCGCTTTATTGAAGCGTATAATTTATTCTTAGATTTCCTTGAGTTTGAAATTAAATTTCGAAGCCGAATCATTCGCTATTAGAATTACAAAAGGAACAAATACTTCAAAAAATACTTCAAAAATATTTCAT
Source organism: Doryteuthis pealeii (assembly GCA_023376005.1). Taxonomy (NCBI): domain Eukaryota; kingdom Metazoa; phylum Mollusca; class Cephalopoda; order Myopsida; family Loliginidae; genus Doryteuthis; species Doryteuthis pealeii. The sequence continues at coordinate 119,906,976 of CM042149.1, forward strand.
GTAGATAAAAGAAAAAAGAACCTTATGAAACAAATACTGGAGTTCCTTTTTCATTGATAGAATATGCAAAATATTTTTTTGATAACCAAGTATAATCTCTAAAAATGTACCGCTATCTTATATTGGGATGCAAGCTGCACACTAAGTAGGATATAGAGGATTCGTTGCATACAATAACTCTTTGTCTTACAAATTTACCCCACTGCTGTACCAATTTTTCTTGATATTTTCACCTGTAATTTTATGAAAGCCTATTACTTGTTAGTAGGGATAAGGATCTGATAAGCCCTGATTGGGTTGACTGGGAAAGGGAATAGGATGTTGAAAGACCCGAAATTTTCAACGATCCAGGAACATTCCGGACGACTCCCACTTTTCAGCAGAAATATATATTTAGCGAAATAATGATCTGATTGGAGTATATAACGCCTAAAGGTCGGGCATAATATTTTGTTTGCTGTTCAGTTCTCGTTACCCGACCATAAACTGTAGCTTGATCGACAAACGCAGGGTAACCTAGGTGAAGGTGTACCATGATGTAAGACACGAAACGCCTAATGATCCGAGGATAACATCACTGATGATAAGTCCAGGTGCATTTTTCGGAAGGATTTCTTGATATATATATATATATATATATATATATATATATGAAATAAGTATTTTTAGAAAAAACAAACAAATGATGTTATAATTCGCTGACAGAAATCTGTTTCGACCTTTTCTTAAAACGGTCTCCGTCAAGAGCAAAATGTTTGTGCTAGAAAGACGGTGTGAGTAAACCGTTACAAACACTTTTGTTTTGAACTTATACGTCGACACGTACATACCAACACTTACTTTTATATATTTATGTATATATATATGCGTGTGTGTGTGCATGCGTAGCCAAGGCATTATTTGTGTTGCCAAATTTGTAGTCTTTTAGATGTTATGCTTTTTTTACACACACACATACACACACACATGTATATTATATATATATATATATATATATATATATATATATATATAATATATATATATATATTATAAAAAAGAAAGTCCGCAAAATGGATTATGTTTTTAGAATGTTTTCTAAAAACATATTCCATTATGCGGACCTTCTTTTTTATAAAATATTGAATTCTCTCCCGTTGGAACCAGAACAACACTTTATATATATATATATATATATATATATATATATATATATATATATATATATAAAACTTTCAAAGACAGACAAACTTTACAAAATGCTTGTATTGAGATCTTTTTAGGGATTTATAAAAATCCATGTATGAGTATATATGTTTGCACCTACTGGAGCATACATTATAGTTGAACAGTGAGATTTCAATGATCCCAAATAGAGTCATCCCTTCCTTACCAGACATTTAGATTACCTTATATATATATATATATATATAATATATATATATATATTTGCACTTACAAGAGCATACAATATTATTCAAGGTATCGATACTGCACAGCAGAAGTCCGAGGAAAACAATCCAAGGCAAACCAAATGTACAATAGACCGTGCTCCTTAGAAGTTCGGGGACAATCACTCATGACAAATAAATAAACAATACACTATGATCTAAATACATTTATCCCTTTT
>CM042149.1:119913584-119918584 GCA_023376005.1 Doryteuthis pealeii
TCGCTGGACATTAAAAGAAATTCAATGGTATTTTTAATGTATATTTTAATTTTTAGATATTTTCATAATTTTTGCACAAAAGAAATGCAAGAAATGGTGCTATTTAATGCCCATATATTTTCTATGTCGCTAATTGTTTTATTTTCATAGTTTCCTCCGGATATGCACCCATAAATAAATACACATGACTGCCCTTTATGTATGTAGTAGAAGCGGCTACCCGACATTGCATGGGTAGAGGGGAGATTATTAAAAGTTAGTCTCACAGATCCATTCTTGTTTTTGGTCTTAAATAATTGATTTATGTTTTAATCACAAACGCAACCAATGACTTTACCTTCTCTTAATATTCAATCCTAAATTTTAAATATCTTCACAGATATGAATAAAATCTTCATCATTTTTGCTCAAAAAAGCAAACTCTGGTTATATTTAATGTGTATATATATTTTATATATATATATATTTTTTGATAAACATTTTGTAAATATAAAATGTTAGCATTACAATCATAAGCGGATATCTATCCTTAACAAAAACTTTTATTTTCACCTGAATCTCATCAGAGGATTACCACAGGAAGAAGAACTACGACAGAGAATGCAAGAGTGTCATAATGATGCAAGTTGGACTGGATATTGCCTATTCTCTAAAATCGGAAAACGTTATTTAACTAATAACAATTCCGCTAACATGTGCCATTAACTTTTTCCTGCTATAAAAGTTTCTTATACCTATTAATAAAGCGCGTGGTGTAATAGTTAAAGTCATAGGAAATGGACTTGTCGCCTCGAGTTCAAATCCTGGACGTGGTAATTGTATTTCACTTAGCGCTAATACCCTTGGGAACGGTATGAGTTCGACTCTCCCTCCAGCTATGGGTAAATAGTTGGGCAGGCTGGGCTCTTTAACCTTGGTTAGGCAACCGGTCTAGGAGAAGGAAAACTCTGAATTCAAACCCGTTAAACTCCGCTTAAGAAATTGACCTTGTGTCACATCCTGCTCGTGCGGAGGGGTTGGTAAATATATATACCTATTAATTAATAAATCATAGTTCGAGTTTTAATTTGCAAGATGGACTGGATATTGCCTCTTCTCTAAAATTTAAACAGTCTCTTGTGGGTACAACATGTTAGAATTGCAATCATAAGCGGAATCATCCTTAACAAAAAACATGTTTTCGCCCGAGTCTCATCAGAGGATTATCACAAGAAGAAGAACTATGTTAGACAACACAAGAATTTCATAATGAGGCGGGGGGCGGACCAAAGGATTATTGTGTTTACCCTTGATCAGGTATTCTCATGCCGGAACCGCCACTGAGTTGTAGATGGTAGACGGATTTCTTCTCTTTGCAGAGCTCTAGCATAAATGATTTTATGTATATTGCCTCAAGGACGCAGAGTTGAAATTCTGAACGCACCCGAGCAAGGATGTTGAACTGGGATATTTACCACGTACTCCACGTGTACGGGTTAGGTACAAGACTCTATTAATGTGAGACCACCCACGAACCGAAGCTCATTGGAGGCGGGTGCAAAAATGCGTTGATCCCGTCGGCATTCCCCTCAAGGGGGTGCCTCAGGCACCGGGTAAGTCACCCAGCCCTGTCTCTAAATCGAGGGGACAGCTGTTGCCTGGGGATATTAACATGAGATCCAGGGACGAAGCCACTGAACGCAGAATGTTGAATAAGGATGTTGAACTGACTGTTTTTAAATGACTTGGAACAATCCAGGTTAACCTGTAGATGTTGATCAATGATAAAGACATCTATTTGTTTCATGCTACTAGATTTTGTGAATAGTTCAGAAGAAGACATCCTCACAGCGGTCTATCTCTCATACTTCATAAAACTCCGCCCTGTCGGCTGGGGCGTTAGAATGCACCGACTGCATCTCTGCAGAGGGGTAAGACTCCCCCAATGGGTCCACCTGTTGGCCGTGGGTGTCGACCCGTGATGCTTAAGGATAGAACCCAGGTGGATGAGCAGTTCATGACATGCAATACTCCATTTTGGCCCTTTCTTAGGCTAGACGGGCGGTCGGAGAGGCCCCCTCCGATCAATCGGCTGGTCACGTCAAGCCCTAGCACCTATATGATTGCCCCAACTCTATTGTCCTTATGGCAAGCCCCAACCCCTTTTTATCATAGGGGTGCTAGAAGGCGGTGGCTGCGGGTCTACATGTCCTGGGAATGACGTTAAACTCTATCTGATGGTGAGGTTCCAGTTTTGGAGGTTTGGGGAACGTGGAGCACCCCTTCATCACCATTGCTCCCTGGTCCACTCTGACCCGGAGTGGTAGTACCTGTTAGGGTCCCATCTATGGGTTGAATAGAAAAATCTATTTATGAAAAAATTGTATTATCCATTAAGAATTGATTTATTTCAAAACTTTATCGGCATTAAATGACCCACTGAGGTTGATATGCCGTAAAACAAAACAAACAAAACCAAACCATTCATAAAACTATAGATATCTTTGTTTCTTTCTAGGCAAATCAACCCCGTGGGTGATTTAATACCAACTCATCCTTGTAGAAGAACAGTAGTGGTGCATTTTAATCCATAGCTGTAATACATATATTTACCAACCCCTCTGCACGAGTAGGATGTGACACTAGGTCAATTTATTAAGCGGAGTTTATCAGGTTTGAATTCAGAGTTTTCCTTCTCCTAAATTGATTACCTAGCCATGGTTAAAGAGCCCAGTCTGCCCTGCTATTTAGCTGGAGGGAGAATTGGATTTATACATTTCCTAAATGGTATTAGCGCTATGTGAAAGGCAAACAGCTTCGTCCAGCAATTGAACTCGTGTCGATGGGTCCATTTCCTACGACTCTAACCATTACACCACGCGCCTCCGTAGCTGGAGTATAAGAGTTTATACCTTTTCCACAGTTATTATTCATGAATTGAACATATTATTACTCCTTGTGAATTTTTTCTCGCTAGCGATAACGGAGGCACATTTTGTGAACTCTGAGTGACATCAAGTATCCTTAGGTCTCCAGAATTCTTTTGAGTATTCTAGCCGATATTAACAATGCTGTTGACAGGATGGTCTCTATTCTTCCGCTAATTTCCAATTCCTCCAGTCTTTTTTCCCACCCTTGTGAACCGTTCCAAGGGCACTGACTACAAATGGTGTCACCTTTACCTTAATGTTAGACACATTTGTCAGTTCTCTGGCAAAGTCTAGGTATGTGTCTCTCTTTTCGTTTTCTCCCATTTTTAATTTGCCGGAATGACAAAATCCAATTGATGTCTATTTTTCTTCTTCTTCTTCTTCTTCTTCTTCTTCTTCTTCTTCTTCTTCTTCTTCTTCTTCTTCTTCTTCTTCTTCTTTATTATTATTATTATTATTATTATTATTATTATTGAAGTGTTTCCCACCAGCGTTAGCTGATGGTATTTTCACTGGAGTCTGAGTGACGGCAAGTCTCCTCAGGTCTCCAGGACTCTTCTGAGTATTCTGGCAGATTGCAGCAGTGCAGTGTTCTGGATTATCATAATTATTATTATTATCATTATTATTATTATTATTATTATTGAAGTGTTTCACACCAGCGTTAGTTGATGGTATTCCACTGGAGTCTGAGTGACAGCAAGTCTCTTTGGGTCTCCAGGACTCTTCTGAGTATTCTGGCAGATTGCAACAGTGCAGTGTTCTTGATTATTATTATTATTATTATTATTATTGAAGTGTTTCACACAAGCATTAGTTGATGGTAATTCACTGGAGTCTGAGTGGCAACAACTCAGGTGTCGAGGACTCTTCTGAGTATTCCAGCGGATTGCAGCAATACAGTATTCTGGATGGTCTCGATTCTTCCTCTGATTTCCATATCCTTCACTATTTTTTCCAAGCTTTTGGGGAACGTTCCAAGAGCACCAACTACAATTGGTATGACTTTGACCCTCATATTCCGTAGCTTTTTCAATTATCTGGTTTCGTCCAAGTATTTGTCCATCTTTTTGTTTTCCTTTATCTTCCACCTGTAGTCTGCTAGAACCGCAAAATCCACCAGTTGACAAATTCTCTCTTTTTTGTTAATCAACATTAGGTTTGGTCTCCTTGCTGATATAAGGTGATCTCTCTTTATCTCCAAGTCCCAGAGAATTTTATGCGTTTCATTCACAAGAGCAGATTCTGGTTTAAATAAGGTTTATTATCATTATTATTATTTGCTCCTTTTGAGTTTTCACATCAGCATTAGCAGATGGTCTTTCACTGGAGTCTGAGTGACAGCAAGTCTCCTCAGGTCTCCAGGACTCTTCTGAGTATTCTGGCAGATTGCAGCAGTGCAGTGTTCTGAATGGTTTCAATCCTTCCTCTGATATCCAAACTTTCCAGACCCTTTTCCAATCCTTTTGGGACTGTTCCAAGTGCACCAACTACAATTGGTATAACTTTCACTTTCATATTCCATAACTTTTTCAGTTCTCTGGCAAGGTCCAAATATTTGTCTAATTTTTTCATTTTCCTTCAGTTTCACCCTGTGATCTGCTGGCACTGCAAAATCCACCAGTTGACAATTTCTTTCTTTTTTGTTTATCAACACTAGGTCTGGTCTTCTTGCTGGGATAAGGTGATCCGTTTTTATCTCAAAGTCTCAGAGAATTTTATGCGTTTCGTTCTCAAGAACAGATTCTGGTTTATGCATATACCATTTTGTTGTATGGTCAAAATTAAATTTTTTGCATAATTCCCAGTCGATGACCTTCCCAACCCAGTCGTGTCTAGTTTTGTATTCTCGTTGTGCTAGTTTGCTACATTCGCAGAGTATATGGTTTACAGTCTCATCTCTATTACCGCAAAGTCTACATTTACTATTTTGTTGGGTCTTATCAATTTTTGCTTTGATATAGTTTGTCCTTATGGCATTATTTTGTGCAGCAATTATTATTATTATTAGTATAAGTAGTAGTAGTAGTAGTATTTTACTGGTTTTAAATTATTATTATTTGAGTTTTCACATCAGTGTTAGCTGATGGT
>CM042149.1:119926084-119930605 GCA_023376005.1 Doryteuthis pealeii
GAGAGAGAGAGAGAGAGAGAGAGAGAGTGTGTGTGTGTGTGTGTGTATTGTTGTGTGTGTAAAGTCAACTCCACAGACTTTATAAATTATATATTAATGTGTGTGTGGTTGTGTATTCGTGTATGGTGTGCGTGTGTGTGCGTGTGTGTGTGTACAGAGAAAAAGAGAGATAGAGAGAGAGACGAGATAGATAGATAGATAGAGAGAGAGAGAGAGAGAGAGAGAGAGGAGAGAAAGAGAAGAGTAGAAGAATTGACAGTTGGCAAAATAATAGCAGAAAAAGTGTGAAATAAATAAATAAATGAAAGAAAGAAAGAAAGAAAAATGTTGGTCAAGAGAGTGCACATGCCTGAAAGAGAGAGATAAGAGACAGAGACAGAGACAGAGACAGAGAGGAGAGAGAGGTTGTGTGTGTGTGTGTGTAACTACACTCCCACTAACTTTATATATATATATAATATATCTATATGTATATATATATATATATATACATAATATTATATAAAGAAAGAAGGGAATAAAAGAAAGAAAAGAAGGAAGGAAGTGATGAATATGAAGAAAGAGAGAAAGAAAGAAAGAAGAATAAAACGAAACCAAGAAGGGAGAAAACAGAAGGTGAGACAAGTTCAAATCATGGATGAGTCTGTTTGCATTTCACATACCCTTTGGAAAGCTTCTAATCCAACTATTCTCCCACTACCTATTGGTAAATAGTAGGACACAATAGTAGGGCTTGTATCTAGCTGTCTAATGATTGATCCTTTTCTTTCTGTCCGGTCTGTCTTCTTACCTTGTTTCTTTTTAAGATATTCTAGTTGGCTGTGATGTCTTGCCCTGTCATTTGTTTTTATTGACAACTCAAGACTTTTCATTAGTAAATTCATTACATTGGAGTGTTGCCGGACTGCTGTTAAGTTGACTGGCAATTCCTGGATGTTTGGAGTCTGGGAACCAACTGGAGGTGCTAAGAAATAACTTGCCTTGTGCTATTCATAGTTTTTAGTAATAACACAAGGCCACTTCTTTTTCTCATGAGAATTTTATTATTTGGTATGACAACCAGTCCAAGAGAAAGAAAACTCTTAATTTAGACAAAAGGATCTCTTTACCGTTTGTCAAAATTACTTTAAGAGCTCCGCATCCTATCAGCTACCTAATTATGATATAAACCACTAGAATTACACTGGTTTACAATAAAATTGAGGCAAGCAGAAATAACTGTTTCAACCTAATTTGGGCGTGCTGAATTCAGATTTGAAATCCGTTTTTACTCATCACCTCTATTTTTTTTTAGATATGCATACTGTACATTTTGTACACATACTGTACATAAAGGCGTATATGCATTCAGGGTTAATTTCTAATATTGTGTGACTTATGTCTTATTTTTTAGTTATCATGCAATAAGTGTAAATGATAGCATTACATTATATATATATATATATATATATATATATATATATATATATATAGCTATATATCAAGACGGATGTTGGTAGTTAAGCGTAGCGAACACGTCTCAATCAACAGCCAGTAGTGCACTGGCAGTCAGCGCCGGAGGTTGTCGTCCCTCGCAGCTCAGGAGGAAGGTGTCCCCTCGACAATTTGTGTTGGGTATATATTTTGTATTACAATTTCCAACGACGCACATTTTATTGCCTTACACATGATTTAATTTTATTTGTTTTTTTTTTGGTTTGTTTTTTTCATATTCTCCAATGGCTTCAAGCTTGTCAAAACATCGAGGATGCCTCAACAAGGCCAATTCTTTCTGTATTGGGTACATTGTGTCATCCAAGTATATTTATTCCGTCAATGTTCTTTATCTATCCTGTTTTATCTGTAATACGCTGCTGCAACTGTTGAAATAAGCACGTATATACTCTGTATATACTAAAATGAGACTATTTAAAAGATAGAAAACTAGAGGTGATAGAGTAAAACTGTTTATAAATTTGAATTCAGCACACCAAAATTAATAAAAAATACCTATTCACATTTTTGCCTCAGACAAAAAATATTTTTGTGTAAACCAGTGTTATATGTCTTTTGTTTTCTCAATATTTTCTTCCTTCTCCATTTTTATTCTTATTACTAATGCAAATTAATGGTTAATATATGAGAAAACTTTGACTGAAAAAAATCCTTAAAGGAGAAAAAAAGGGCAAGATTGAAAGACGGAAATGAAGAAACAGAAGGGTAAATCTAAACTAGAAATCATCAAGAAATAAACAAAGAAAGAAAGGAAGAAGGTAAGAAAGGACAAAAGAAAAATTAAGGATGGAAGAAAAAAAAAGAAAGCGAACAAGGAAAGAAGGAAAAAAACTGAAGGATAGAAAGAAAAATAACGAGAAAAACAAAAAGAAACAAAGAAAACAAAAGAACAAAGAAAAATTAAACAAGGCAAGAAAGAAAGAAAAACAGAAAGGAGAGAAAAATATAAGGTAAGAAAGAAAGAAAAATGAAAAAAAGAACGAAATTGGGATGATAGAAAAAAGAAAGAAAGAAAGAGAAAGAAAAGGAGAGAAGAAATAAGGTAAGAAAGAAAGAAAAAATGGAAAAAGAAAAGAAAAGTGAATGATAGAAAGAAAGAGAAAGAAAGAAAGAAAGAAAGTAAGGAGAGAAGAAAATATGGTAAGAAAGAAAGAGAAAATGAAAAAAAGAGAAAGATAATTGAATGATAGACAGAAAAGGAAATAAAGAAAAAAGGAAAGAGAGAAAGAGAGAAAGAAAGAAAGAAAGAAAGAAAGGGTAAAGGAAGAATGTTGATTAAAAAAGAGAAAAATGAAAGAAAGAAAAATGAAATACTAAAGGTAAACCTTAAAAAAGAAAAAGTATGAAAAGCAAAAAGAAAGAGAATTAAAATAGAAGACATTAAGAAATATTTTAAAAGATGAAAGAAAAAAGATGTTTAAAAAATGGAAATGGATATGCGAGATACATGAAATGAAGACTGTGAAAGAAAGAAAGAAAGAATGAAAAACGTAAAGAAAATTTTTAAAAAAAGAAAGTAAGAAAGAAGAAAAAGAGAGATGTAATATCATTTTTTAAAAAGAAAAGAAGAAAAAGAATGAATAGACGTAAGAATTTTTAAGAAAGAAAGAACAGAAAGAAAGATGTAAATTCCCTTTTTTTAAAGAAAGAAAATAAAGAATAAGACGTAAGTTTTTTAAAAAGAAATAAGAAAGAAGGTGTAATATTTAACAAAAGAAAGAAAAAAGAGAATGAAAGACGTGAAGATTTTTAAAGTAAGAAAGAAAGAAAGAAAGATATAATAATTTTTAAAAAGGAAAAAAGAAGAAGGAAGAAAGAAAGAAACCTAAAACAGTTTTAAAAGAAAGAAAAAGAAAGAAAGAAAGAAAGAAGATCTAAAAATTTTTAAAAGGAAAGAAAGAGATGAAAGACGTAGAATGTTAAGTAAGAAAGAAAGAAAGGAAAGATATAAATTTTAAAAAAGTATAAAAAAAGAAGGAAAGAAAAGAAAAACTAATATTTAAAGAAGGAAAGAAAGAAAACTAATGGTTTTAATAAATAAATAAAGTATAAATTAACATAAAATAATAAAACAAAAAAAATAAACAAAAAGTAGAGAAATAGAAGAGAGAAAGATAAACGGGAAAGATGAGAAATATACGTAAAAATTTTGAAAAGATAGAAAGAAGAAAGATACAAATTTTGAAAAGAAAGGAAAAAGAACAAAAATTGAAAGAATGAAAAGAAAGATTGTGACAACCAAACTGGTTTATTAAAAAAATCGAAGAGAAGAGAAACGAAAGGAAATAAAATAATGAATCTGAGAAAGGAAAAAGACCGAAAAAGAAAACAAAGCTAAGAAACTCAAGAGAGCTGTGTTAAAAGAAGTGAAGGAAAGTAGCATTACAAACATAATTTAAAAAATAAGCAACATCAAGAAAATACGAAAGACAAAAGATTTAAAAAAAAACAGAACACATTTTCTGCACTTTAATAAAAAAAAGAAAGAAAGAGAGAAAGTAAACATTGATGGAAAAATCTTGATCAGGAAATTATGAAGCAAAAAATCTAAAATGTTAATCAATAAATATTATGCGAGTGAAAATTAATTTAATACAAAATGGAAAAATTTTTGAAACCAGAAGTGTGTTGTTTGGAATACAAAATGAAGAAATCTTTTTATCAATTTAATTGAATCTATTTATCGCGGGCATATACTAAAATGAATGAAAAGGAATATTATAATATATTATATTATATATATATATTATTATAATATTATATATGATAGATTGATGGTTAGATCGATATATAATTCTCCATAATACACCACCGCCCACTGGCATATATATATATTATATATATATATAGATATACATAATAAATTATATATACATATATATGTATATATTACATAAATAAACATATATATGGCATACTAATATGTTGTTATATACATATATTTATATAATCATATACATATATTGTGTATATATAATATATATATATAGATATATATTATAATATTATATATATATATATGGGGTG
>CM042149.1:119930615-119981888 GCA_023376005.1 Doryteuthis pealeii
AACCACAGTGACCAGGATAGAAACTGGAGGAACAACAGCAGACAAAAATCTACCCACCCACACGGAAGTATACACGATGATGCCTACTAAGTTCTTATTGTCTGTGAGGATTTTGAGGGTTGTGATCTTTGAGGGCCCAACCTACTTCTTCCAGCAGGGCTATAGCGTAATTATTATGGTCTACGGGGAATTTGGGAATTGAAAAGAAAATGGTAATCGGATTTCTGGAGAAAGAGAGGAAAAAGAAATAAGAACAAAAAAAGGTTAAAGTTTGGAAGGGTAAACACTCAATGGCGGGACAGCCATTGACCGACCAATGACCCTGGAACTAGATTTAAAAATAAAAATGGAAGCTCCACGTTTTGACTTTCCCCCCACCCCTGGGACAACAAACGGAAACAAAGAAAATTTAGCCCCTTTTTTGCTGGACCTGAGAAGGTTCAGACGCATTTGTTAGGGCTCCATCATGACATATCTAGGGTAGCAACAAACAGCGCACATGAACGCGATTTAAGATAGAACAGCACAACTTTACACTCTTCCTTCTCCCTGGAAAAGAACCCATGAGCCTAGAAAGAAATAAACACCCCCTTTTTGACTATACAACTTTTGTGTGTTCCTTCGAGCTAACGAAGACTACTACTACAACTCAACTTTGGTCCCTATGCAACAGGACTTCAGTTTTGGTTTGGTTTGTTTTACGGCATATCAACCTCAGTTGGTTATTTAATGCCGATAAAGTTTTGAAATAAATCAATTCTTAATGGATAATACAATTTTGTTTATTAACTCATGTTTTTCTATTTAACCTGGGAGCAATGGTGATGAAGGGGTGCTCCACATTCCCCAAACCTCCAAAACTGGAACCTCACCATCAGATAGAGTTTAACGTCATTCCCAGTCACCACTTTCTAGCACCCATATGATAAAAAGGCATTGGGGCTTGCCATAAGGGCAATAGGGTTGGGAAAATCATATAGGTGCTAGGGCTTGACGTGACCAACCGATTGATAGGAGAGGGCCACTCCGACCGCCCGTCTAGCCCAAGATAGGGCCAAAGTGGAGTATTGCAAGTCATGAACTGCTCATCCACCTGGGTTCTATCCTTAAGCATCACAGGTCGCCACCCACGGCCAACAGGTGGCCCCATTGGCGGTGTCTTACCCCTCTGCAGAGGTGCATTCTAACACCACAGCCAACAGGGCGGCAGGACTTCAATCTTAATGCCACTGCCTCCATAGAGGTAGTTAAGCCATGGATCACGGATAGGACCTACGGGGAGGCTCGTATATTTACCAGGCCTTAGTAGCTTATCCGAGTAAGCCCCTATGGAATTAGTAGACTGTTAAAGCTCAACTTTGATCTTACATTGCCTTGGCAGATCAATGATAGAGGAAAAAAATTTAAACTTTGATAATCATGCAACTTTGATATCAATTGAGGAGTCAGAAATGGGCCTTTTAATCGTTGGTTGGTTGGATTTTACAGCGTGCCAATCCTTTGTTTGTCTGTGGTGGAGGGGTTGGGTAAATACAAAAAGTTAAATATTGAAGAGGTTTTTTTTTAACTTACCAAATAGGATCTTTACTGAGCCCTTCATCGTAAATCAACGTGTAAGCACACATCGTGCTTACTACTGTAGCATGTATACTAGAGATGACCCTGTAAGAGAGAATAAGCAATAAGATACATAGGAATAAATACAGATTTAGAAAAATTCTAATAAAGTAGCTCCTTTTTGATAAGGGTTAGAACTTTCGGTAATCTGAACATTAGCTACATAAATGAGAGTAACCTCCATTTGAGGAAGCCATTTGTTTTGGTCGGCCATTTTCATTTCACCATAAATCTACACTGAAAATACGAATTTGTTCGAATCAATAAAATTGCATATTTTAACACGAAAATATAAAATGTGTTTAAAAAATTCATATTTTCAGTGTAGATTTATGGGTAAATATAAAATGGCCAACCAAAACAAATGGTGTACTCAAAGTGAAAAATACAAGGTGAGGTTACTCTCATTTATGTAGCTAATGTTCAGATTACTGTACTTTCCAGTACCCCTCATTTTATAGCAATAGAACAGATTTGGTTTGGTTTGTTTGGTTTATGGCACATCAACCTTTGTCAGCATTAAATAACCCACCAAGTTGTGAAATAAATTCATTCTTAATGCATAATACAATTTTGTTTATTTTCATGTTTTTCTATTCAACCCATAGATGAGACCTTAACAGGTACTACCACTACGGGTCAGAGTGGACCAGGGAGCAATGGTGATGAAGGGGTGCTCCACATTCCCCAAACCTCCAGAACTGGAACCTCACCATCAGATAAAGGTTAATGTCATTCCCAGGACATGCAGACCCTCAGTCACTGCCTGCTAGCACCCATATGATGAGAAGGATTGGGGGTTGCCATAAGGGCAATAGGGTTGGAGCAATCATATAGGTGCTAGGGATTGACGTGGTCAGCCGCTTGATCGAAGGGAGCCTCTCCGACCACCCGGCTAGCCCAAGATAGGGCCAAAGTGGAGTATTGCAAGTCATGGACTGCTCATCCACCTGGGTTCTATCCTTAAGCATCACGGGTCGCCACCCACGGCCAACAGGTGGCCCCATTGGGGAAGTCTTACCTCTCTACAGAGGTGCAGTCGTTGCATTCTAACGCCCCAGCCGACACGGCGGCAATAGAACAGAAGAAAAAGGTATTCTCTTATGACCCACAACAGCGAGCCGATTTGTCTCCTAATCTGTCTATTCTCAAAAAGACCCAGTGTAAACAAGAATTTCTCTACTTGATTTGATTCTGGCAGTAGTCTTAAAATTTACATAAACAAGTAATAAGTCGACAGAGTGGTCTATCAGCAGTGAATGAGTCTATCCCCTTATCACAAAGGCTAGACAGGGCAGATTGAGGGTTTTTAATGTAAAACCCCTGTTTATGAGATATCTATATGTACCTGTATAACTAATGCAATTTTTAACCCGAAATAGTTTACCAGCTGAGGAATACTTTTTTTTTTTTTTTTTTACTTTCAATTACCTCCCTTGTTTTTTTGTTTTTTTTTATCTCAACCTAACATGGACAGATGTGACTAAGCTTCACCTAATTTTTGGAGTTTTGGGGTAAGTATAGATATTGATATAAACTGTTTTTGTATCCGAGGTGGAGCACCACACCTACGATCAGCCACCCACTTTACCACACAGATCAAAGCTGTGGTACTCATGCGCTAAGTTGGTATTGTACTAATAATGGAGGCACATGGCATAATCATTAGAGTCGTAGGAAATGGACTCGTCAATCCGAGTTATAATCCTAGACGAAAATGTTAGTATTTCGCATAGCACTAATACCCTTGGGAAAGGTATGGATCCACTATACTCCCTCCAGTAAATAGTAGGGCAGATTGGGCTCTTCCACCTTGGTAAGGCAACCTGTCTAGAAGGAAACTGAATTCAAACCTGTTAAATTGCTTAAGAAATTGACCTTGTGTCACATCCTGCTCGTGTGGAGGGGGTGGGGTTGGTATAATATAATATATTGTACTAATAATTTATACTAACAACATATACACAATGTATGGTTCCAAGTAATTATTTCTATTTAGTAATAACCATTTGTTTGCACTCAGTTATATGGTTTCAAGTAACTTATAATCCTTAGTAAACAACTAGAGCTTTAAGCAACAATTCTTGATACCATATAAATGTGCAATTATTTGTATGAAGTATTCCTATCTAATCCAAAAATTTGCAAAAATATCTATTCAAACCATAAATGGGACCCTAACAGTTACTACCACACTGGCTTAGAGTGAACTTGAGAGTAATTGCAATAGAGGTACTCCACATTACTAGAGCTCCAAAATGTGATGGCTTCCTTGCAGGCCCCGACACTAACTTTTTTGATGACTGTACTGAACAAAAATTATCAACCGTCCCGAATGGGGTTTGGACCGTCCCAAAATCAAAATATTTTTGTTTAATTCATTAGCATCATCTATACTTGTCAGTCATCAGTAGCATAACATGTAATAAAACACTAAGAAAAGCTGAAGCAGTGATAATTCTTGCTATTTTGGACAAAAAAATCCATTTCCCTAGTGTGTTTTGGCTATAAAAAAAAAAAAAAAAAAAAAAAAAAAAAAGTAATTTTACTTAAAGTTAACCTGAGTAAACCCTACTCAGGTTACTTTAAGTAAATACTTTTTTTTTTTTTTTTTTTTTTTTTTTACATAATTCGATCCTTTTAAACTATCTCCTCCAACCATTATTTTATCATCCCGGGACGACAGGACGGCGTTAATGTCGAGCCTGCTTCCTTGTATTTCTATACTCCAATTATATATTACGAGTTTTATAATTTGCTCGAAGCATTTGTATCTATATTGGTTTGGCGGTTGGTTTGAAGGCTATTGCAGTTGCATTGTGATAGCCTTCAAAACCAATCACCAAACCATATAAATTTTCACAAATATGCTGGCAATGCAGAGGGCTTAAATTAAGCAGAATGTTGAAATAACTGTTTGACCATCAATAGATATCTTTTTTTAAAAAGTAAGACGTGTTTTTAGGGGAGTAGCGCATGGATCTATTTGTATCAAAGTGGCCTAACAAGCCTCAAGAGTTCTCATGGAAATGCAACAGGTAGCTTTTCCCTGCTCTTAATCAGGAACAACTATAACTACAACAAATGCTTGAGTAAAACCACTCAACGCTTAAATCTTAATGAAAAAACTTTACACAACTCTTAATCAGGAACACAATATAAGTAAAGTAAGTAAGTCCTTGTAAGGAAGTTCAATAGAATTAGTAAAGTCGAATTAGTAAGTAAGATAATTAGTAAGTCGTCGGGGTAGCCTAAAGTCGGTATCGGCCAATCAGCAAGGAAGTCTAACCCTTTTCACTAGCTAGACCAAGGAGATTGTGTATCTGAGGTGGAGTGCCACACCTACCATCAGTCCTTTACTGCACAATCCCTGTGCAACGCATACACTGAGTTGGGCGAGGGCCAGTATTGAACTAGTAACCTTGTGGTTTCTAGCCGAATGCTCTACTGACTGAGCTAACCCGGCCACTATATACGTTATATGGTATCAAATATTCCTATCTAATACACAATAATTTTTACACAGTTATATGGTATATGCCTCCCCCCCCACCCAATGTGGGTAAATATAATTCTTATAATTTAAGAAGTGAATTCAGTTTGATCTGAAGAAGCTTAAAACACCAATACCTTGGTTTAAACAAGCTTCAAAAAGAACAAGCTATCTATAAAGAGTAAAAATGAAAAATAAAAAATACAGAAAATAATATATTGGATTAACTTAAATATTAGAAGTTCAGTTAATTATCACTGAAATTTTAATTGATTAAATTTAATTTGAAGTTTTACTAAGTTGATAAGTTTATGTAAAAAGTTTATATTATTTCTACATGATTTCTGGCAACACGGATTTCTAATTCCAAATTCATAAATAACGTTCTTCTATGAGCTTGCACGCTTTCTGCAACATGCATGAAAAGCGATGACATGGTAATTATATAAAAACTACTTAGTACAAAAAAAAATATATTTACTCAAAATAACACTCGAAAGAAACTCGTTAGTCCTCGTTAATCTCAACTGCCCCTCTATGGAGTGTACACCTCTTGGTAATCTGAACATTAGCTACATAAATGAGAGTAACCTCCATTTTGTTTATTTCAGGAAGCCATATGTTTGGAGATGTAATCAATACAACTGCTTCAACACAAAAATTTCATAAAATGTGTTCTTATTGTTATTGTGTTAATTTCAAATAATGCGCAAGCACAATTAAGAACACATTTTATATTTTCATGTTAAAATATGCAGTTGTATTGATTCAAACAAATTTGTAGTTTCAAAGTAGATTTACAGTGAAATGAAAATGGCCGACCAAAACATATGGCTTCCTCAAAGTGAAATAAACAAGGGGAGGTTACTCATTTATGTAGCTACTGTTCAGATGATTACCCACCCCTCTATGGAGCATACACCCTCATGTTAGGAACCACTGGTCTAACATATCTACAATTGATAATAAAGTTCATTATAAACCAAATTTGTTACTTTAGGAATTATTTTGAATAAAAATGTTGATAGATGAGTTTATGGTGGACTTTTCTCTAAATTATATTTGACTAGCAGGGCCTGTGGATATACCATAGTATGAATTCAATTACATTTGATGTTTTTACTTAAAAGCTACTGCAAATAGATCAATATGTAAAAAGTATAATAATCCTGATTAAACTCACTTTTTTCATTGTTCAAAAATTGATAATGCTAATTTGTTTCAAATACTCACCCTCTATCTTTCCTCTAATCTCTTATATTTTTTCAGTTTGGACAGTCATTTAACCAGAGGGTGTTGCAAAATGCTAACGGTCATAAAAAAAAAAAATAGGAACACAAGCAGTGACACTGATAGCTTTTTGATTTAGTGAGCCCTGGGATGCACATATTTGCTTTGAACGAGTCCTTGGGAAAATTTATGGGTCCCAACTAAAGTTTCTTAATAAATTGTAGGGTTTTTATTTATGATCTGGGGGAAACGACTAAAGCCGTCTAACTCCTACCTTGTAACCTATCCTGTGTAATTCATTTCCAAGAAACTATTGAAATGTATTTACAGTTAGCTTGAAAGGGTAAGGGAAAAAAAAAGAAAAACACTGGAATGTATGGATCAATTTTACTAGGTCCTTTTAGATTTTTTTTGTGTCAGGGACACAGAATGCATACCTATCTCTACACAAGTATTAATATATATAGATGGTATCAGATAATGTTAAGAAATATGTGTTGGAGTTTTTGGATATATAAGGCGTGTGGTAGATGCCTACTCCTACTTATAGACTCGCCGACTATCATGTGACCAACCTATTGACCAACCACTGGCAGTACTCTGCTGCTGATATTATTATTTATACTGGCCTTTTCTGGTCATACTAGCATTGCTACTTGGATTTTCTTGGACGACGGAACGTAGTATTATATCGCGGGACTTATTCACTTACCAAAGGATACTATACCACAGGACTTATTGACTTATTTACTTTAAGTTCTTTTACAACTGGCCAAGGATAGCGGCCCGATACTTAATATGGCTGATAAAATGAAAACAATTGTTAAAAATAATCTATTCATAAATGTTTCCCCATATACAGTTTCATGAATAAGATACCCATGAATATTTTAAACAAGTGTTGATGTAATTGTCATGGAAACAACACTGAATATTTGTCTTCAATAATATTTAATAATATTAATAATAAATCCTAACAATAACACTTCAGTAAAGCGACTAGAGAATAAACTAGATGGGAGCTGCACAAGAATGCTTGCGGTGATCCTGAACAAGACGTGGAAACAACACCCTACGAGAAAACAGCTGTACGGTAACCTGCCGGAGAAGCAAGGACAAACTCATAAGCGACGTCCTCCTGTGAAAGCCAACACATGGGCACACCAGAGTGGGCCGACCAGCAAAGATACATTGATCAGCTCTGTGCGGATACAGGATACTACACAGAGGACCTCCCGAGAATGATGAGCGATAGGGACGGATGGAGAGTGTATGGATATCCGTGCTGACAGCGCGACATGATGATAATGATTTTGTTAGTTCTTTTTGTTAACTCATCAATAGACACCACCCTTAGGAATGAATAGCAGTAGTTTCTTGACTGAACTGTTTGACCCTTAACATTGACCTATAAGGTTCATTGGGGGAGAGGGGGTCTTACCCCTCTGCAGAGGTGCAGTTGGTGTATTCTAAAGCCTCAGCTGAAGGGGTTACAGAATTCTGTACTAAAGAAATTCTTCTCAAATATAGAAATAACATTAGAATAGTCATTTGGTACTAAGTATAGCTTAGACGTGGCACAAGGCCAGAAGTCCTTAAGCATCAGGGGGTCATCATCCAGAGGTGCTGTCTACGTATAGTACAGCTCCAGCCAACAGGGCTCACTGCTTTTGAGTTCATCAACCTTACTTTACATTTACCATGATTCCCAATGCTATGCTCATATACACTCCCCCTGAATTTAATATATATTTACCAACCCCTCTGCACGAGCAGGATGTGACACAAGGTCAATTTCTTAATCGGAGTTTAACGGGTTTGAATTCAGAGTTTAACTTCTCCTAGACTGGTTACCTAGCCAAGGTTAAAGAGCCCAGTCTGCCCTGCTATTTACCCATAGATGGAGTGAGAATAGGATTCATACCTTTTCCAAGGGTATTAGCGCTATGTGAAATTCAAACAGCTTCGCCCAGGAATTGAACTCGGGTCGATGAGTCCATTTCCTATGACTAACCATTAGACCACACGCCTCCATATATAATGATGTGACAATGTGAAGCAAGATTACTGAATGATTATGAAGGCTACATGTTTGTTTTAATACAGAGTTTAACCTCTCCAATTTTGATAGACACTGCTTGGAGATGCAAAGAGTCATAAGTGAAGTTCTCCAGTAGACAACTACCCGGACACACCAGTGGAAGTTGATCAGCAAAAGCCAACAAAAATCAGCACTGTATGGATACTGGATGCCATGCGGAAAACCTGCCAGAAGTGATGAATCATAGGGATGGGTGGTGAGAGAGTCATGGGAATCTGGGCAGTCAGTACGACCTGATGACATTTCATAGTAATAATTATAATACAGTGATGCTGATAAGCTTTTTAATTTACTGAGTCCTAGGACCCACCGGTTTGATTTGAATGGGTCTCTGGAAAATTTAATGGGTCCTAGCCTTAGCTAAACTTTTTTTTCTTAAAAAAAAAAAAAAAAAAAAAAAAAAAAAATTTTTTTTTTAAATAGTCAACATCTTTATAGATTTTTATGTGTCAGGGATGTAGGACACGTAGCTATCAGTGTCTCTAATATAAAAATCAAAGATTTTCAAATTTCATAAATGCCTCAACTGATATTCAGAATCAGTTTCCATGACAACTACATCAAGATTTTCTGTTATCTTAAAAGAAAATTTCATGTTATCAGATTAAGTTGCATCATCAAAACATACAAATAAATTGCAACTGAAAGTAAAAAGTTAAAATTTCCCGATTACATCACATCAAACATTCCAGACAAACATGGTCATCTGATGCAATCAAGCAGTTGATTATATAGGAATTAACAGTGCCCTGGGAAGAGGAAGTTTGCTAAAAAAAAAAAAAAAAAAAAAAAAAAAAACAGTTGGTTGAACAGTGCAGAAGCCAGGATTGGTAAAGCCAATAGAAATGGGCTGTCAAGATTTTGGAGGACACTTGTTGCTCTACAGGGCCTTGACTAAAAGTGATATAAGAAAAAAAAAAGAAAAAAAAAAAAAAAAAAAGGAGGCTATTAGAACTGTATAACATGGGTAATTACAGGATACGATCAATCCGAAACACGAGAGAACAATCTGGGTGATGTATGCTAGTCACCAGAGGTCACCATTTTATGGTTTTCAATTAAAAAGTATCTGGCTCTATATTTATGCTGATATGGAACAAGGAAGAATGACCGTTTTCAGTCGGCCTAGGCCACTGGGGAAAAATAACAGCATGGGGGGTATTCAGTGAGGATTGAACTATTTAGTAATAATGGATCTGTGAGATTAGTTTGCTATTACATCAAGAGACATCCTTGGTCTCCTGGAGTATGTGAAAAGCCACTGGATGGTTTCAGATTAAGATAGAGGCCCTGGACTGTTGGTACTGGAAAGGGATCAACAAAGGTCAACCGAGTGATGATTGATGCTGAAAGACTGTAAAATCTCATGAAACCAGATTGGTTGGTTCTTCAGGTATTTCTTGTCGGACTTGAGTCCAACAAGAAATATCTTAAAAAAGGCCAGAGAGCACATCGGCTGAAACGTTGTACAGATAACAATGAAGATGAGGACAATGGTCCGACTAATACTAAAATAATCACTGTAATAACATGCCAATCTGGTTTCATGAGAATACTAATTATCAAGCCTCATCTCAAAAATTCAGAGAAAAGGTCATTATTTTATACTGCAGATTTTTTTTTTAAATTCATTCTTGTTAGGTATTCAATTCTTTTAAACTTTTTTTTTGTTAGACATTTTTTTTTATCTATCTGACCCATAGATGGGACCTTAACAGGTACTATCCCTCTTGGGCAGAGCAGACCTGAGAGTAATGGCAATGAAGGGGTACTCCGCACTCCCCAAAATTGGAACCTCACCACTAGATGAAATTTGACATCATGCCAAAAATACTAAGATCCTCAGCCATTGCTTTCTAGCATACAAGATAAAAACAGTTGTGGGATTGCTAGAAGAGCAATACAGTCAGGACAATCATATAGGTACAAGGGCTTGACATGACCAGCTGATTAGAATGGGTATCTGTCTGCCCGGGTAGCCCAAGTAAGGGCTAAAGTAGAGTGTTGCATGTCAGGTTGCTCGATCATCAGGATTCTGTCCTTAAGCATCACAGGTAGTCACACACTGCCAAGAGGTGGCTCCATGATGGGGGATGGGATATTCTTACGTCTCTGCAGAAGCCAGGGATTTTGATGGAACCAAAAATATCTGATGATTCGTCCGAGTCAATCTGTAAAATGTGTTTTCATGAACAAGAACTATTTCCAACAACTCAGTTTTCATTTTTCTGTTGTATCTCATCACTGGCATGTAACAATGATGCAACAAATGAGGGGGGTTAACTTTAGGCAAAGCAATCTCTCCTAAATAGCTACCTAGGTAGTCAGAATAAAAACCTTGACAAGGGGTTTCAATCACAAAAATCCGCTCATACGGGGTGTGTCAGAAAAGTTCCAGGACTGGTGCCACAAAAAAAATTTATTTAAAATCCAAACTACAAGTTATCCTCTTCAAAGTAATAACCCTGGAGTCTAATGCACTTTCCCATCCTTCTCTACCACACTTGCATGCACTCTTGGAAGGATTCTTCCGGGATTCTCCATAGCTCTGTTGTCAAAGCCTTTTTGATGTTGCCCACATTCTCAGACTTGAGTTTGGGGAAGAGGAAACATCACTTGCTCTAGCAGTGATATGCTGGGCCAGGAATTCTCGGATACTCAGAGCAATGTGGGTAGGGGCATTGTCATGGTGAAGCACCCACAAGTTGTCCTGCCACATCTATCACCTCTACTCGCACAGTGAACAAAGCAAACACATCAGTATCTCTTTGTAGACATGCCAGTTGATTGTCTGACCCTGTGGTAAGAACTCACAGTGGACAATGCCCCTCACATCAACGTTTCCTGACATACCTTATATGTATAAAATGGTCAAGGCAGCAAATTTGTCATAAGCCCCCTTAGAGAACACCAACCGTCATTCAAACTTACCGTGAATTCCAATCGATCTGTTTCCCAGCGGGCAGTTCGAGGTATGTAGGGAAGACAAGTCCGGACAAAGGGGGCTGACATATTTATAAATGAACAAGAAAGCAAAACAACTTAAAACAGCAGCTGGAAGGTAGGAAGCGTCCCAGACCAGGGTGCTAGGTGAAGACATTCTCACACCTCACAAAGTGGAAGCAACAGCAGTAACAGTTCATCAGGACATGAAGGCAGCAGCAGCAGCAGCAGTAGCAATGGTGGCAGCAGCAGCAAGAGCAGCGGCAACAGCTGAAAGAAGATCAGAAATTGAATATTAAATTATTGCCAAATTTACCAACCTTAGCAATCATATCTTGGTTGTTTACTTTAACTCTTAACATCCGGTTCAGAATTTTCCAAGCCCAGAGCCCCATTCCTATAAGGATTTATCAATAAATGGCTAAAAATGGCCTTTTCATTTAAATTTACACGTCATTTCCCTTAAAATAAAGATTTCTAAAGTTTAATATTACATTTAAACAAATCGTATCGTTTGGGGTGGATCAGGAAAACAAATGTAACTTCCGATGGGTGGAATAGGATGTTAAGAGTTAATGGATAAGAAGAAAAAAAAAAAAAAAAAAAAAAAAAAGTATCCTGGCTATGACAAATTATCAGATCTGGAGCTCTGTGTAGAGTGGAGTCACCCACTTAATCAAACCTTGTGGGTTATATAATACCAAATCTTTATTCCAACAGGTGGTTGATCTTCAGCCACCACCTTCTAGCACCTATATGATAAAAAGGATTGGGTGTTTTCCATCAGAGCAATCTGATTGGTTAGGTTTGTTGGATTTTACAGCATGTCAAACCTCGGGTTATTTTATGCCAAAGACATTGTTTTATTCATTCTTAATGGGTACTCAACTTTTTTTTTTTTTAACCAGTTTTTTCCAAACATTTTCATCTATTCAATCTATAAATGGGACCCTAACAGGTACCACCACTCTGGGTCAGAGTGGGCCTGGGAGTAATGGTGATAAAGGCCACCAGCTTCTAGCACATATGATAAAAAGGGTTGTAATATAATTATATGATTAACTAAAGATTCTGATCTGACTGAAGAGACTTGTATTTGTTAAGTCAATTTCAGTGTTGCCAGCTATTTATTGGTGTGGGCGTTATTACAATTCAATATTCCATCTACAATTACTTGTCTCTTGTAAAAATTATCTTGAACTTTTTTTTTTTTTTTTAAGTCAACACCCTACCAAACCCATTGTTTTAATTAAAAGATGAATAAAAAATTTGCATTTTTATTTATAGTTTACCAATTCTTTTCTAATGTAAATTGTATTGAACACGAGTAAATCTGTTATTGTTTGTAATTTGATATTCAATTAATTTATTTGGGGCTAAATGGAAATTAAATTTGGTTACAAGTAAAAAAAAAAAATAAAAAAAACTGAGAAGCTCTACTCTAGGCAATTGTCTCATGGGACAAATCAGAGACCATTTTTTTTAAGAGCCTTAAATCCTAAGGTCATTTTTGTCTACTTCAACCAGTGAGCAGGCAAATTTGATTTTGTTTTTTCATAGTTTAATCTGTTATTGATCCTTGGGGGCCCAATGTTCTTTCACAGCTCTCATTATTTTCACCACTATTACTTGGCCTACTTGAACTTATTAGAGCCAAACAGGCACAAATTCCTTTAGGATCAGATAACTAAAAAGGAATATACAAGGCTTTTGAGGCTTTTTAATTAGGCCAATAACAATATTTTAGCTGTCATAAAAACCATAAGTTTTTGGGTTCAGTACTGGCTCTCGCCAACTGAGCACATGAGTAGCACAGCTTGGATCTATGCTGCAAAGAAGGAAGCTGATAGTAAGAATGGTGTTCCACCCTAGATGTTAAAAACAAACTCCTTAGTGTAGCACTAGTGAAAAAGGAATAGACTGTTGGGCTCTAAGAATCAGTAATATTATCAACTAATTGCTCTATGAAGAAGGTTAGAAGGTAGAGTGGCCAAAACATTGGGAATATAATAAAAAGGTATATCAGCAAGATATAAATAATTCCCCTTGGTACTAAACATATTCCAGCAAGTTATCCATTTGACAAAGTGTAGCATTATAAAGAAAATGGTACAGAGTTTATATACACTAGCAAGAATATTGAAGTAAGTATTGAAGTTTTAATGTAATGGAATATTAAATAAAGAATGAAGATAAAAAGATTAGTTATTTGAATTATATTTTAATTGGTTTCTATATAGAATCATTTATAGGATTGATTTTAATCTGTTGGAGAATAAAACAATATTCAGTCAATAACACTAGCAACCCCAGCACTTTCGGTGAACATTGACAAATTCCAACATTAATTAGTTTAAATCACAATTTCTAGCGTATTTCTGGTCTAAACTTAAAAATATTCATATGGTTATAAAGAAACGAAAATAACCTTTCTAAATATGTAATTTCTATCAATTGAATTATTTTTTATGGCAAGTTAAAATGGTATTTTGCTTCGAACAACCGAAAATGCATAATGAGTTTTTTTTTTTCCCCCCAAAACTAGATATTACACAGTAATTTCTTTTGTAAAATCAAAGTGGCTAATCATTATCAATATTCTTGAAATTTTACACTTAATTAGAACACACCTTAAAATACAAGCAGCAACTTGTTTTTTCTTTTCTGACCTTTGGAAGTGAAAATATGATAAACAAAAAGTTGGAGATTTCTTTAAAAAGTATAAGATCAGAGAGAGAGAAAAAAAAAAAAAAAAAAAAAAAAAAAAAGGTACTATATCACTAATAGGAGATATTAGAATTATTTTGATATATAATGAAAATAAATATTAATAATGCTGTACCGTCAGGGTTTTTTTGTCAAACTTTCAATTTTGGAAAAACAACTTAAAATTACAAGAAATGTAAACAAAACTCAGCACCGGCTTTGTTTAAAAAACATATGTAAATAGATATTCCATTTTTTGTATGTAATTCAACATAGGTATTTAAAAGTGTATTTTAAACTTCAAAGTGATATTATATTTAAATTAATACTATATATGTGTATACAAGCAGTATTAAAATGAAAAATGTTGAATAAATTTGTGATATACTTGAAACTTTAAAAATAAATAAATAAATAAAATAAAATAAAAAAACTATCTGTACCCCTTATTCCCTAAATAATGACACCAAGTAATTATTCATTAAATACTAATTGACAAACTTACAATTCCTGTGGGTATTCGGTTACAGACACACTGAATCTCCATTATAATAAGATATACATAAAGTAGTTGAAAGAAGGAGTTGATAGTTCAATCTCTTCCACTGTGCTATGTTAACATGATATGCTTGATCTAGCATTCCAGGACCCAATCTGTATTTACTGTGACAGAAATGAACATTAAATGACTTCAAAATAGTTCATTTTGCATTCAACATGTTCATTCCAATGAGTTTTTCATTGGTCGAAGCATCTCTAAAACTCCTCTTGATGTAATGTGAGGCTGCACTGTTATTTCTCTTTCAATGTTCTCCAAACCCTTAAATGTTAAAGTACAGATCTAAGTATTGAGTATGGAGGGTGTTGCACTTGCACAAACCTGAGTTTCAAAACCATTGTTCCAAAATTGCAGACATTGGTGGCATTTTTTTTTTAACAATGGCATCATTCCTGTAAATGTCACCGCATCAATTGTGTACATGTTTATTTCAATTTTTTTTTTTTTTTTTTTTTAATTCTAAGATTGAAATAAAGATGTACACAATTGATGCTCAGACATTTAGGAGTTGATGGATGCCATTATTAAAAAAAAAAAAAAAAAAAAAAAAAAAAAAAAACAACCTTAATCTCAATACTTTTATATTTTCTAAGGTTAATCAAAAGCATAAGGCCAGAAGTATAGGACCCAGTGAGAATCAAACTCATTTGTAATGATCTAATCTAAGCCAATAACCATTACATTATACAAAAAAAAAAAAAAAAAAAAAATTAAATTTGGTGCAAATGAGGACTGAACTTTCTACTTACAACTAATTGTTTTATAATATGAGCTCACTATTATACCATGAAGAGCACCTTGACTGCCCCCACCACAATAAAATAAAAAATTTTTAAAAAAGCATAGCTTAGATTTGGCATAAGGCTGAACATATGGAGTACTTGATGAGAATTAAACTCACTACTTTAGCTTGTTAACCATTACATGAAGAGATCATCTATTAAGCTTGGCACACACCCAGAAGCACAAGAGAATAAAGCGTGAAAAGTTAGCAGGGGTTAGAATACAAAGACTGTATCCCTGTGTAGGAGGTATGCTCCCCCCATTCTCATAAAATGGGGTATCTTGGATATGACACTAAACTGCATCTGATGGTGAGGCTCCAGATCTGGAGCTCTGTGGAGAGTAGATTATTCCTTTATTGCTATTACTCCCAGTTCCACTGACCCAGAGTGATATTACTTGTTAGGATCCTATCAATAGGTTAAATAGATTTGTTTGAGATAAAGTGTTTACCTGTCAAAATGATTGGAGATACATTGGGAGATGCTAATTGTTAAACTGACTTCAGCATAAAATAAACACACCGTAAAACCAACCAGAACAGTCGAGCCATAAAAATCCCAAGTATACACAAAGGTACAATGATAATATTTGAGAGCTACAACAAGCAAAATTAGCACCGTTAGCCTTCCATAGAAAATTAACAGTTTTGGCCAAGTCTGTAAACAAACAATTGAAAGGAGAAAATTAAAGGTAATGGATTTAATTGACAACATGTGTGGTGAAGAGAAGAAAGTTAAGTGATTTTTTTCCTGGCTTATTTAAGCAATTAATTAAAACAATAATTAAGAGGGGAATGTTCAGCATCTCTTACTACCAGCCAGGATCAATAATGGAGGGGGGGGGGCCAATAAAAGAATACAAAAATAAAAAGCAAAGACTATTTGGAAGAATGAATTGAAAACTTTTTCTAATTTTTAAAATTATAGTTGGTTAGTTGGCTGGTTTTAGCTCAGCCGGTAGAGTGTGATGCTAGGAACCACAAGGTTTCTGGTTCGATACTGGTCCTCGCCAACTCGGCATACGAGTAGCACAGGGATCTGTGCAGTAACGCAAGGAGCTAATGGTAGGTGTGGCGCTCCACCTCTGATGCAAAAACAATCTCCTTGGTCTAGTGCTAGTGAAAAGGGAATAGACTACCTCGATATCTGTCTGATACCAATATTAGGCCACCCCAACGACTTTTACTTTGACTTTACAGGCATGACAATCATTGTTCGGTTATTTTATGCTGAAGACGTTTTGTTTTTTTCATTCTTGAGTACAGAGATTTTTTTTTGTTTTTTTTAAAACACAAACTTTTTTTCGGTATTGCGTCCCGGTCTCCTGCCTCAAGAGTTGCTGCCCGGTGACTATTAAAATAACAACCCAGCTCAGTCTATTCAAAACTATCCATCTATCTATCTCAATTTGTTCATATTTATCTATATTACTTTAAAACACCAAGATTTTTTTTATTCATGTTTGTTTAATGTCTTCTTTTTAGTTTAAATAAACAAGAATTACAACAAAAAAAGAAGCGACCCCCCCCCCCAAATACATTTACTTGTCGAAAATATCTATCTCCATTTGTTTGTATCTATCTATATTATTTTGTTTATCTATCTATCTATCTATCTATCTCAGTCTATTCAAAACTATATATCCATCTTCATATCTAAACAAGAATTACAACAAATTATGATAAATAAACAAGAATTACGACGAACTGGGGTTGTTATTTTGATAGTCACTGGGTAGCGGTTTTTGAGGTGGGAGACCGGGACGCACTTCCTCAAATTACCTTTTTTTCTATTCAACCCATAGATAGGGCCCTAACAGACACTACCACTCCAGATCAGAGTAGACCTGGGAGTTACAGTGATGAAGGGGTACCACCCATTCCCCAGAGCTCCAGAATTGGAACTTCACCATCAGATCATGTTCTGGGTATGACATTAAACTCTAAAGATCCTCAGCCACCACCTTCTAGCACCCATATGATAAAAAGGGTTAGGGCTTGCCATAAGGGCAATAGGGTTGGGACAATCATATAGGTGTTAGGACTTGACATTATTAATCAGAGGGGCTATCATGTTAGGTCAGTGAAAATATTTTTTCCCTTTTGCTTTATCCACAGAAATATACAAGGTTTCAGAAAAATTAACATCATTAGTTCAGTCAGTAGGGTATCCACTTAGGAACCAAAGGGTTCCAGGTTCGATACCAGGGCCTTGCCAACTTAACACATGAGAAGCACAACTTGGATCAGTGTGGTAAAGCATGTGGGAGTTGACGGTAGATATGTTGCTCCACTTCAAATGCAAAAACAATCTCCCTGGTCTAGCACTAGTGAAATGGGGATAGACTCCCTCACTGCCCTAGTGATAATGACAATAGGCCATTCTGCCGACTTTGCTTTTATTTATAATCTAATAAACTGACCAATTCTTATTCAAATAATCTCAGATTTTGATAGTAAGTGTAGAGCAATTCAAAATTCTAGGTTTATGGTTTGTTTTTGTTTTTTTCATTTCAGGTATAGAAATGCCATTCACTGGAAAAGAAAAAAAAATGTTTAAACATTAAACTTAGAATTTTTGAATTGTTTTCTACCGATGGCTGTTAATTTGAGCTCCTTGTAACAGCCATTATATGTACAAGGGGAATCAAAAAGTAATTTCCAAGTTTCTTTATTAAACCAACTGAAAATTTTCCTAGTTATAAATGATTGAAATATTTACGTTCTGAAATATTTTGTTCAGGTTTTAGACTCATAAGGAAAATTCAAAATGGCTGCCCCTTAGAGTTACATAAAAAAAAAAAACAAAACAAAGAGCAAGGATTGAATTTCTTGTTGCTGAAGGAGAAACCCCGGTGAACATTCACTGATGATTACAAAATGTCTTCGAGGACAAAACTTTAGATTATAGAAATGTATGCAGGTGGTTCCATTGTGTGAAAGATGAAAAGGTGGGAATTCTGTGTATAGCCGATAAACCCCATTCTGGGCAGCCATCCACTTCTGTGAATCCTGCCAATAAAGCAAAAGCAGATGTTCTGATCAGAGAAAACAGGTGAGGAGTTGGCAGAAAACCTTGAAGCAAGCCATGGAAGTGATTACAACATTGTCAAATCACTTGGCTTTCCAAAAGTTTGCCCATTGGGTACAGAGAGAGCTAACTATTGAACACAAGACTGATAGACTCAATGCCGGCACCCAACTTATCGACCCAAGTCAAAGAGACAACACCTTTTTTCAAAGGCTCATAACAGGTGATTAAACATTATTATAAACCGAAATCAAAGAGGCAGTTAATGGAATGGTGCCATTCTTTGGCACTACCATTGAAAAAGTTCAAGATGCAAAAATCAACTGGAAAAATAATGCGATTGTTTTTTAGGATGCTCAAGGTGTCATTTTGGTCGATTTCTTGCCAAAAGGAAAAAAAACTCTGAGGCCTACATTGAGACACTAACGAGGTTCAGAGCAAGAATCTGATGAGTAAGACTCAATTTGCCAAACGACAATGTTTTCTTTCTGCATGACAATGCTCGGCCACACACAAGAATCAGGACAAGAAAGACAATTGTCTCATTCGGGTGGACAACTTTACCGCATCCTCCATACTCACTAGATTTAGCACCTTCAGACTATCATCCCTTCGGGCCCATGAAAGAGGGTTTGAGAGGCAAACATTCCAGTGATGAGGAAGCGAAATTTGTAGTGAAGAAGTGGCTCAAAGAACAGTCAACAGAATTTTATGAGGCAGGGATACATACTCTCATTTGAAGGGGGAACATTGCTATTGAGAGAAACGGTGACTGTGGAGAAGTATGGATGTGATCCACAGAGGACCAGCTTTATTTTGATGTTTGATACAGGTTTCTGTGTTGGTAATTATACCTGTCCTAAACAATATGGCATTACTTTTTGACACCCTCATATTTACCCAACGCCTTTGCACGATGCAACATGAGATCAATTGTTTAAGCATTGTTTAACAGGTTTGAATTCAGAGTTTTTCTTCTAGATGGGTTGCAATATCATGGTTAAAAAGCCCAGTCTGCCCTGTTATTTACTGATAGCTGGAGGGAGAATAGTTGGATGCATACCATTCCAAGGATATTATCACTATGCAAAATATTAATTGTTTTGAATTCAGAACTTTCTTCAAGTCAGGTCGTCATACCAAGCCTAAAGAGCCCAGTTTGCCCTACAATTAACCACAAAGAGAGGAAAAAAAAAAAAAAAAACAAAAAAAAAAACTTATATTCATGCCTTTCTTCAGGGCATTAGCACAAAGTGGAATGCTTGTCCAGGATTTGAACTTTGATCAGTTTATTTCCAACAACAATCACATTAACGCCACAAATTTCTCTCATGCTGGAAGCAAAATGATTTTTTAAAATCCTAGAAGGTAATACACACCTATTAATGATGGAGATTCGGTCCCTTTGTAACAGAAACTACATCATCATTTATGTCACAGTAATATTTTAAAATTCTATGAAAAATCAATTGAGAGTCAAATTATCACAAAAATGTTGATTCTTATTCACCTTTAGAAGATTTTAAGTTTAAAATAGTTTTTCCCTAAAGTATATTAAGGGAAATAATTTTTTACTAGGTCGATCCCCTCACCTTTATTTCATTTTATGAAATCCGAACAAAATATTTTACTTGTACAATCTAAGTTTTTCTATAAAAAAGGTAAGAGTGAATAATTAAATTTTTAGAAATGTTTTTGGAGGTCCTGTTGTAAAACAAAAAATATATTAGTGAAGTGAATATTATGTTTAAGTAATTCATTTTTTTTTTTAAAGATATTAAACATTTTATTTCATTTATTTCATTTTTTTTCCACACCACTCAGGCAATATCTTCCAAAAATCCATTTTTACACTGCACAGAGGGCGTTTTTTTTTTTGCTAGTACAAAAATGGTAGTTGTTTGAGCGAAATAGTCCCAAGCAGAATATGAGCACATATGTAAATGATAAATCTACACAGCAGAAAAGATATTTAATCTTTTAATTTTATATAGATAACTTCATAAAATCAGATAAAAAAAATACAAGTTAAATTTCGTTAATCATTTAACTCTTAACATCCTGTTGAGAATTTTCTAAGTCCAGAGCTCCATTCCTATAAGAATTTATCAAAAATGACAAAAGTTACCTGTTATTTCCCTTTAATATAAGACTTCTAGATGTTTAATATTACATTTAAACAAAGGCTTTTGGGGTAGATTAGGAAAACGAGTGTGACTTCCGGCCGGGCAGAATGAGGCGGTATAGGATGTTAAGAGTTAATCAACAAATTATGACACTACTGAAAATTACAATTACATCTTCCTTGCTTTCAATAATGCAAATTAATCTATCATGTCATCAAAGGTTTTTTTTTTTTTTTAAGTTTCTTATTCTATTAAGGCTGGTTTAGCTCTGTCGGTAGAGAGTCGGCCTAGGTTTAGGAACTACAAGGTTCCTAGTTCAATACCAGCCCTGGCCAACTCAGCACATGAGTAGCACAGGGATGTGTGTGGTAAAGGTTTGGTTTGTGGCATATCAACCTCGGTGGGTCATTTAATGCTGACAAAGTTGTGAAATAAATTCATTCTTAATGCATAATACAATTTTGTTTATCAACTCATGTTTTTCTATTTAACCCATAGATGGGACTAACAGGTACTACCACTTCGGGTCAGAGTGGACCAGGGAGCAATGGTGATGAAGGGGTGCTCCACATTCCCCAAACATCCAAAACTGGAACCTCCCCATCAGATAGAGTTTAATGTCATTCCCAGGACATTGCGTGGTAAAGTGTGGAGCTGACAGTAGGTGTGGCGCTCCACCTCAGATGCTAAAATAATCTGTCTAGCACTAGTGAAAAGGGGATAGACTCCCTCACTGTCTGGCTGATACCGACTTTAGGCCACCCCAACGACTTATTCTATTACTCAGCAGAGTAGCTTTATTTACTGAACTCGGATCTTACTGTAATAGATCAGTGAGCACCATGCTGGGACACCCATCACAATCTGTGACCCATGGAGGTTCTCAAATATGAAAGTATTAGTTTTAGCTTACTGAATGAAATAAAGAAATGACACTTAAATTTCAGATGTTGCACAAAATTCTAGACTATCTCCTTAGTTTACATGGAGGAATGGTCCTACTGCTCTGGGTGTCACCAAGAGATACTCTCATCGACACCCAGAGCATGAAATGTGCTCTACCTGCTATACAGGCATGTCCAAAGTCTTGCCTATGGTAAGATTTCTTATGGCCTACAGCTTTGGTATTATAATGTATTATTTATGGCCCACTAGAGCAGTGTCAAACAGGGTACAATGTTGGACTAACCCCAGGTAATACGTAAAATTGCAAGTTGAAAAAATAAATGAATGAATTTAAAAAAAGTCTCGTTTTGCTTTCTTTCTGGCCAATTTGTAAATATAAACAATGTTTGAGAATATATGTGTCCTCTGACTTTCTTCACGTATTTCTCTAACTCAGGTGCCTTCATACCATAATCGGGAACCTTCACAGAACTTCAAATCTAACCATTTATTCAATCCATGGCGGGTAGACTGTTCTCATTCCATTAACCATGACTGGGTACAAGTGTTACGCTATGTTAATTATTCTATGTTACTGTCGCCCTTGACCAGGATTGAACTGTCACTTAGAGTTTTTTTTTTTTATGTACATTCTTATTTGATATCATTATCAGGGCTCGTCTAAAAAATTCAGAGAAATAATAAACAATGTTTTATGGAGATTATCACTTGTAATAAATTTAATAATTTTAGCAAAATCCTTTGGTGCATGTGTACAATGGGACCTCTAGCGAGGCTGAGATTTCCAGAACAGCTCCTGATATACAAGATGTCTTCGAAGTGCAGAAAAACCAATAGACACGTGTCCTGCATCCCCGATGTATAAAAATCTAAAAGGACACCATAAAATCATATCCATGCATCCCAGTGTTTTTTTTTCTTCCCTCACCATTTCAAGCTAACTAAAAATACATTTCAATAGTTTCTTAGAAATGAATTACACAGGATAGGTTACAAGGTAGGAGTTAGCCGGCTTTAGTTGGGACCCATAAATTTTCCCGGGGACTCATTCAAAGCAAATATATGCATCCCAGGATGCACTAAATCAAAAAGCACTGCAGTATGATTTATTACATTTGATATGTTTACTTAAGAGCTATTGCGTTTTAGTTCAATGTGTAAAAATCATAATCTTGATTTGTTTTTCGTTCTTTTCATTTTCATTTTCATTATGTTCGATTGAAATAGATAAGTTTTATCACTTAATATGTAAGAGATAAAACTAATCTATTTCAATTGAACATAATGAAAAGGAAAGGAACGAAAAATGAGTTAAATCAAGATTATGCTTTTTTTTTTGCTCACCCCCCTCTATCTTTCCCTTACTTCTTTCTTATAGTTTTTCAAAGCAAATATGCTATCAGCATCACTAGAAGTGTATGAGTAATTTTGTGGTTAAAACAAAAAAAATCATTGACCCCCCCCACACACACACACACACACACACACCTAGGCATCTTCACTTTATCAAATTTGTCCCTGTTTGCAAAGAGTTTGGACACCCCTCCTGTAGATAACAACTGATAGGATAATCAACTTCCCAATTATTGATATAGATCTATATTTTTCAAAGTTTGGTATTTTGTCCGATATTCATAAACCTTCAAAAAGTTCATAATGCAGGACAGTAAATTAGAATCTCAAGTGACACACCTTTAGGTAAAGTACAAAAAGTCTTTTTACATCAATCTACAGATTACACCTCACATGACCTAAATTTTTTTACCATCCTCTTAAAAAGAGGCACGAAATTTAAGAATTCTATGACCCATAAGACCTGGGCAAAATATAGGTTGACAGCTAAACCACTTGGAATATAAATTCCATTTTCAGTAATATTTTCCAACTCCCTCTTCAAGATCTTGGAGAAGTCTGGAAATGTTTGGTTTACCATTACCGTAATTATTTGGACTAGCAAGGATTTTTACACCCGGAGGGTACATATAATCAGGTTTTGATATAATGAAATACATTCAATTAGAAAGACTAACGAAATTGAATAAGAATGCATAAAAAAAGATGACTTATTTTAATTTTTCTAGATAAAATCCTCCATAGGATTGATTATAACATTTGAGAATAAAATATTAGGTCAATAATACCAAATTAAATCAAATTAAGTTATTTATTAAACTTGATTGTTAAAACCAGAATGCAAATGAACCAAAGCAAATATTATGTAAACCTTTATTTCTTAGTGATATATAAGACCTTGCAGGATTTTAAACGCACTAATAAAATGGGCTCATCGAGACCTGTGTTTGTTAATCTAAATTAACAGCGTTGATCCTAGGGGGCTATCCCCCAGGCAACACATGCCCCCTTTATTAAATTGGCAGGACTGGTTTATTGCCCAGTACCTGCCCCCCCCCCCCCCACTGAGGGAGAATGCCGACGGGATCAACGCATTTTTTGCACCTATCACCCATGAGCTTCGGCTTGTGGGTGGGCCCCACATAAAAATGTCCTTGTGGCATGCCCTCATAAGTGGGATGAGAGGCAAATACCCTAATGACAAGGGATGTTTTGAGGCAAATCTAGCAGAGAAACATTAATAAATTAAATACTCGTTGACAAACTTACACAATTCCTGACGGTATAGTGACAGTTTTGATTACAGACAGACACCAAATCTCCATTATATATAAGACTAATACTTTACTCTAGATATTATTTGGTTTCGTTTGTTGGATTACTTCATGCCGAAGACATTTTTTTCTATTCATGTTTCATGGCTAGTCAACTTTTTTTCTTTTTTTTTTTTAACTTAATTTCTTAAACATTTAAAAACTCATTTTAAGTCATAGATAGGACACTAACAGGTACTACCACTCGAGTTAGAGTGGACCTGGGAATAATGGCAATGAACGGGTTCTCCACTCTAAATACTGTAAATTGTGTTTTTGAAACAAAACAATATAAATTTTTTTTCTTAAGCGTTACAAACTGGATAAAAAGTTAAACAAAGTTCTGCCACAAATTCAAAAAAAAGTTTTTTTTTCCCTGAATTTCTTAACTGAACATTAGAGACGCATACTATATACTACTAATTATAGTGTCTAATAGGACTTCTTTACAAGTGTTATATGGGCCGGGTTAGCTCAGTCGGTAGAGCATTCGGCTAGAAACCTGAAGGCTCCTAGTTCGATACCGGTCCTCGCCAACTCAGCGTATGAATAGCACAGGGATCTGTGCGGTAAAGCAAGGAGCTGATGGTAGGTGTGGCGCTCCACCTCAGATGCTAAAAACAATCTCCTTGTCTAGCGCTATTGAAAAGGGATAGACTCCCTCGCTGACTGGCCGATACCGACTTTAGGCCGCCCCGTCGACTTTACTTTTACAGTATTATAATTGTAAAGGATGTCATTGCCAATATTAAAAGATAAACATTAAGCAAATGTGTTTTTAAGATGATAGACTCTGGAATTTCAATGAAAAAAAAAAAAAAGCGCTTATATAAAACAAAAATATGTAACTTTCCACAAATGCATATACAATAACTTTAAAATGTTTGTTTATTTTCTTTTGTTTTACAACATATCAGCCTTGGTCGGTCATTTAATGCTGACAAACAAAAAAATTAATTCTTAATGGATACTCAATTTTTTTTTTTTTTTATTTTATATAAACACATTTTTCTATTTAACCTAATCTATGGGACCCAAACAGGTACTACCACTCCGAGTCAGAGTGAACCAGGGATCAATGGTGATGAAGGGGTGCTCCACATGCCCCAGACCTCCAGAACATCAGATAGAGTTTAATGTCATTTACATGATAAAAAAGGTTGGGGCTTGCCATAAGGGCAATAAGGTTGGGACAATCATAGGTGCTAGGGCTTAAAGTGACCAGCCAATTGATCGGAAAGGGCCTCTCCAACCGCCCATCTAGCCTAAGTAAAGTGTTGCATTGAATGGTCATTGGAGGAGGCTTCTCCGACTGCCCGTCTAGCCTAAGTAAGGGCCTAAGTGGAGTGTTGCATCACAGGTTGCCACCCATGGTTAACAGGTGGCCCCATTAGAGGGGTGGTTTCACCCCTCTGCAGAGATGCAGTCGGTGTGTTCTCAAGCCCCAGCCAACAGGACTCAAGTTTAAAGTGTATCAGATACATTAAAGTAAACGCTTTGCTATGTATCTTATACATATATGGGGACAAGTCAGTGGCTTTTCTGTTATTAGTACCATGTAACCTAGAACTATCTGCAGCAAGGTGGAGCTAACATAACCTCACTGGGTGTATGACTTTCAAAATGGAGGCACTAGCCATGCCTGGAAGGGTCAAGATGACCTACAGTAGTCAAAATGTTCATGACTAAAGTAAGCCATCTTGACGGTGGAGGAATTCAGGTGTGTTTAGCTCTAGAGAGGGATGGGCTCCAAAGACCTGTGACATGAAGTTGCAGTACCCCTACGACCAAGTCAGCTTATAGTACTAGTGAAGTAATGAATACAGTAATAAAAAAATTTTTTTTAAATAAAACCAATATTAAATACAAAAAATAAAATGAGAGCTTGCAAATATGACTACCAAATTTATATTAATTTCAGTAACTGGGTTTGCAAATGGGTTAGCAATCCGAGTTCGATTCTCACTGGGTGGTCAGATTGAACTTGGTTGTCATAGTAGATGCATTTTGTGTCAGTTCACTAGTGATATTGGCTTTAAATCTACTGATTTATTTTAAACTGATGTCATATCTTGGTTGTAGGACAACATTTTTGGACACTGCACCTTTTTGTTTTTATTGTCATAGTCACAAAGAAAGAAGAAAGAGGGGGGGGGAATGGCATGACTATTGGGAGAGGCAACCCACAAGTATTGATCAATCCCCCCCACCTCTCCTAAAGGCTCTATTTTGAAGAATAGTTAACATTTCATTTGTTAATTTCAATCTCATAATACAATCTTTCAATACATCTTTATACTTTTCAGCACACCCTAAATTATTTCCTGGTCTACTAAATTGTCATATGCACAAGTGAATATATTTAAAACATGTAAAACAAATATCTTACACTTTCTTAAAAGTTTACTTATTTAGTACCATAACCAAGACAGATACAATTTATTATCATACACAGGATAACACCTTTTTTGTTTTTTTCCTCGAGGGAACCTATTGCAACTTTCACCTACAAGGTAATAGGAAGGATTGTTTGATCCACATGCAATCAAAGGAATGAAACCCAGTATTTCAAATCGGGGACAATTGCTCACTAAAGAGAAACAATGTGTTTAACAGATTTTTGGGATGCAGACCAGATTACAAAAAGGATAATGCTGTACTGGCAATTTTGCAATGAAGATTAGAATTTCCTATTGTATGACAACACCTTCATGGGTCA
The DNA here is from genome assembly GCA_023376005.1 of Doryteuthis pealeii. Taxonomy (NCBI): domain Eukaryota; kingdom Metazoa; phylum Mollusca; class Cephalopoda; order Myopsida; family Loliginidae; genus Doryteuthis; species Doryteuthis pealeii. The sequence goes on from CM042149.1 coordinate 119,957,497, forward strand.
TCTAATTTGATTCATTTGTAAATGATTACAATCATAACTATTTTCAACATTCCGTTGCAATCATTTTTAAAACCACTTTTATCTATAATCTTGTTTACAGAGTGAAGTCATAAAACTCTACTCAGACCCAGACTAGGACGCCTACAAATTCAGTTAACTACTTCGCCTAACGAAGATAATTTTATTTAAAAATCATTTCATCATTGTCACTCGATACATGTACTCTATGTGAGCCTGGCTTGATTTCTCACCATGCCATGGGTGCACTATGTTTTATAAGATAAATTTATAAAATTATGTATTTCTGATAAATTCAACAAAGTAATAGAACTATAGTTAGTAAAGAACAAGGTTGCAGATTCAAAAGGTATAAGATCTGACTCCAATTTTGAGTATTCTACGACGCCGACTCCATCTAAAACCTCATACTCTGCAACACTGGTTTCGAGTATTCCTATCTATTACTGATAATTTATACACAATTATATGGTTTAAGATAAACTTAATATTAATTAATCCTTTGTTTATGGTTATACATGACATTGTAAGGATTAAAGTGATAATACTGGCAGATAAAACTCCGACAAGGGTTGATAGACAAAACATTTTATATAAACAGCACAAGAATTAAACAGGGTACATAATACAGAGAGGTGTACATAAACATACATACAAAAGTAGAGATAATGACACATTCATGAATGGAAAAACATAAAAGCAACAGACATGAGACTAGGAATAGTCCATGCTGCATGAATCACTTATAGTAATGTAAGGGGGGCCCAAAGCCCCAACAAGAAAGGGGTAGACCAGAGTCTAACCCATAGTGGTGTCTCGTAGGTTGAGCAACAGGAAAAAGAGAAAGAGACGTTCAAACCAGCCGCTTAAATATCAAAGGCCCCTAGCGGGAACCAGCGAAACTAAACAGGCAGACAACTCCCCAGGCGAATACGAAAATAATGCCACAACATCAAATATTTTTATCTAATTTGAATAATTTTCAAACACCACCCTGTAGAGAGCTTAGAATACCCTGACTGTATCCCCTGCAGAGAGGGCAGACCCCACCTCAACATGGGTCCTGAGCATGACACTAAACTTTATCTAGTGGTAAAGTTTGAGCTCTGGAGAGTGTGGAATACCCCTACATTACCATTAGTCCCATACCAACACTTTGGTGGGCGGGGTCTTACTCTGCAGCAGACATATTTTCAGCTCCACTGACATGGCAAGATTGCTTAAGAGGACCTTTATGCACGTAGAAAACTTAAGGTATATGAGAAATTTGTCTACAGTTGGGTAAGGATAAATTTTGCAACATGATATATCTATTATTAATGGAGATTTGTTGTCTGTCGGTAACCAAAACTATGTCACTGCTTACATCACAAACCCTCAGGAATTGTGTAAGTTTATCAATGAGTATTTAATTTATATTAAAAATCTTTAATATGTAGAATTTTAGTATGCAATATTAAATGGTCCACATTTTTGTTTTGTTTTTTTTAAACAAGTTTTAATAAATACATGTCCGGCATTATATATCTATTAATTCTTTTCTTAATTCTTTTTTTTTTTTTTACTCTTGCCCTCTTTTTCAATAACAAAAAGTTAACTAAGAAGTTTACAAATAATGATTTGGTTTGTTTTGTTTTACGGCATATCAACCTCAGTGGGCCATTTAACGCCAATAAAGTTTTGAAATAAATCAATTCTTAATGGATAATACAATTTTTTTAATAAATACATTTTTCTATTTAACCCATAGATGGGACCCTAACAGATACTACCACTCCGGGTCAGAGTGGACCAGGGAGCAATGGTGATGAAGGGGTGCTCCACATTCCCCAAACTTCCAAAACTGGAACCTCACCATCAGAGAGTTTAACGTCATTCCCAGGACATGTAGACCCGCAGCCACCACCTTCTAGCACCCATATGATAAAAAGGGGTTGGGGCTTGCCATAAGGGCAATAGGGTTGGGAAACAAATAATGAAATACCTCGATTGTGTGTAAAATATTCAAAATAATTTAATCAATAATTAATAGATACATGCAACATTTTATTTCAAGGTGACAGAACTAAGTTTTCATTTCAACTTTTAAATAAAAGTTTTTAAATTCCTTTAATAAATTTGATGATTTTACATATGATACAAACCCTCTGACATTGAATTTTTAACTCCCCACTTCAGGCTATATCTTTAAAAAAATTAATGTTTACACCACCCAGAGGGCGTTTTGGGTTTGTTTTTTTTTGCTAGTTGTTAATACAAAATTGTTGGAAGCAAATAAAGGAGAGAGAGGATGGTAAAGAAAACGGATAAATGTTACATAAATGGAACGGCATGAGTGATTCTCTTGTAGAAAAGGTGATTAATTTCCTTATTGTTTCATTTTTATAGATAATTAGGAGTTTTTGGCTGACTCAAGTGGATATCTAAATCAAGAGAAACTGAAATGGCCAAGTATAATCATTTTTAACTCTTTCTGGAAATGTCTAGACTGACTGCAGGTCAGGTTTTGAGCAAGCCAGTATCTTGAATGAAGAACCTTGTTGAATTAAAAGGTATGATTTTAAAAACAGCTATGGGTAAATAGAGCAGACGGAGCTCTAACCTTGGTAGGGCACCAGTCTAGAAGGAAAACTGAAATTTAAACCTGTTAAACTCTGCTTAAGAAATTGACATCCATTTGTGTGGAGGGGTTGGCAAATAGTATAACAGCAAATTCATTGTATTAAGAATGGTTATTTAAAGAAAGTCTTAATTGTTTACTCTTAGTTACTTATTGGTGTTTGATAAGAATACTTTAAACCATTTTAATATGTGTAAAAATTAAAATTGTTAAATAGGAATAGTTACTTGAAACCATTATGTACATTTGTATTAATAGTTATTGAAGGCTCTCGGGTGGGGGTTTGCTGTAATTAACAGCATTGATCCCAGGGGGCTACCTCCCAGGCAATACCTGCCCCCTCAATTTTAAGAGGCAGGGCTGGGTTTATTGCCTGGTGCCCAAGGTGCCCCTCTTGAAGAAGAATGCCAACAGGATCAACATATTTTTTGGTGATGAGTCTGCTTGTGGGTGGTCCCACATTAATAGGGCCTTGTACCTAACCCGTACACGTGGGGTATGTAGTAAATACCTAGTTATTTGAGAATATAACTGTTTGCAAATTTATTAAAAAAAGGTGAAAACCAACCCATCTAACCATTAAGAGTTAAGGTTTGAGAAGTTAATTCAGTTCTTATGTGCCCTCAATACCTGCACATAAAAAACACAATCTCTTGTTTAGTGCTAGGGAAAAGGGGATATACTCCATCACAGTCCAGTTGATACCATCAATAAGTCATTCCACTGACTTGACTTACATTTTAAGAAAAAAAAGTGCCATTAACATATCCACAATTATTGAAAGATGTTGTGTGTATATATAAAGTCATCTGGGTGGCCTAAAGTCAGTATCAGCCAGACAGTGAGGGAGTCTATCCCTTTCCCTAGGACTATACCAAAGAGATAGTTTTGGTGTCTGAGAGAACACCACAACTACCATCAGCTCTTCACTTTACTGCACAGATCTCTGTGCTACTCATATGCTGAGTTAGCAAGGCCCGGTATTGAACCAGGAACCTTGTGGTTCTTAGTCGGACACTCTACAGACTGAGCTAAACATGTTTTTTTCTTAATTTTTTTTTTTTTTAAAGCGTTTTTTAACTAGTTTGATTTCAGCTTTCTTCTAGAGCAGTTACCATGCCAAATTTAATGATCCAAGTCTACTCTATTTACCCATAGCTGGAAGTAAAATAATTGGATGCATACCTTTCCCAAGGGTTGTTAGCACTCAGATGAGAAAGATTTCGGCCAGAATCAGATGGCAAACTCACAGAACAACTGTTGGTTTGCATTATTCAAACTATTGTCCTCATCTTCATTGTTATATACACATTTCAGCCAATGAATGTCAGAATCAGGAACCTTCTCAAACTCGGGAACCAATGTTTATATATAACAATGAAGATGAGGACAATTAGTCTGAATAATCCAAACACAAATTATCAAGCCTCATCTAAAAAATTTAGAGAAACTTTTGGCTTGTTCTATCCCCACAAAATGTACTGATGGTCAAATAAAACAAAACTGTCCACATGCTGTTTAGTATGGTCATTAACGATGGTAACATGCTTCCATTTCTCTTCCCACATGGACTTAGACTCACCACAGACGCCTACATCCCATTCCTGGAAGAGGTAGTGCTGCCTTGGATAGAGGGTGGCTGCTGGAAGACCTTATTTCTATCAACAGGACAACACAGCACCATGATACACAAGTAGGAGAACTGTTACCTGTGAGGAAATTTGTGTGACCACATCACCCCTAATATAGGGCTAACTCCCCAGATTGCAATCCCCTTGATTATTACGTGTGGGGTCATGGTTGAATGAGAGACCAACAAAACTGTACAATACCAAAGATGAACTGAAAGTAAGTATAATGGCAGCATTTACCAATTTAAGCATAGATATCTCAGTGATGCTGATAGCTTTTTGATTTAGTGCATCCTGTGATGCACATATTTGGTTTTTAATGAGTCTCTGGGAAAATTTATGGGTCCCAACTAAAGCCATCTAACTCCTACCTTGTAACCTATCCTGTGTAATTTGTTTCTAAGAAACGATTGAAATGTATTTATAGTCAGCTTGAAATGGTGAGGGAAGAAAAACGAAAAACACTGGGACATACGGATGATTTTTTTTGTGTACCAGGGATGCAGGACATGTATCTATCAGCATATCATGCCTACACTTAGAAATTCCTATCTTTCTCAAAGTGTTGGGACTGTCTCTATGGCATGTAGTTAACTCTTTCCAACAGCAAAGACTGATGACAAATCTGGTATTATCAAGAGGTTTATTTACCATAGGAAAGGGTAAACGTTTTAAGGTCCAGTATATACCTAACTAGGAGAAAGTTGAATCTGCATGCTTCTTGGATGAAGCTTTAAGGGGGTGTTGGGATTATCTTCCCTTTGACTGGAAGAGTTATCTTCCTGCTGGGTTTCCGTGCCGACCACCAGGGGACCTCTGGTATTTAAGCGCGGGTTTTGAAACTCCCTGCCTCTTTTGCTACATCTCATACGAGCACATGGGTTAAAGACATTGTCACACCCTTCTCGGTGGGGGCTTCTGCCCCTCATCACTAGTAAGTGATTTAGTATGTACGGACTCTCCAGTCCTTTTATCTCTTATGTTTATGTACATGTATTTTATTATTTCTGTATCTTGTCTTATTTCTGTGCTGTTTACAATATAAAATGTTTTGTCTAACAAACGTGTCGGAGTTGTATGTTCATATATTAACCATGAATCTTACAGGGGAAAGAAAAGAAAATCCTGACATCTTGGCAGTGAACAGGCAACAAAAACGGTGTCATATGTGATTTGTCCCTACTGTTAAAATTGACTACTAAGGAAGATAACTCTAAGGGTTTTTATCTATATGTGTAACATAACAATTGGAGACTACTGAAAAAAGTCTTGCAGGACATGACGAAGCTGTCTGGAGATCATGGATGGAGCCAATTGTGATTTCTTTAAATAAATTTAATCTATAGTATGTCAAGATATTTACCTGTAATATTGGTAAATATATCCGATAAAGTGAGAAGTCAGTGTTATTTGCATTCAAGTAATTTAGACAATATACGCATAGCAAGCTTCTTTTTTTTAAATTTTTCTAGGAAGGACTTGTGCTATAATGTTATTGTAAGAAGCAGAACATTCCCAAAATTCAAATCCTGATTAAGATTAAGATTGTTTGCATTTCACATGTCAATACCTTTGGGAAAGGTATGAATCTAACTATTCTCCTTTCAGCTAAATAGTAGAGCAGACTGGGTTTATTAACCTTGGTATGGCAACTAGTCTAGGAGAAAGAAAACTGAATTTAAACCCATCATAGATCTGGAGAGGGATGGGCTCTGACAGACTATTTCTGCCAAGACACGCGACCCAAGTAGCACCTCTACGACCTAACCAAGTTACAGGATAAATCCGAGTCTCATGTAGGATGTATCTGTACAAGACTGAACCCAAGATATTGTCCAAAATGTTCTCCCTCAAGTGCTTTCCACAAACATTGGTCATTATCAAGGATAAAATGGGGATGTTTCTGGATTATGAGGAACTTTGCTGAAATTCATTGAATTAAAAAAAAAAAAATTTTTTTTAAATTAAAAAACAGACTTTTAAACAAATAAATACAAAGTTTCCTAACTCATAAACATCAATTTTATCCTTGATAATGACCAGCAGTGGCAGAAAGTACATAGAAAGAAAATCTTTTACATTGTACAAAAAAAAAAAAAATCAATCCTAACGTTTGGTTTGGTTTATGGCATAACAACCTCAGTGGGTCTTTAATGTCGACAAAGTTTTGGAATAAATTCATTCTTACTTGATGCTCATTTTTTTTTTTTTTTTTTTATTATAAACTAATGTTCTTCTATTCAACCCATAGATGGGACCCTAACACAAACCTAACGTAAGGGTTCTTGTGTGTAGACATATGCAATAGAAAACAAATAAAAATAAAAACCAGTAAATACATTTAAAAAAATTTTTGTACAAGATATATAAATCACAAAAATTGATTTCTCAACTTAACCCTTTTACAGGCAAAGCAAAATTTGTTGTAAGAGAGAGATCCTACCAAAGGCTGAAGAGCAGTCCCTGCCCTACTATGTAACCCAAAGCTGTAGGGAGAATATATGATTCATACCTTTCAAGCATATATAGCGCTATGTGAATACCAACAGCTTCATCTAGGATTGAAACTCGAATCGACGAGTCCATTTTCCGTGACTTTAACCACTAGCCCACGGCGCCTCCCATTATATAAGAAAAACTTCTTGTAATGTGTGTTTGTTTTAGAAAAAAAAAAAAAAAAAAAAAGAAAAAAAAAAAAAAAAAAACAACAAAAACAAACAAGTAACCGCCTTTTATAAAGAAAAATTGGTGAGGTCGGCAAAGACAAACGTTCAATTAAAATTCAAATCCTATTGTTCTGAAAAGGGTTAAAAAACTTTACTCTTAAATTTTCATAAAAAAGAATCTAAATAAAAATTATAAGGGGTATAAATAATGATAATTTCTAAAAGTAAATAAAATTAAACATAAAAAAGCAAGTACAAGACAAATGAAATACTAAACAACAATAATAAACTACTTAAAACAACGATATATAAAGAAAAAAAAACAAATAGGAAAGAATTTTCAATTTATATATAAATATAGATTGAAAGATTTTTTTCTAACTTTCTCCAAACCCTGGGCAAACCAGGTAGCTCTGTTATTTGCATCTATCATTAATCTTTATATTTAAGTGTTATGGCTGGTTTACGCTCAGTCGCTAGAGCATCCGCTAGGATCAAAGTTCCTGGTTCGATACGATAGTACACAGGAATTCTGTGCAGATAATGAGAGGAGAACTGATTGGTAAAGTGTGGCCCCACCTCAGATGCATAACCAATCTCCTTAGTCTAGCACTATGTATGGCTCATACGACGAGAGAGGAGATAGAGAGAGAGGAAACCTGAAATCGTTGTCAAGAATAAGTCAAGGTTTAGTTTAACAACTATGGCATCTACTGTTAAGAAAAATGACTAATCAGAGGAGAATTTTTAAAAATCTAAAAAAAAAAAAAAAAAAAAAAAACAAAAAAAAAACTTCGTTAAATTCTTTTGAAAAATGATGTTCTAAAAGTAAGAAAATACGGTATAATTATCCATAAAGACATAAAATATCCAAGGGAGAAACTACAAAACAATAAATTAAAGTTATCTCCCTTGCATTATACGTATCCTGTGTGAAAAATTAAAATTGGTAAGACTTTCATTAGGCAACAATAGGTTTAGCGTTTCGCCAAGGCGAAAGCTGACTTCTACCCCCCCCAAAAAAGGGGCAACATAAATGGCCTGATAAACTCCTGAATATCACTTTTCCCAAGGTAAAATGCTTGCTATATTGAAGTTTCCTGGATGGGTACCAGCCAATTCCCCCTATTAATTGTACCTCCCCACTAGTAAGATTTAGACCCACTATTGTTTATGGCAATAAGTTATTAAATTATCAATGATTTAAAATGGTGCAAAAATGTAAAATGTTTTCGTATTGTTATAATTTCAATTATTTTGTAAGCCAGAAAAATTTTTTTAAATCGTTAGGAGTTTGTTAATGCTTCTTTCTGATGAATAAAAAATTAGATTAAATATTAACCTTTAGCAAGTTTTATTATGTTAAATATAGTGGGAGGTAAATTTCATGGGTAAATTGGTGGTACCCTGGAAAACTTCAAATATAGGCACAATTTACGCTGGGAAAAAAAAAAATATCGATATCAGGAGTCTTAGAGCATTCATTTGGCCGTTTCCTCCCCCCCTCAAATTGTATGAAATCAAAAAAATAGAAGCCATATTGACCTTTGCGCCATAGCCTAAGAAATAAGACATTTCCTTACAAAACTAATTACAAGCAAACAACAACCAACGTCACTGAGGTTAGTTTGGAAAAAAAACACAAAAAAGCCAAATATGAATTTGAAGATAGATACCGTGCCCTTCTGTGTGAAGCCGGAAGTTACGCCCCCCGCCCCCTCACAGAGGAGTCGAATGGCAAAAAAAGAAGGTTTTGTGCATATGGATCACGCAACCTTAGAAAAATAAAATCTAATAAAATTCGTAAATTCAACATCAGAGGCGTTCCTGCTATAAGAAATTTATCATCTAGACCTTTTGGAGCCTACTTAATTTCTTATAATAACCAGAACTTTTGGATTCTAACCAGAAAGATCTCACTGCCTAAGGGAATTCACGTCACCCTTTTTTAAAGAACATTTCCTGCTTACTTACTCGAAGGTTCTATATATCTATCTACTTTTCAACTTTAAATAATCATTGCTTTTAACGACAATCTAATATCAGTCAAATACAGCTGACTGGATGATTATTTGAACAGTACAAACTTTAAGGTTTCTATATTGTGTGAATTGTAAAATATTTTATTACATTTACATTTTGAACTTTAAAAAAAAGAACTTTGGCGACGGAACCATTGCCCAGATATCAATGCTACCTTTCTTGTAACTCTTTTAATACAATTTTTGTTTGTTGTTAATCCAGAGGTTTTTGTCCCTTCTATGCCATTTGTGCTTGATTTTATTTATGGTCTTTAAATGTTTGATACCTTTATTAGAATATTGACATCAAACATTTCACGATCACCATAACTACCCACCACCAATCATTATCAACAGCCCCATTGCAGAATATTCACAAATTTAAAAATTTTCCCTCACTGACCACATCGGATCATTACTTGAACTGTCTCCTGAGAGTGTAACGATTAGCAAGCTATATAGCAATCATAGTGAGATCGATACTCAGCTGGTTACTTCGCTAATTCCTGCGCCTTCCTAAAATTAAATAAAGCTTATAAGGATGACATATAGCCTAGTGGAATAAAGGGAGTTAAGTTAATAACAGTTATCCGGACTGCGTTCAAATCCTGGTCAGGGGCAGCTGTAACAGATAATAATTAATACTTATAAACACCTGTACCCAGCTATGTTTGGTCGGAATGAGAACAGGTTACCCCCATGGACTGAAAAGGGTTAGAGTTTTCAAATTTCAGTGTTGTCCGATTGTAGAGCTCCCGATGTCCTGAAAAGAAATACCTGAAGAAAGCCGGAGGGAACATCGGCCGAAATGTTGTTAAGATAACAATGAAGATGAGGGCAATAGTCTGAATAATCTAAATAATACTAATGTAATAAGGACTACTGTACATTTTCTTTATTTTGTTTCAAGATAAAGATATATTTGGTGTTTTAGTAAGTAACTTGGTAGTCATTTAATGCCGACAAAAGTTGTGAAATAAATTCATTCTTAATGCATAATACAATTTTCTGTTTTTATAACCATGTTTTTCTATTTCAACCCATAGATGGGACCCTAACAGGTACTACACTCCGGGTCAGAGTGGACCATGGGAGCAATGGTGATGAAGGGAGTGCTCCACTTTCCCAAACCTCCAGAACTGTAACCTCACATCAGATAGAGTTTAACGTCATTCCCCAGGACATGTAGACCCCAGCCACCGCCTCTAGCAACCCATATGATAAAGATTGTGGGTTGCCATAAGGGCAATAGGGTGGGAAATCATATAGATGCTAGGCTTGACGTGGCCAGCAGATTGATCGTGAGGAGGGCTCCTCGACTGCCCGTCTAGCCCAAGAGAGCCTAAAGTGGAATATTGCAAGTCCTGACTGTCAGCCACCTGGTTCTATCCTTAAGCATCAGGGTCGTCCACTCACGGCCAACAGGTGGCCCATTGGGGGAGTCTTACCCCTCTGCTGATGTGGCATTTTAAACGCCCAGCCACAGGCGCGGTATTCTTTAGGATATCAACCAATTCAGCAACTCGGTTGAAATTGTCATATTTAAACTTAGCACATTGTAATCCAATAAACCCAATTGCCATATACCCAATGGATAAAAATTTAACCTGGTTATTTAATACTGAAGACAAATTTTAAAAAACACTTATTAAACTCAATTTTATCTATATAACCAATAGGGGACCTTAACAGATACTACCACTCTGGATCACAGCTGGACCTGGGTGTAAATGGCAATGAAAGAGTACTCCTCACTCCCCAGAGCTACAAATCTAAACTTCACATAGATGCAGTTTAACATCATACCCAGACAATAAGACCCTTCAGCCACGCCATCAGTAGACTATGTATAGATAAAAAAAGGGTTAGGTTTGCCATAAGGCAAATAGGTTGAGGACATTCATATAGATGCTAGGGTTGGCATAAACCAATCTGACTAAGTAAGGCCAAGCTAGAGTGTTGCAAGTCATGACTGCAGTCAACCAAATTCCATCTAAGCATCATTGAGAAAAGAACAAATGGACTCATTTCTTTGAGAGTTAAGTCCTTTAATACTTAAAGAGTTAAGACCCTTGTCTCTTTTTCTGAGAAGAGCTATGTAAACAATGGCAGCCTCTTATGATTTCAACATAAATTTCAACGGAGAAATACCATGCCTTTCAATTCATTGAATGCATGTTTTTAACTCTCAAATATCATAAAATGTTAATAAAATTAAGTTCATTTCAATAATGACAAATACAATTTATAGTAGAGCGAAATTTAGTCACTTAAAATTCAATGATACCCACGAATCATCTAAAACAAAACAAGCCCCTACATCCTATATTGATTTCCCCAACCCTATCGGCCTCCGACATCCAACTATTTTTATCATATATATACTTATTTACCAACCCTCACGCACAGAGCAGGATGTGGACACAAGGTCATTTCTTAAGCGGATGTTTAACCAGTTTGAATTCAGACGTTTTCCTTCTCCTAAACTGGTTTTACCTAGCCTGTGGAGAGTAGGAATTCACTACCTTCCAAGGTTGCAAAGTGAAATGCAATTACCCTGTCCATTTTTTATCATATATGTGCTTTAGTCACAGATTTCAAATCCCTGGAACGTGGCAATTATTTTACTTAGTGCTAATACCCCCTTGGGAAAGGTATGAATCCCTACTCTCCTCCAGCCTATGGTAATAGTAGGGAAGATGGCTCTTTAAACCCTTGTTAGCAAACCGGTCTAGGAGAAGGAAAACTCTGAATTCAAACCTGTCTTGAACTCCACTTAAGAAATGACCTTGTGTCGCATGCTGCTCGCGGGAGGGTTGGTAATATATATTGTGCTAGAGGCTGTGTGTCTTAATGTCTTGGTAACTGACGGTTAAACTAAATCTTGATGGTAAAGCTCCAATTCTGAGCTCTGAGGATGTGGAGTCCCTCTTCATTACCATTACCCAGGTCCATCTATGAGCTGAAGTCCCAGTATGGTATTAGAAAAATAATTAAAAAAATTTATTTAAAAAATGGTTAGTATCAAGAATAAGAGCAAATGCCTTTGGCCTAAAATAAACCCAAACAAGAGTTGACATTGCCGTAAAATCCAACCAAACAACCACACACCTTGCACTGGAAATGGCTCTAAGGTTTGTTTGGAGAATTCAGATACTTCTAAAACATCTTAAAAATACCTACACTTGACATTAGTATTATGGATCTGCAAGACTAGCTTTGCTACCATACACCATGTTAGACAACCTTAAAAATGTGAGATGGTGTTATGCTCCTAGAAATTATGAGAAAGGGTTTGGGCGGGATAAAGCGGTACATTTGTTGTAAATGAGGGTCATGTCAACTCGCGCCACAACTACTGATACCCCTCAATTTCTTGCCACCAAGCAGATTATAATGTCAAACTGAAATTCCAAAATATTAGAGCGGGTGTGACATGTTGAGTTACCAAAATAGGTACAAAGTCTGACACTTTTTCACCTTTTTATTTGGGGTTTTATTATTCAAGAACCCATATTCAAATTGGATGTGACTAAAATGACACCAATATCCTATCCTCGTTCCTTTTTAAGAGTTTGTTTTATTTTTTTTGTCTTATTTAGTCTTATTAGCATTGCTTTTTTTAATATTTTTACTGGAATATTTTTGGAGAGTTTTCCTATACAGTCTAACAAGATCAAAAGGGGCCCACCCTTGACTGATCAAATTATTTATTTCCCATTAAACACTAAAGCCTAAACCCAAGCCCGTCTTTTCCTAGTAAGTCAATAAATAAATAATTTCAGTAAGAGTGGTCCCTTTGATCATGTTAGACTTACTAGGATATATAACCTTTTTTGAAATTTAATAAAATAGTGTTCACTTTAATTTTTTTAAAATTATAAAAAAAAAAAAAAAAAAAAAAAAAAAAAGCAATTGTTACATTATTTTTTGTTTAAATAAAAGTTCGTCGGGGTGGCCTAAAATTATTATCAAGCCAGAAGCAAGGAGTCCTATCCCCTTATCACTAGTGCTAGACCAAAGGAGATTTGTTTTTGGTATCTGAGCGGAGTGGCCAATCTACCATCAACTCCTTACCTTACCACAAGATCACCGTGTTACTCGTACACTGAGGGGCGAAGGACCGGTATCGAAACCAGAACCTGTGGTTCCTAGTCAGCACTTAACGACTGGAGAAAAACAGTTGTAGGAGTGACAAGACTTCGGAATACAAACTGTTAGTTTATTTTTGTTTTTTTCTTTAATTCAAAATTTGTATATTAATATGTGGGTGTTTGTAAAAAATATCAAAAGATGTATGCGCATTTACCAACCCCCCACCAACAACATAAGGGTCAACATAAAAGGTAAATTATTTATGTGAGTAAGCTGGTTTTAATTTCAGTTGGTTTCTAATACCAATATGTGACCTACCATTGGTTCTAGTCCAATATCGGATCTACCATTATTTCTTTTGGGAGTTGGGGATATGTGGGTAGACCCCTTCATCACAATTGCTCCCTGGTCACTGTGACCCGGATGGTGGGACCCTGTTGGTTAATGGAAAAATGTATTATTAAAATTGTAATTATCCATTAATTGATTTATTTCAAAACTTATTGCATAAATGACCCACTGAGGTTGAATAGCCGTAAACCAAACCAAACCATATTTTCCCATTAAACTACCTAACCCTAACTTCTTTTTTCCGAGTAGATCACATGCCATGAACAGTAGATCACATATTAGAAAGCACCCATTTTACTTCTAGATGTGTTGCTTAACACAGGCTCGTATTTACCCATAGCTTGGGGGAGAATAGATAGATTCATGCTTTTCCCAAGGGCAATAGCGTAAAGGGACTGCAACAGCTCATCCACGAACTTTGACTGCCGATTCATTTCTACTGGCAATACACAATTATACTAATTGTGCTCTAACAAAAAAGGCTGTAATTTGCCTCTGTGACCCTCAGAGATTTGTTTGTATAACGGCATATCACCTCCGGCGAGTCATTTAATGCGGTAAAGTTCTTGAAATAAATTCATTCTTAATGGATACATCATTTTTTTTTTTTTTTAATGTATGGACCAGGGAGCAAAGTGGTGATGAAGGGGTGCTCCACATTTCCCAGATCTCCAGAACTGAAACCTACCATTCAGATATGTTTACGTATTCCAGAACATGAAGACCCTCAGCCACAGCCTTTAGCATATTAGGATAAAAATGGTTGGGGCTTGCCATAAGGACAATAGGATTGAGACATATTATCGGTAGCAATGGATCTGTGGAATAGTGGCTAACGCATTTGTTGTATTGTGAGGTGGAAAGATACACAGATGAATGTTGTGCTTAACGCATTCATAAGCACTAGTATCCAGTGCTAGACGATACATACAAACAGAACAAATAAGTACAAACATTACACAAGACAAACTCACACTAAAAGAGGAGGTCAGTTCGGTATAGCCAATGCAGCAAGTCAGTCTGAACATTATTCATCTAGTTAAATCACTTTAATTGTAGGCTATTTATGGCTATGAGCCAGTCCATCTGGTAGAGTGCGAAGGGTGCTTAAGGCTATGAGCCAGTCCATCTGGTAGAGTGCTGATAGGGGGTGTTAGCCCTCTACAACACCATGATATACAATAGGAAATCAGCCTAGAAATAAGTTATGTTTCAAAGACAAGCTTACACACTGGCGAATCTTGCAGACAAGTGGGAAAGCAGTAGATACTTGCATAAAAGTAGTCAGTATGGAAGTGATGTATGACTGACCAACCGACGGCTGGCGGGAATTCGGTAATTTTATACTGTAAGAAAAAATAAAAATACAAATCAAGAACAAACATACAAATTTATTGTTTCAAACAACACACAAGGAAATCTCAGATTATAAATTCTCTCACTATATAGATAACAGAATGCTGATCTAGTTTGAGCTAAAAGGGGATGACTCTCTCGCTGTGGTGACTGATACCAAACAATACACCAACTTAACTTACTATAGATTAAATTTAGCCAGAAATTGCCACTTGCTGCAGAATCTCCTGTAACCTTTCAGACTTTAAATTGGTAAATGTGTAGCTATTGTCTGCCCCTGTTTGGGGTGATGTGGGGTCAAGAAGAGTTAGCTTCCTTGCTGCAGGTTTCTGCTGATAGATGGCTATAGTATTTAGGCAGTAGCAGGAATTCAGAGTTCTTTCCTTTGGGACCACAGACACTTACATGGTTAGACGCTTGTGCTCTTACCCTTAAGTGGGGGGGGGGGGGCAAAGTCCCCCACTTAGTATCAGTAAGTGACATTCCTTAGGATGCAAGTCTACATCCTACGTTTATGTTCGTTTTGTATACCTATCTTGTACCTATTGTATTGCTGTCCAGTATGTATTTCTATGTGCTATGTATTAAGTCAGTTTGTTAATGTCTTCTAAATCCTTTGTCAGAAATATTTATGGTTGGTTGGTTTATTGATTTTAACGGCATATCACCCGTCAGGATTAATATCATGCCTAGTGGTTGGGGAGAATATATTATGTACACACCATTTACCCACGTGGGAAGGTTACTTTGAGCTTCCAACTTATACAACTTTATGTCCTACTACAAATGCTTCCACTATCCTTGTCTTCAGTTCATCTTGCTGTTGCATGGAATCTCTCACCGCACACATAAAAGTTGGTTGGTTGGATTTTATAGCATGCAACCCTTGTTAGATTATTTTATGCAGAATAAGTTTGAGGGTATTCAATTTTAAACTATTTTTTCGATTCAACATAAATGGGACCTACAGGTACTACCACTCCAGGTCAGAGTGGACCTGGAGTAATGGCGATGAAGGGGTACTCCACACTCCAGAGCTACAAAAATGGAACTTCCCATTAGGCGCAGTTTAATGTCATACCCCAGAACATGATAAAAAGATTGGTGTTTGCTATAAAGAATAAGGTTGAGATAATCACATAGATACTAGGGCTTGGTATGACCAGCCAATTGTCGGAGGGACCTCCCGATTACCAGCCTAAGTAAGGGACCAAAGTGGAGTGTTGCATGTCATGGACTACTCAGCCACTAGATTCTTTTTCAAGCATCATGGTTGCACCCATGGCCCATTCATCTCTATGCAAGGTAGGCTAGACTAATCCACACAGTAGTTGACATGCATAAAATGTAAGCAACCAATCAAACGATTCATCTAGATACCAGATTCTTTCAAACAAGTAACAACATTAAAAAAAAAAAAAAAAAAAAGTTTCAATTGTTTTTGTCAATTGCTTAATAATTATGTATTTGTTCTTGACATGATGACGGCTTGAGTCAGTCATGGAGAATGGACGGTGTTTTGTCGCTGCTCCAGAGAAGTAGATTTATTTGTTTTAAAGCATATAAGGGAAGTGAAATTATTTTTTTAAGATTTTGGGATGTTTGTTTATTTTTAGAAGCATTGTTGAATAAAGTAATGATATTAGATTTAAATTTTTGCTTTTAGGGCAATTACAATGCGCATATAGCATAAATTCGATAATTATAGAAGATGAAATAATAATATTGACAAGTGAGATCTCGCAAGATTACTCGGTGGTGTGAACATCGTACAGGCAGTCTGCTTTGCGACTATCTAAGTTCATCAGCGATGTATAAGATCTTCCCTTAGCACGATGAAACCGTGGTGACCTTCAGCAGGATAGGTCCGAAACTATACTGCGTCAAGCACGATACAGCCTGAGAAATTCCTGGCGAATTAACTTCATTGTACTGGACGTCTCTACCAAAATAGGGGCAAGGGAATGCCAAGTGAACAACAAACAGTGTTGTTATGCTCTCTGGCGATATTTTCATTTATTTATTTAACTGTTGAAACATCAATTCATACACCATTATATTTATTATAATGGAGATGTGTGTGTTTTTCTGTTTGTAACGGAAACTATATTTACTATGCAGTCACAATTCCTAGTTATTTACGTCACATCTCCATTATTCTTTGTTCGTATTTTAAACCTGCAAATTAATGAATAATAAAAACTGTTTGACATTGATTATACTAATTGACTTACCTAAAATACTAATAATGCAATTCGTATTTAATTAAACAAAATCAGTTTTCGTGTAAACGTAAAGCTATTTGCATATTGCGAATTAAAAAAACTGTATTTTAATAAAATGGCTTGGTATTTTGATTTTCTAACTGTTTGGTTTTTTTATTATAAATGAATATAGTAAAATCTCTTCATGAATCTATAATAAAATGATTCATTAACAAGAATAACTAGTTTATTCTTTCTTACTTCCTATTTTACTAATAGTTTATTGACGAAATTTAGGCATTGAAACGGAAGTGGATAAGAGAAGTTTTCGATGTTGTTTATTTTCGATTAACGCTCAGTTTCAATGCTTTATTGATTCTTAATTAGTTTTCATTAGCCTTTCTGATTTATGTAATGATTTTATTACATTTAAATTAAATATTGGTGCACCCGGAGGGTGCATTATTGCTAGTGCTTTAATTATGTGGAAGATGTGTTATTGTTTATCATTGCATTATTTGGTAATGTCATATTCATACTAACTTTATAGTTACTTTATTTTTTAATTTAAGTTTTTTTTTGTTTTTAGTTTATACCTTTAGTTTTATCAAATTGTATTTATTTATTTGTGATTTTAAGTTTCTGTAATTTTGTATATATTGCTGAGATTATCTGGATTCTTTTTTTCTTTTTAAAGTTGCAGTGATAACAGAATAGTAGTTATAGTATTTTAATTATTTACTATGTTACTAAGCTTAATAATAAGAAAAGCATGTATGTATTTTAACTTGACAATGAAACTTGAAAATTTGTTATATATATATCGAATTATATATATAGTAATATAGTATTATAATATAATATTATATATTATATTATTATGATATATATAGTTAAATATATATTATATAGGCTATATATTATTTATATATATCATATATAATATTATATATAATATATATATATTTATATATATATAATAATAGTATATGATATGATATATTTATTAATAATATTATATGATATATATATATGATATATATAATTATATATTATATATAATTAAATATATTATTATATTATATATAATTATATAGTATATATATATATTATATATATATTATATATATATAAATTATATATATTATAATATATGTAATTTATATATAATATATAGTAATGATATATATATATATAATATATAATATAATATATATATATAATATATATTATATATGAATATATATTAATATTAATATATATATATAATATATAGTATATATATATATATATATAATAATATAATATAATATATATATATATATTATATATATATATATTAGTAATATATATATATATTATATATATTGAATATATATAATATATATTATATTATAATATATTAATTATATAGATTCTTATATCTATATCATTAATATATTATATATATATATAAGCATATATATATATATATAATATATATATATATAATATATATATATATATATAGTATATATATTTATATTATATTATATTATATAATAGTATATATTATATATATATATATATATTATATATATATATATATTATAATATTATATTATATAATATAATTATATATATATATATGAGTGTCTTATATAGTTATAGAGTATTTGTTGTGAGTTAATATATATATATGAGTATATATAGTTATATGATGTATATTATTAATATTTAATATTAGTTTAGATAGTAAAATTTAAATCTATAGTATATATATTATCTATATATATATTATATATAATTTATATAATAATATATGTATATTAGTAGATATAAATAGTTAATTATATTAATTATGAATATTATTATGGTAATATATATATATATAATATATATATATATTAGATATATATATATATATATGAATATAGTAGAATTTATATATGATATGGAAGTAGTTATAATATATAGTATTATTATATAAGGTGTAAGTATAATGGATGGATAATGATATTAATAGATATTTATATATTAATATTTTATATTATATGTAATATATATATATATATTAGATGAATAGTATATATATTAGTAATAATATAATATATATGATAGTATATATAATAATTATAATATAGATATTATATATATATATAAGTATATTATAATATAGTATAAGTAGTGACATGATTAATTATATATATATAGATATATGATATAGTATAATAAGTGAGTAAATATAATTAAATTAGGTAGTATAATAATATATAATTGTATAAATATATAATATATATATAATATAATAATAATATAGTAATATGATATATAATATATCTGATTATATGATATAATCAATTGTTATGAATTATTATAGATCGATATGATATAAAATGATACAATGATATATATGAGTTTAATATATTATTATAGATATAATATAATAAATATCTTTATCATAATTATATAATATTAATGATATAATAATTATGATAATATATTATGATAATATAATATATAATATAATATTATATGGTATATATATATTTAATAGTAATGATTATATATATATAATATATATGAATATATATTATATAATATTATATAATATATATAATAGTAATTATTATATAATATAATAATTATGATACTAATATATATATATAGTAGATATATATATAAGTATAATATATAAGTGATAAGTATATATATATATAAGTATATATAGTATAATTATATATATAATATAAATAGTATATATATATATATATATAATTATAATATATATTATATATATAATTATATTTAATGATATATATAAATAAGTATGAGTATAATATAATATAGTGAATAATATAATATATCATATATATATATGATATGAGATTACTATATATAATCATGATCGATATATATCAATATATTATATATATTGATAAATTATATAAATAATATATATTATAGATATAATTATAGATATAAATAAATATAATATAATATATACATATATAGGTATATAATCTATATATATTAAGTTTATATCATTATTAAATAAATATTATGATATTATAATAATGTATATTCATATAATGATATATAATATATTATATTAATATATTTTAAGTGAATTATAGTATGAGTATATAAGATGTTATATGAGATTAATATATAATTGAATATATATTTGATGATAGTATTCATCTATATATATATATATATTTATATTAATTATATATAATATAATATATAATATAAATATAATAATACCTAGGATATATATGGTATATATAATGTATATATAAATAAGTATTAAATATTTATAGATTTAGATGTATAATATAGGTATATATGATAAATATATTATATTAGTATATATATAATCATAATATATTATATATAGATCATGATATATAATATATAATGTAATAGTAATATATATATAATATAATATATATATAATAATATTTATGCTATAATATAATATATATTATATTAATTATATATACTTATATATTAATCATTATATATATATTATATATAATATATAATTATATATATATATATATATTATATATATATTATATAATATATAAGTTAGATAATAGTGATATATGAAATATGCATATATATATGGTATATATATAATATATAATATTAATTTTATATTGATATAATTATATTGATTATTCTAATATAATATATATTAAATAATAATATATATATGATAATATATTATATATGCATGATAATATTATATTAATATAATATTATATAATGATAGATATATAAATATAATTATTAATATTGATATATTAATATAAATAATATAATATATTATATATGAATTAATATATTATTATTAAAATATATATATATTTTACAATAATATAGTATATATATATAATATATATATAATATATATATAATATATATGAAATATATATAATATTAATTATATATAATATATATATAATATATAGATATATATATAATATATAAATATATATATAATATAATATATATATACTATAATATATATATAATATATATATATTATAATATAATATATAAAAAATATAATATAATATATATATATATATATATATATAATATAATATATATAATTAAATATATATATATATAATATATATTAATATAAATATTAATTCAATATATAATATAATATAATATATATATAATATAATATATATATATATAATATATATATATATATATATAATAATAATTAATATATATTAATATAATATATATATAATATAGATATATAATATATAATATATAATATATATATAATATAATAATATATATAATATATAACTAAGTAATATAATATATATAATAAATAATTATTAAATATAATATAATATAAATAATATAATATAATATATATATATATATTATATATATTCTTGGGAATTCAACTTTTGAGACTGACCTAGATATCCTTATGGAATATATAACCAAATGTAGTGTTTATTTTTCAAGATAGTCCCGCCTTGGTGGTCCACACAGCTTCTTCTTTGCTATTGCAGTGTGTGGATCCATTTTTTACAATTAGTAAAAAAAAAAAAAATTAATAAAAATAAAAAAAAGACATCAACAGCATATATGATATCATTATATGATCTTTTCAGCACCTCTTGTAATTTTCCAATAGTTTTAAGTCATTTTTTCTTCAAGCAATCCTATTGATTCAACTAAGTGATTATAATAATCATTTGTAAATGAAATGATACCTTCAATTAACTATTGTGAATACTAATAATTTATATATACAGTTATTTTGGCTTTCATGTAACTTACTATTTAATTATCAGTTTGCACGGGTAGACGTTTAAAGTATCCTATTTACAACAGATTTATTTGACTCACAATGGAATCTATGGTTATTTAGTTATTTCCTTTAATGCATAGCAAGCTCCTTATGGGTTTATCCAATACTGAAATTTGATTCATTGGTGCCATTATAGTATGTGGCTACCGTTTTGGATTCCGTTATAGTAATGTGGCCTAACGTTTTGATTCTGTTATAGTATGTGGCCTACCGTTTGGATTCTGTTATCACGTATGTGGCCTACCGTTTTGATTCTGTTATAGATGTCGTGCCTACCGTTTTGATCCGGTTATAGTATGTGGCCTACCGTTTTGAATTCCGTTATAGTATGTGGCCTAAGTCCGTTTTGATTCTGTTATAGTAGTGGTTCACGTTTTGGATTCCGTTATAGTAATGTGGCCTAACCGTTTTGATTCTGTTATAGTATGTGTGGGCTCTATCCGTTTTTGATTCCGTTATAGTAATGTGGCCTACCCGTTGATTCGTTATATGTTGTGGCTACCAGGTTTGAATTGTCCAAACTCAGTAAGAGTATATTTTATAGATACAAGCAGTAGGCAAATTTATTGAAATTATTTTTTCACATATAATTCAATTTCAAGAAATGCAATTCAGTTATAAGCTGTATATAATATTAAGAACAATTAAAAAGAATTTATTCATAATTTATATGGATCAGCAGATATATTTAATTCTAAAATATTCTAAAATTCTGAATAGGGTTAGGGTTAGCAGTTATACCTTACAATATGCTTTTTATGGTAAGGCCACAATACAAATAAGAGAGACATGATTTTCTTAGGCCACATACTATAATGGTAACGATTCATTTGTAAGATTGTGATATTTTTTATTCTTAATTATTTTTCATATTAAATTTTGAACATATTATTTGACCATAGATAGGACCCTAACAGGTACTAACTAACTTTGATTCCAGGTGTGGGTGGCTGTAATGGTTTATTGTAGAAAATAGATCTATCGACAAGAGTTCAAATCCTGTCTGATGCGGTTTGCATTTCAGATAGCACTACTACCCTTGAGGAAGGTATAAATCAACGTATTCTCTCTTAGTTTTGTATAAAATAGTATGGCAGATCAAGGCAACCAGTCTAAGAGAAGGAAGACTGAATTCAAAAATCACTTAAAACTTGACCTTGTGTCACATCCTACTCATGTGGAGGGTTTGGGTAAATGTACAGGGTGTTCGGCGAGAAATTTGACAGTTTCATAAGAAAAGAGAAAAGTGCTTGGCAACTAGAAAATTTAAAGAAATTCAACAGGCACAGAAATTACACTACTGCAACAAGTTTCACTCAAAAAACCGCCATTAGCATCGATCACGGCCTCAAATCCTGCTCCGGAACCTGGAGCAAGCTAATGTTAGTTTCCCTGGGAAGGCTTCACAACTACCTGTTGTTTAATTGGGCTTTTTGTAGTACCGACACGATGATTGGTGTCGTTCTCAACAGCACTGCATACATAATAATCCATGGGTTTAAGATCTGGGGAGTTTGGAGCCAACATTGGACTGGTGTAGCTGTAAAATTTGCCAACAACTATTTTTTAAACTTTTCCCAGAGGTATGGCAGGGTTCCGAATCCTGCTGCCATACATATGGCCTGACCATATTCGGTAGCCTTGTTATCCAGGGATTGACTACAGTATTTAGCAACTCCATGTAGGCATTGAGGGTCCCTCAACTCTTTTGTCTGCAGATTTGAGGAATTCTGCTGTACGAATGCAATCAGATCATCGTGTTATGTGGCTTTTTCTAGCCAGTTCTCGTAGTGTCCATTGCAATTCTCCAGTTCATGCCTGATGTGTTTTACAGTGTTCAGGGAGCATTGGCAGTAACCTAATCTCTATTTTGATGGTAGCACGATCATCATGATACAAGTTATTATACTTTCATGATTCAGGTGGGTTCCAGTCATCATTCTGTGTCATCAATGAATGAAGAAGGGTCCAAGCTTTTAAATGATGCTTAGTGTCATCAATACCTCCAACCTACAGAGAAAAATAACAAATATAATATGAGTAAAATTTTCCCGAAACACCTGTATATACAATCTGGGTCAGAGTGGACCTGGAGTAATGGCAATGAAATGGTACACCACAGCACAAACTGGAGCCTCATTACTGAATGCAGTTCATTATAGCCAGGACATGAAATAACACGTACTACCAGTCGGGTCAGAGTAGACTTAAGAGTAATGTGACAAGAGAGTTGACATAACATCCCCAGAGCTCCAGAATTAGAGCCACATTATCAGATGAGTTTGCGTTATACCTAGGAAAACCCCTACTACTAAATGAGTAGCTCCTGTGTGACTGCGGCTGTAGAATACGCCGACTACACCCTTGCAGAGAGGTAAGATGCACCTCCTAATGGGCCCCTGTTGGCTGTGGTGGCAACTGTGATGCTTATGGATGGATCTTAGTGGCTGAACAGTCCATTACATGCAGCACTACTCATGACTGTCCGACGTGTATTGCTCTCATGGCAACCCTATAACCCTTTTTATCATATATGTGCTACAAGGCAGTGACTGAGGGTCTTAGTGTTAGGAGTACAATGTTAAACTGCATC